>JARIHO010000080.1:0-511251 GCA_029282495.1 Mycena albidolilacea | reverse complement strand
GAAGAAATGTGGTACGATCGAAAGCTGAAGCGGAAGCTCATCTTCTCTGATCTACCCGCTCTGCCCCGAGTTCTCGAACATGTAGACGAGGAGTTCGGTCGGCCCGTACCAAGTTGGACCTTCGGAGGACGGCGACACAGGGATTGGGTCAACGACGCGCCATCGGTATGGATGTACCGGAGAGAGAAAGCCTCCCGACTTCGAGTCGGAGAGAGATACTCTCCCCCCACCCCGCAGATGCTGAGTCCGTCGGTGGAGATGGCGTCTGCGCTCGAAACCCCGACGGTGGAGATGACGTCTGTAGTAGTACCGGCTCCCGACGCTCCTACAAGCGAGGACACCGTGGAAAGGAGGCCCATAGTAGCCCCGATGCGCGACCCCTCTCCGAGCAATAGTTCCGTCGTCTCCCTTGGACCCGAGGAGGATGTTACCATGACGGACGCCGGAGTGCCAGGACCTCCAGAAAGAAGGGAAGCTGGAGAAATTCCAGTCGCGGATGAGTCGACTTACGTCCTCATTCACGGCTACAGCTTCTCCTTCGGATTAGGGGACCTGAGAGTGTGGCTTCGGCTCCCATCCACCGGTATCGATCCCGAGAGCATTGCGGGAATATACCGCCTACTCCAGTCAAACTACCGGGTCGACTATTTCTTCGAAGTACGAAACGCGAGGAACGCCGAACTGCTGCTGCGAGCAGGGGAGGATCATGCGAGGTCGGCCGGTGCGAGGTACATGAGCCGCGAGAGCTTCGAGCGAGCTGTGACAGGACTGCGACGAGACGGAGTGGACGCTTCTCCACCCCCTGAAAGACCGAAGCTCCCGTCTTTTAAGAAAACCGAGCGGCCGAGAGCTCCGTCGATGGAACGTCGAGCTCTAGGACCGGTGGAGGATACCCGTGATTCGACCGTAACGACGGGACGAAAGTCCCTGCGACGATACTCGTGTTCCCCGTCGCCGCGACCTACGCAAAGAACCCGGGTGCGAAGCCCCTCCGTCACCCGGTTCCCTGAGCGGCGACTGCGAAGTCCATCCCCGCCTCGATATCGTGGCAGACTTCAGTCTCCGGAACGTTCATTCCATCGATCACCGGAACGTTCCTTCCGCCCGACGTATAACAGACGAAGTCCTTCGCCGAGATACTCGCGCCCGTTCGCTCGCTCCCCCTCGCCTCGAAGGGTAAGCCCTCAGCGTCGCCGAATCACCTCCGGAAGAAGAACCCGGAGTCCTTCGCCTCGAGGAAGGCTGTACTCTCCCCGGACGAGGAGATCCCCGGAACGGACGCCTCCCCTTGCCAGGCGACTGGCGGATCCGGACGCGATTGGGAGGATGGCCGCCCGAACGGTCTGGGACGAACCACGACGAGTTCCTCCTACCGCGCCTCGAGCGGAACGTTTCGCCATCACCCCATCCCGAGCCCAAGAAGCCGTCAACAAGGACGTCCCTCCAAAGTCTCTGCTGGGTCGACTAACGGAGCCGAAAAAGCCGTTGTTGGATCGCCTGCAGATGACCCGAGACGACGGGAATCGAGCTCTCTTGGATCGGATGAAGGTCGGGCTGAAGGAACGGGTTTCGACGGTGGCCACCTCGAAACGTAGGCGAGCGCACAACCGCCCGCTGAAACGTTTAGAGAGATTGCTCAGGATGGAAGAAGAGATTCGACGCGAATGGGAGGAATTTCGATGGACGGACGCGGAGATCGATTGGATTATCGACCAAGAGGAAATGCTCCCGCTTCAAGAGGACGATCATATGGACGAAGACTAACGCTTCCGCACTGGGGGGCTCTGTGACACCGTTGTATATATTTCTATACTAATGTAAATAACTACAGTAGTGCGATCAGCCTTAGTTTACATTTGTGTACAGGATTAGTAATACACTTACTTCTTACTTCATGATCACCACGTTCCCTCAAGGCGAACGCGGGTGAAACGACCTCAAGTACACTCACGCCGGCTGGGCAACCACGTCTGCCCACCTCCACAGGTCACAGTGGCCCTGCCAAGGGTGACAGGTCTCCTACCCAGGATTACAGGCTAGAGTCCCGCTATCGCGCGGACTCGCCTTGTCTAACAACAAGAAGACCACGATCGGGTTCGCGATCATGGTGAGGCTCCTCTGGAGCCCCCAATCCGATACCGTCTTGTGAGGAGCTCCGCGCCGAAGCACAGAGGCTTCACAGTGTGTGTGTGTGTGTCCAAATAACAGAGAAACAAGTTTAAAGTAGTTCCGTAGACTCAAGTAAGGCCCCTAGTTTATAGGCTAAGAGTGTTCACGGAGCTTTCCCTAAAAGGTACTTTCTAGAGCAGTGCACAGCAGTCACGTTGAAACAGTGCACTTCTTATATGGCTAGGAATAGCCAATTGATGGGTATTGCAAACAAACACCCAAAACAACCAACCACAACCAATCTAACTCCAAAGATCTAAGTGCTTCTCTTTGTGAGTTCGGGTCTGGGCTGTGGTATGCAACCAGCAGGTTTGAACAAACACAAGTTTGATTTATAGGCTTCTAACAACACACTCTACAATGTACTAGCAATATGCAACTGCCAACAACACTGCTAGGAACTTAGGGATGGTCCAGGGGTGTGTTTATATGGGGTGGATACAAGATGGCTGGACTGCTAGGTTGAGAACACCAGGGCAGAGGTTTGTAGGTTTGTGAAAGTCCTTGCCTTAGGCAACCTAAGGACTTCTGAGGCTAACTCCAAATGACTTCAAGTCTCAAATGGCAAGACTCTCCTTGACCGCCGACCTATTTTTTAACCAAGAACAGGAACCTTTCTGCTTTTAGCGGCACTAGCTCACTACAAGCATCCAGCTAGCGACCCAACACACTACGACAGAGCTTCCGTCTTTATTGGGGTGAAGGCAAAGTAACTGACAAGTTATAACCAAACTAGAGGTGGGAGCACCTAGTCTGTCTTCTTAGTGGGCTCAAGTCAACACACAATCCACCTAGCAAGTAATCCAACACACTACAGCAGAGCTTCCATCTTGTCGGGGTGAAGGCAAAGTTACTAGTGCAAACTGCAGCCGGGTCTCGAAGAGAATACCCTTGTTTTATATGTGGAGGTCTAGGACCAACAACACGAAACCCTCAGCTTAGTCACTCAATGTTTCCAGAGTCCACAGTCTACTGATTCCAATATAAAGACTACTACAAGTGAAGTTCAGTATCAACCTCCATTAGCGGCATGAGTCCACTAGCACCAGCTTTGTCCAAAGTCTGGGGCGTAATGTTCTTAGACTCTAGTCTGTTCTGTCCTCCCTTTTATACTACTAGGTTCAAGTTACATGTGAAAAGAGAGCTGAATAATACAACAAGCAATATTAGATGATAAGAAATACAGTCAGCCAATGAGATGACTGCCATTTGGTTTTGGGACTGGTTTGGTATATGCCAAGTCAGCCTTGCTGACCAGCTAGTGTTCAACCGTGGGTATATGAATTGATTCTTAGCCCTCTTTCTATGCCAAGCATTGCTTCCAGACCAATCAGCGATGTAGCCGGTGGTCTAGGTCATCTCTACTCTGTCAGAGTGTCGATCTATTACATCTAGGCAACATAGTGTTGTGACTGACATCAAATGGTCATAGCCAGCCCTCTGGTCATGGGTACAGGCTATATGATCGTCCCTAGCTCTGTTCCAATAGCCTGCTGCTATTCCCTTTGCCCTGGCTGCCCAGATCGGGCACTAGCCTCGTGTTGCTTCATCACTTATGTTGTGGCATGTCTTTGTCAAAGCCCTAGCTGGTCACTAGTCAGTAGAGAATACCACAAATATCGGATATCACGAATATTCGCGAGTATACATTCGCGAATAACAAATACTCATATTCACGAATGGCTGTGGCTGTGCTATTCGCGCAAATGCAAATATCAGTTTTCAGGAAAGTTGATATTCACGAATATTCGCAGCTGTAATACACAGCCAAAGTTTCAATCAAGCATAGTAAATTTGAGTTTGTTTAACATATCTCCTCTCCAGAACCAGAACATACTTCATTTACACCAACTAGATCTGTATTTCAGATGCAAAACAACAACTTTAGAGACATCTTTACTTTGACAGCTGCTTGACAGGTTGAACACAGGAAGTGTGATGGCCAATCAAATGGTTGAACATGCAAGACAAGGGCTTGTATGAGTCTTTGACAATGTTTAAACTCACAAGATAGCATAAAAGTCCTCTCAGCAACTCATTGGTGGCTGCTAAGCCCCAAATTCTCAATGTATTTGCTGAGTATTCATATTCATGAATATTCGCGAATATTGCTGACTACGCAACAAATATTTGCCATCAATATTTGTATGAATGCGAATATCAGTTTTGAGGTTTTGGCGAACATTCATATTCGCGAATATATATTCGTGGTATTCTCTACTAGTCAGGTTGTTCCACCTATCGCTTCCTAGTCGCTTATCTAGAGATTAGATAATACCACCGGTTACTGCACTGAGCTTCCTAGCTCAAGGTGTTGTCCCCTAGCGGCACTTCCACTGTAGATATCCATCTGCTAGACCCTCACTAGCTCCGTTTGCAAGTCATCTTAAGGATATAATCCTGGAATAGTGTGACGGTATATGGACTATGGACACGGTGCAGTTCCTCTATGGACTACAAATTCTATATAATGTACATACATCTCTTCGTTAGTCACAATAGGTAGATGATCCACGATCAGTACTCACCTAATCTTATCTTACTTTGCAACAACTCTTATGTCGTGAAGCCCGAGATCCACTAAGGCGAACCACCTTCTGCATTAGACCCCCTGCCTGGCTGAGCAACCGTACAACTGCTCTGCAGCCCCCGCGTTACAGGGGTCTATCTCGGTCTACACGACCCGGGAGCTTCTCTCGCAGGAGCGCTCCATAGCGCTCACTGCTCGAATAGCAGCGCTGGACTCGATGTCCGTGCGCGCTTCACCTCCAGCGTGGTAAAGCCTCAACAACCCGCATCACAAATAGCGTGCGCTATTCCCTCCCCTGTTCTTTAGCCAGAATTGGCCTTTAAAGGAGGAATAGGGCATCCCACTGGAATAGGGCATCAGAATAGGGTGTCCCACTGAAATAGGGTGTCGGAATAGGGTGTCCCTGGGCTTAAAGAAGTGGGAATAGGGAGTAAAGAAGTGGAATAGGGAGTAAAGAAGTGAAATAGGGTGTCATACTAGAATAAGGTGTTGGAATAGGGTATTGGAACAAGGTGTAAAGAAGATGGAAAAGGAAAGGAATCTTCTTTAAGAGTGTATTGTATTTAAAGAAGAAAAGGGCATCTGATATGAAATGAATCACAAACCTGGTTCCAGTTATTTAAGCTGGAAAAACAGTGAAAGAAATGAATCACAAGCCTAGGTGGCATCCAGTTGTTTAAGCTGGAAAAGATATTAAACCAGGCAGGGATTATAGCAGAGGGAGGGAAAGTGGAGAAAGCACTATGGCAACCCCTACTGGACTTGCTGCTCCGTTTAGAGGGTGAAAACGGTGACATAGCCACAGTGGCTCTGTCTGAAATAGCCACCGTTTTGAGCCTCTCGTCGGGGCAGAAAAATGGTAAGATCAGAATGGCTGGAATTTCTACAATCAACTTCAACCACAGCATTGGGATCGGTTGGAACTATTGGAGTTGATTTTGCAGGTGTGTTTTCCCCGTCCTTCTCAGTGAATTCACAAGTTCACTTTCACTACTAGCAACCACATGTCATTCAAATTGCTATGGCAGTTGAAAACACACTGATGCTTGCAGCTGCTATCCCTGCCTTTGAACTTTTTGTCTCATCATGGAAGGCCATGCAAGATGACTGTGATTTAGCCAATGCAAACATTGTTACATTCATCAAACCCAGACTCAAGCTTGCTAACAAATACTACAGCAGGAGGGGGAAACAGACACACATGTCATTTCAATATGTAAGCCATTTCCTTACCCTTTGGGTTACCCATTTATTGTTCAGCTCTTAGTTATCAACCCCTCTGTTTGATTTGAGTGGATTCAGAAAAATTGGAACCCTGAATTGCAAGCCAAGGCACCACAGATGGTTCTTGATAAGGCACTTTTTTATTCTTTGGTCAGGACTCAGGACCTGCACTAGCTGTGGGATTCCAGCTTTGAGACTACCAAGAAGAGGAGGATGTCTCTCCTAGAAATAACCCAGCACTTTCTGGTTCCTGCAACTCATCTGGATCTCATCAGCCATCTTGTCAGCTGTCCTGTCATACATCTTGTACACGACGACCTGCCACACTGACTCCAATTGTAAAAAATACTATTGTTCAAACTCTGGGCTGATATCGGAGCACCTCAACATCCTTGGACTTCTCAGCAGTGGCTGGTCAAGCATCTAGTAGGCAGAAGTGCTGGAAGTGGATCAGTCCTTTGAGAATGTATGGAATTGGGAATTCGGGAATGGGTCAGTGACTCAGAAATATGCACCTTGCAAGTGGGGAACATCTCGCGCTCTTCTTCACGGTAGACGAGGCTGTAGTGGTTCTGCGCCGAGATGAACGGCGTGAGTTTGTTGGCGATGGCATGGTCTGTCGAGATATTATTTCAGATAAAAGGCGGAGAGAGAGCGAAACATACTTTGCATGGCGTGGACTGAGGTATAGAGGTGGAATAAGCAGCGCCGAAAATTCAGAGAAGCTGTTAAATGGATGACAGATGCAAAAATGTGGAGGAACGCACGCTGCCATCCCCAGCAAGAGGACATTCCGATATATCGCACATAGCCCGCTTGCACGACGTCGTGGAGGGCTTGCATCTGGCAAACTTGAGAGATGGTCAAAAGCCCCAAGTTCGTTCACATACAGTCTCTTCAATCGGGGTTTCATTATCAAAGCGGTGGCACTGGAGAAGATCTATATACTTAAGCTGCAGGCGCGTAAGGCTATCTTTGACCGAGTCAAGGATGTGCTACGTGTTGATTCAGACGGAAAGTGAGATGATATTGCTGTAAAATGAACCAACCTTGCGGCTGAGTCCGTGCTAGTTCACCGTACGCGCACCCTCCTCGTCCTCCTTCGGCTTTTTCCAAGCGCTGTAGCCGAACACCTTGGTCATGACGACGATTTCGTCCCGCGGGAGCTTGTACTCCTTGATCGCCTTGCCCAAGATCTCCTCCGACACGCCGTCAGAATAAACCTATTCTCGTGAGGTGAGACCAAGACCCTGTGGGATTCCGGGTTGTAAGAAGACGCACAGCAGCGGTGTCGAACGCGTTGATTCCTGCGTCGTACCTGGTAAAGAAACGCGCAGAGAAGTTCAGGTGCAAGCTTCCAGAAACGTAACAATTCGAACGCGATTTTAATCTGCTCCAATCCATCCTTCTCTGGGAGGATCCAGGCTTGTCCTCTCCAGTCGGGAGAGCCATAGCTCATGCATCCGAAGATGATCTTGTAAACTTTGAGCCCGGAGTTACCGAGGCGGACTGGGAGGCGGAATGAGCGGGCGTCAAGATTGCAAGTCGATGGTCGACATATTGCATCTTAGAGTTGGGCGTGGCCATCGTAGTCGATTGTGAACGTTGCTGACAAGTCATGGTAGCGGACCCGGGCCGTTGGGGCACCCTTTTTCCACCATATCATTATTCCCACGAATTTGATTTGCTCGTGCCAAATTGATTCAACCAACCTCATGCCACAGATCTACGCCTAGCTGTTTGAGTTGCGGGACGGGACCGGGAAAATAAAACTCTCTTGGGATGTGTGAAGGGAGGTGGGGAGGCTGTACACGTTGAGGAAAATGTTGGGAAAACGATTGGACAGACGAAACGACTCGGAGTTCTGAGTTCGGGCGCAAAGTCACAAGGTATGCCAATCTCCGTGGTGCAAGGAAGCAGTCATAGACGGGATGCCCGCATTGACGTTTCCCGTGCATGCCGCCGTACGGAGTTCTTGCTGCTGCAGAATAAACGGGTCGGCCTGCGCGCGGTGCGTCACTGCATGGACTGCTGGAGAATGTTTGTCGATCCCCGCCCTCGATCAGTTTGCGGGACTCGCTGTTCAATGTGACGGCACCTAGTAATGACCACATCCAGTTTGATATTGGAGCGGTCTAGTTTAGAAGCGATGACTGCCAAGTTATGGACTGTAAATTCCCGTGCACCTGAGGTGGCGACGGCTCGACTGATCACACGCCGCTTGGTTTGTTTTGTTAGAATTCGGTGTTTGGGTTACAAGCGCGGCGCGCGAATGCGGAACTGCGGATGTGGAGAGTGCGGAGCTGGGTTGGAGTGCATTGGAGCAAGGTAGAAAGGTAGAATGGACCGTAAAATGTATAAAACAGGTAGCGTGAGGCGGGTACTGGCCTCACGGCGTTATAAACAACAGACGTGATCCCTGGATTTGTAGTGCTTACTATTCTCTCGACTGCGAACGGAATTTTGCGCTAACATGTTTTTGGCATGAGAGTTGCTGGTGGAGAGGCGTTTTATATTGGGTCCCAACTAAGGAACACACCTATACACTTTCCTGTAACGATAATACTCAATCAATCATTTTGACCGTGATCCTTAGGTACTCAGGACATCGGTTGACTTTCGTGCATTTCGTATACGTGGCTGTTAGGCGAGGACGATGGGACATTTATGATGGATTCAAGCGATGAATTACATGGGATGTCGAGGCCTCAAGCATTTTGGGAATTTTCTTTGAAGTTTCTGGCAGCAGATACAGTGTAGTACGGCTCCTTGAATCAGGAGGGGTCCTTGAATCAGTATTTTTTTAAACCACACACAAGACTCGGGGACTCAAGTCCGTAAACATGCAATATCATATGTGCTATACCGACCTCTCAGATTAATTGGATAGGCAGAATTGGAGTGGAGCTCGGGTGGGACGGGTTTTTGTCTCAATCAGTACTTGATGACGGAATGATCCACTTTCCGATTCAGCCAATCTTGGCCAATTTGGACCATATTTACCTCAAAGTATTTTCCGTACGATAAAGTACCTTCCTCGCTACAATTCCTTCCTATAATATAGGGTAATCTGGCCAAAATTGAGCGCCCTAGAAATCATTTGGATTGATCCACGTGAAGGGCGTGACATGTGTTTGTTGATACAATCTCTTGTGAAATCTCCGTCTTTCATCGGCTTTCCGTGAGCCGCTAAAGTCTCCATGGTTGGCCGCGCCAAATCAGATCGCGTCAAAGCTCATGAGCAGAGTCACCAGAAGGAGTTTAAGGTGGCTGCTGCAGTCCGCGAATATCGTCTAGAACAAATGAGGCCGGCTGCCCTTGGCCAAAAGAAATCCATTCGTGCCGTTGCAGAAAGCCATGGAGTATCATATTCTACCCTAAATCGACGTGTACAAGGTGGACGAAGTATTACGGAGGCCAATCAGGAGAAGCAGAAGGTCACCCTCGTCCAAGAATGGTCGCTGGTGCAGTTTATGCGCGAGTCTGCGGACCGAGGGTTCCCACTTCTCCACCGCCAAATCGAGCACCATGCGAACGCCATCCTACAAGTCACGCACGGCGCAGACTTCGAGCCTGTTGGGGTTAAATGGGTCTTCGGATTCCTTGATCGACATCACGCAGTACTGCAGACCTTTTGGAGCAAGTCGCTTGACACGCAGAGGGCACGGAGCCTGAATCCCGAAGCTGTCAAGTCATGGGTTGATCTGGTGCAGAAATGGATTGTTGACAGCGGCGTCTCACCAGACAGGGTCTATGGAATGGACGAGAGTGGGTTTCCGACAGGATATACGGGGAAGGAGCGAGTGGTTGGCGCGCGTGGAACAAAGACTCAGCACAAACAGGGTGGAGCCAGTCAGCAAAACATTACCGCACTGGTAACAATCCGTGGCGACGGCAAGATGATCGTGCCGCCGATGATCATCTACCCGGGTGTAAATTTCCAGTCGGCATGGAATAATGGGAACACTATAAATGCATAGTCAGTTCTCAACAATGGCACCAGAAATATTGCTTACCATTCAAACAGCCTCGCAGTATCACCGAACGGATGGACAAACTACGATCTCAGCTACTACTGGCTCTCTGAGATCTTCGACCCGGCAACAAAGGAGGAAGCGAACGGCCTCCCCCGCGTGGTACTATGGGATGGCCACAACTCACACTACAGTCAGAAATGTCTTGACTTTGCACGACAAAACAACATTACCTTACTGGGATACCCTCCGCATTGCACGCATGCGCTCCAGGGGCTCGATGTCGTATGTTTTGCGAAGATGAAAGCATGCTGGCAGGCTGCGATTGTGGCATTCGAATCCAGAATGATGCGCGATGTGTCGAAGGCCGAGTTTCTCTCGGTGTGGGCGCCAGCGTACCTGGAAGCGTTCGATGAATCAACAGTTCGGGCTGCTTTTAAAGTGACAGGTGTCATACCTTTCAATCCAAACTTCGTCACTGAGAAGCAGATGAAGCCCAGCTGCGCAACGTCCACCCGCACCGAGTTCCCCATGCCGCAGCCGAGCCCCGTCCGTGCTATCACCAAGGCCATGCGCGCACATCCCCCCACCCGTTTCGACTTGTCCCCATCGAACCTTGTTGCAAGCACTTCGAGGTTACCGCAAACGCCATCACAGACACCATCGCGGCGACGTGGGCGAGAGGACAATGACGACGACCTTGAAAACATCGACCCTGCACTGTGGTCACCTTCGAAAAAAATGCGGTCACTGTATGCGCACCTTGGCACCACTTCGGCGGGTTCCCTCCTCCTCAGCAGTCCCAAAGTGAAGTCGTACAACACTGCGATCCTCCCACCCGTCATCCAAGCTGTCCCGTGCTCGCTTGCGACGCCGAATTGGACACTTTCCAACCCTAGCACAAGCACCGAGCCCTACAAAACAAGGGGGAAGCTCGAGACCACAGTCACCGACTTGCAAAACGAGCTCACCCTTGCGTGTCAGCATGTCGTCGTGCGAGACCAGATCATTGAGCAAGCAAATGCCACAATGGTTTTTCAGAACATGGGGCTAAAAAGAATGAACGAAGCACTCTACCAGAAAGAGGAGAAAGGGACGGCTGACCGTGCAAAGCTCTTCAAAGGCAAAGCACAGTGCTTGTCTTCGGACGAGTTCTACAACGCGGTGCGGGAGTTGGACGAGGGACGAAAGTCGAAAGCTGCTGACAAGGAGGCCAAGAAGCTGGAGAGGGAACGCAAAAAGGTGCTGCAGGCGGAGCTCGACAAGGAGTGGGCCGAGATGAAGGAACGACACAGGAAAGCTGTAGAAGCATGGTCAGCAGACTGTTCTAAATTGGTGGCGGAGGGTGTCCGGAAGAAAGACCTACCCCCCAAGCCCAAGCTGGGCAAAAAGCCCAAGCTGCCGGTCGTTGAGGACAATGAATCAGACGAGGAGGAAGAGGAAGGCGATGCGTGACATCACTGATTCAAGTGCCCCAAATTGTGACGTTTCGGCTCTCCGATGTGTTCTTTTTATCTTGCAACATTAGACATCCTTAATTTGCTTTACAGTACTGCAGTATAGTCTATTATATGTTCTAGTATATACACCTTTATATTTGTGATTTATCGTTGCAGAATAAAAATGTTAGAGGCAAAAGATCAAACTGGTGATTCAAGGAGCCGTACTACACTGTATCAATGGGACGAAGGATACGTAAATCGAACCCGATGGAAGGAGAGGAAATGCGAGAACATTTAAAGAATACTGGCAGCAACTGAAATACATTGACAGCCCAACAGGAAGCCGTTGCATTTGATCTAGTCCTCGAATGCTCTCGGTCCACCGATCGAACGAACACTCTCACTTTTCCAACATCTGGCCACCCCTGTCCGCCGCCGAGTTGCTTCGCGCTTGCCCACAATTTCAGGTCACATACTCATTTCACAGGCGAATTACGCCAATGTGGTAAGTCGGACTTTGAATAGTGTGGGTTGCTCTCATTCGAGGTCGAACATCAATGTTTGGATGTGTTATGTTGTGGAGGGTATCGGCAATCAGATCAACTTTCTGTCTTCTCGTTTCATTCTGCCACTGCCGCCCAGGCGGCCCACCAAGTTGCCGAGGGAGATCGTTCATTCCACTCGGGCCTGATGAAAAGCATGCAAAGACGGCTGTATACGCCTTGTCCTTCATACAAATGCCGATTCATTTGGATGGAAACTGGCCAACGGGCGAATTGCAAATTCGACTTTGTCTAGTTCGGCTCGTTGTCGTTGCCGATACAGTTCGGTCTACCCTTCGGTCATCCCAGATCTCGAGCGTCCTATTTGGGTGTTAGAACCCTTTGGTGCGCACGGGCGCCTCAGTTCGCGTTGCATTCGAATATACACGACTAAGCCGGGCGAGTCGCCGAGGCTAGTCGTACTGGCTTTCATAGACGTCGGTCGGATTTCACTTACGCCGAAGCGCGCGTACGATCGAGTTGCATTTCGTTGCTGGAACGAAGATCTCTGCTTGATAATCTGCATCGCGCACTGCTCGTCTCCCTGATGAGCTAGCGGGGAGGAGGTATCCAACCTGTTCAACATTTATAGGCACTCATCGGAGAGTTTAGCGCTTGGGCATGAACTGCTCACTTGATGTTGTTCCTGAACCTCGAGGGCTGAGCGGCGCTGTCCATATCTCCGCGATATATGGGTGCGGTCACCAACACCCTCGGCCGCGCTGACCAGTCACTGATCTCAAGTCAAGTTACCGCCGACAGTTCGGATTATTCGCCGTATTCAAACCTCGAGAAATCGTCGTTCAGTGTGGTTTCGGGTACTCGGTTAAGGAAGGCGTCGGCGTACAGTATCAGGTACCCGAGGCACAGCGCTTAGAACCAGCTTATCAACACATTATCGACACCGTACTTGTCCGTTCCACTTGGAGTTATATCGCCGCTAAGAGCCGCTGGAAAGGCGCTGGTTATTCGGTATAAAGACAACGGAATTGGGTCCAATGGACTCTAACAACGATGCGCATTCCAACCGTCGGTTTCGAATTTGGGGTTCTGTTACAGGCGATGGGGGTCCTTGGTCTACTGGGGGTTCCCGCGGTACGCATTAGTCCTGCAACCGGACCGCCTGCCATCTCCTCTCTGTCCACCACACTCCCACTCAGGTCTTTCTCGGCATCGGCGGTCGAAACTACTACTCCTAGCTCTGCGACGACGACGGTCGACGGTGGCCCTTCCTCGAGTAGTTCTTTCTCGGCGACGGCTTCAACGAGTCGTAACATCACTGATAAAGCCCGCTTAACTTTTCTAAAGCGAGCGGCAATTCCAGCATGTCTCAAAACGGTCGAACTCTCTTGCCTCAACCTGGCTGCGAACTGTATCGATACCGTCAACTCGGGCGTTCGTGCTTCAAGAATTTTATTGGCTGCAGCACCTGATAGTTTTTTCTTTTCCGTTACCAGGCTGTCAACAACCTCTGGGGAATCAAATCATGCGTGGCGGCGGCCACCTGCTACGGTGTAACCAGCGCTTCTCCTTCATCTTCAAGCTTCAAATCCCATCTCATATTACCTCCAGGTCGGAGACTTGATCACAAGTGTCGAGTGCCAAACTGGCTTTACAGTTACCAACGCGGCCCAATCGTCGCTTGATTACACGACCGTGAGTTCATACATCTGTATTTACCCATTCTAAATGGGCTCAACCTGATGCAGATTTATGCTGGCATCGTCGGCAGCTGTGCATTTGCCTCTGGAGGATGGTGAGCGCCAACGTCGATCGGTTATGGATAGCCTTTCTGACTTGGAACAGTTCGATAACTCAACAGAACTACGTCGACTTCTACTACGGAGAGCTTACTGCAGTCAGCAGCAGCAATTTTCCCAGGTCAGTTTCTGGCTCTTGAATCTTTGCTTTGGCATTGTTGCTGAAATAGATCATCGGT
The DNA here is from genome assembly GCA_029282495.1 of Mycena albidolilacea. NCBI lineage: Eukaryota > Fungi > Basidiomycota > Agaricomycetes > Agaricales > Mycenaceae > Mycena > Mycena albidolilacea. The sequence goes on along the minus strand of JARIHO010000080.1, from coordinate 497,431 downwards.
TTGAAAGCTCTACTGCCGTAGTCATTGCACTGTGGAACGCAATTGTGGCGTGGGCTGCGACGGGAAGCACTGTGCCCTATTTGAAGTGTGTCATCCCCCCTGTAATCCTAATGTCGCTGATAATTGGTTAGTTTTAATGATTGGCTTCATTTTTCTTCCTTCCCTTCGACCACGGTGAGTCTCCGCCTTTCGGTCCTGTATTTGTCCCTCTGACTCGTCGTTTAGACAACCACGGCGCCTCCGATAGCCTCCTACACCGAGATTTATTGGAGTGAGTGGTGTCAGTTCAGGAACACTCATTATCTCATTTTCGCAGATCCAAACCCCGCTCCCCCCTCTGGCGCGGTCTCCGAAACTTTCGTTCAGTCGAGCACAACCGTTATTATCGCCATTCCGACGACCACCACTACCGTGGTTATAGGTGGCGCGAGCATTACACTTGCCCCTGGAGGTACCCCGATCAATGGTCCACTTCCTTCGGGTGTGTCGCTACCTGGAGCCACAACTCCTACCTGGAGTAATCATCTTCACGTTCTTTCCTTATTCGCGAATTAACGCCGCGTATTTTAGATCCAAATATCATACCGCCGACCTCTGTAGCCTCCGTGACTTTCACCGCTCCGCCGTCATTCACCACAATCGTACCGGTTCCCGCAGCTTCCAATTCTCCTCCGAAAAATATCACCGGGCCGCCTGGCGATAAAAACAGCAACGGAGATGACTGGTGGCTTCTGCTCTTTCCTGGAATCATTGCTGGCTTGCTTCCTTTAGACATCGGAATCATCGGTGGTATCAAACCTACTCCAGGGCTACCTCCAGGCTGGACGGGTCCTTGGACGGATCCTGATCCTACGACCACAATCTCAGCTTCAGCGAGTGGCTCCCCTTCCGGCTCCTCTTGTCCTAGACCCACCTCAGTTTATGCTTTATCCGATGATTCTGAGAATGCAGACTGGGAAGACAATGGGGACGATCCGGACAGGCGGCGTAACACTCTCGTAGCACGTGCCTCCCCTCGATGTGGGCTCATTCTGCACTCATTGGTTGATTTTCTAACTCTTGAACAGTCATCACACTGCCCATCTGCGGCATTTCCAAACAGAATGGCAACGTCGTCACTAACCCGAGTGCTGTCAGTTTGGGCGCCGGAACATACTACAGCATCGGTCTCAAGGCTGCAGGAGGAGTAAATACTGTCCTCAACTCAATAGCTGTCGGCGGCCGACCTGTTGGTAACGGACCCGCTACAGTCAATCGTATGTTACCATTGTGCCACTTTTGTTCATATCGTCAACTGAAATCACAACTCAGAGGAACATGTGTTCGAGTATGTTTCTGTGCACACCGAAGTGAATACATTGACTTACACCTCAAAAGGTTGGGATATATTAAGCAATTCTTCGAGGCGCTCAATGGCAATGGGATACCTTGCACCTGGTACGATCTTGTTTCCCACCCCTTGCCGTTGCATCGAGCTAATACATCCCAGGATCCTTGATAATGTATATAATCGTGCGGGGTGGGATGGTGCTACCCCGTGGGCTTTGTCACTACTGCTGGATATTGATCAGGTCGTGAATATGGTCTGGGTTGACAAGCCGCTGAACCAGGGTGCGTCTCCTTTTCTTCATCCGTCGAAATATATCGATGCTTCGTGCAGCAAAGTCAAATGTCGTAAACCAGGACAAGCAGACCGCGGCCGACCCCCCTCAGCGCAGTAATATGAATAATATTGCAGACGTGACCCCCGGCGGTACCTCTGTCAACTTGATTCAAGATGTCGAGTACTTTGCCCGGAATTTTGCAGCTCTTGGAGGATGTAACTCGTCCATTTCACTGGTGGAATCCAAACGGCACTGACGATGATGCAGACTTCGGAGCCACCGCCGCGACGTTCCGAGCCACCGCCCTCCGCGTCCAAAATCGGTTGGCCCAAATCACACCGGACACTCCAGCCGTCAATCTTCCGGTTCAATTCAACAACTGGTTGCGCGGCCTTGCCGCTACATATCCCGCTGGATGCACGTCAGTTATTTCTCTCAAAATGTCCCTTCTGCTTGACTGAATCTTGGGTAGGTCGCGGGCGAATAATGTCTTTAATTACTACGCGAACAAGATGACCACTGAGGCCAATCTAGGCAACAACGGCGTGGTGCCGCAATGCTTCCCACTCTACCATACAGGTGTAAGATTTCCCGTCTGCGCTTCAATTTTCCCCTGCGCTGACCACGAGTCTCAGATCACCGCGCAAAGCTTTACATGGCAGGTTAAGTTTCTTCCGCTCTATCATCTTCTTGGAAAATTCAACTAATACTTGATTCATAGAACTTTATCCCTCCGGCGCCGACCTTGCCGCTCTGTAACATCCCGGGTACACAAGGGAAGATCCATTTCGGCCAAGATCCAGGTGGAAACCCAGAATTATCTTTCAGCACTTTCCGCATTCTAGGGTCTGGCCGGACAGACTTTTACGCTCTAGGTCTCGGAGCCGACTTTGCGGGCGAACATTTCATTGCCGAGGATCTCACCACGCTGTACTCGGCCTGCTCCGGCGTTTGGGCTATCGGCGTCAGCTCAACAGCAGTACCAGCGTCCACGGACGCGTTTCTCGCGATGGACTGCGCAGGCCAGACGGGCAACCAGGTCACAACGCCGATCACGTTCGTGGTCAACGACCAGGTCCTTGACTGTGTGACTATCAATTCGGAGCTGCAGGGGACCGCGGGTATAACGATCTACATCATTTGCGCTGGGTCGAACGCTGCCGCAACGACGTGTGGGAATGGGATCTTGCAGACAGACCCGCAGGGCCACTTCCTCACCGGGACTCTGCAGTTCGTACCCACTTGACAGCAGATAGGAATAGACGATGGCCAACTGAATTCGTATACATGCTTACCTTACTCTCTTCTCGGCCTTATATGTGTTTTACATGTTTTTTCTGAGAAAATGAAATCGTGATTGATACCTGAGTTTGCGGTACTAGGGTGAAATGGAGTGGTTGAGATCAAGTGTGCTCAGAATCTGTTGAATCGGTGGAGTATCGGGAAATCAAACGTAGCCCCCAGACTTCCCCGTCCTGGCAAAGACAAAACACGTTGAAGAGCTAATGGACAATTCAAGTGCCGAGAGTTGAACCCGGATCTACAGCACACTTACTCGTCTTCGGGTTCAAACGCAACGAAGACCGCTGTGTACCACAAACCCGATTTTTTTCATTGCCTGCGCAGTGATATTGGAATGGAGAGTGCCAAATAGCCACAGAGGACAGAGCGAGCATTGGGTTGAATTTTAAAACTGGGTGTTCATTGAATAGCAGGAAGGTTGAAGCGGAGTGTCTGGACTTCCGCGTCCTGTCCTGTCAAAGTTAACAAAACTATGTCGTCAGGGCGAATTCAGGTGCCGGGACTCGAACCTGGATCTCCAGCATACTATTCTAGCCCCTGATGTGTCCACGGATTTGATGGCGAGCCGTACCTCTCGCAAAATTTAATATTTTTGGCTGGATTTTGCTCTGGGACATACATTAACTCATGATACGTGACTTGAGAGTTTATAGATTATTTGAGGAGTGAGAGCTATTGGTACGACGATGCCGGTTTTGATGCCACTTTTGACCCCTGATGTGGAATCGACATCATTGCTTTATGCTGCATGCAGTTTTTCTCTTCCACTCAAGCTGAGTCTCTGAAACGACTTGAAACACATTCAGAATTCTGGGGAATTCTCCCCCCGGGGGAATCTATGGTCTAGACGAAGAGATATCGGGGAAGTGGAATCGGTTTTGATCCAAAACCGGCTTTTTCGGGCATCCTGATTTTCTGGAGCCATCATTCCTGGCGCAATAAATCTAAATTTGGGGGTGGAGACAACTACTATGCATGACCACCACATACTATTTTTTTCAAGTGTTCTATCCAGATTTGCAACCGGGATTCCCAAAACTTCCACTTCGGGGTGCATGGACACATCAGGGGGGCTAGAATAGTAATATTGTGGCATCAGCGATACATGATGCTGTTGTGCACCGTGCACCGCATCTGATTATCTTGCAAGCTTAGGCTGGAGCAAGGGAGGGGAGTGGGAAGGGGGAGGTTGCGCTTCGGTGGTTGGATCTAGGTGGGGTGGGATGCAAAAAGCACACATGGCGAACCGAAATCAATTCCGGTGATGCATTCATTCACCTATCAACAACGCCAGAGACAAAAATCGCCTCCTCAGAGTCCGCTCCCTTCTTCCACAGCAAAGCCAAACTATCAAAAGAGAACCTTCGTTCACGAGATATTTCGGGTGCCGGGAGTCGAACCTAGCTTTGCAGGATTAAATGCCAGATCCCAAATTCAATGATGACCGCTGTGCACCGCGCGGCACACCACACCCGATTATAGGCTCAGGTTGGAAGGGAGCTGAGTGGGTTGGTGTCAAAAGGACAATGAAGCTGAGTACAGATGAAAAAGTTGATTCAACTGTGGTTGGATCAGGTTGGAGTTGTTGAAAAAAATCAGACATGGGAACGTACTTGGACTATCGTATCACTGTGTGATGAATCTGAAGTACAGCATACTACAAAAAGCGGGTCAGCAACATTTCTGATAAAAACTCTCAAGCGCCGATCGGCCATTCGGGTGCCGGGAGTCGAATCCGGACTTGCAGCGTAGACGCTCGAAAATCGATTCGTTACTTTTTCCTTCGCCTCCAATTTCCAAAGCATCGCGACAATGCCGCACGCGAAAACCGTCACGCCCGAGGAATACCGAATTCAATCTCAGGGCATGGAACAAGGCCCGTCGCGAGCATCACAAAATCTTGGAGCGTATCGAGAGTCAGAATCTGCCTGCTGGCAAAATCCAGGAACTGAAAAGTGTACCCTAAAGATGTTACATGCCAACACTCTCCGAGACTCGCGATTTAAAAAGTTCGGCGGTTCATGGACCACTGTCTCAGACTCTCAGTGCGCCCAGACTATGTGTTGTTCGTGCTGTCTTCGATACGAGACCCGAACGCGCGCCAATCGCCAAAAGCTCCGAGACCACGGACTCGAAGCTAGTATGCCTGGTCTGATCGCCAACTTCATCTCGTGGAAGGCCCACCAGCGGGGAGACCCGAAACGATGGGAGAAAACCTTTCCGTCGAAAGTGCCTTCACCTAGCGCGGAAACCGAGGTGGACATGGACGAGTTATATACCGGTGCTGGTCATTTTCTGTCTGTCCATATTCCCTGCAGCTCCACGTAGTCTGACGAGACTCCACCAGCTCTGGAAGAGCGCCGCATAGAGCTGGTCCTCCGAAAGGTCGGACAGCCCGCACCTTTCTGCGGCGTGGTGTATCCGTTGGCGCCGTACTCGCCCGCTTCTGGTTTCACCATTCGGACAATGGAACTGCTCCAGAGTCTCTTGCGAATACTGCGTCCAGGGCTCCCATTTACCCCGTTTGTCAAGGCGCTCTGCGAACTCCATCTTGCCGACGAGGTGAAGGTATCAACTCTTGGCCCAAAGTTCTCAATCTCCCATAAGCTCTATCTTTCAATCGTGGACAGAGCACAAAATAGAAAATTTTATATTTTTCCGGGCGCAGTGGTGGAAGGGAGACTGAAGGACTGCTGTCCGGCCTGCAGCTACGACTTGCCGGACGAAATCAAGTTGCATTGCGGGCGACTTGACGTCTGTGCATATCAACTTCCCCTCCAAGCACACAATCCCTCCCGAAAGGCGATAGACGACTGGTTAAGAGGGCGTTTTAATGCCGTTTTTTGACATGGTGCGCCCTCCATCCTTGACCCATCCACATTCTAACACCCGGCAAGGTCCTCATTACTGAACCTTCCCCGAGCGACGTAGATAGCTCAGCCGACAAATTCACCATCTCCGTCCCATTGTGACATATCTATGACATATCTATCCGACGTTTACAACACTAGTACTTTACGCGCCGCTCTGTCCACCGCGATTCTCGTAAACTCGTCCAAATCCTCCTTTGGCAACCCGAGAATATCGTTGTGCAACCCATTTCTCGCTTCATAGTTCCCGCACCCGTCCGGATAAAATGCCCTGGTATAGAGTAGCTTCCCGAACCCGCGTCGATCCCCCCCTTTGAATTGTGCCACTCCCGCAGCGAAGCGCACCTCGTGTGCTTCATGTTCAATCTTCCAATCACTCTCCTTCGTTCCAGTGACCCGTAACACTGACTCGAGCATGTCCTTCTGGCTGAGCAAAAAGGACGAGACGTACGCCGGCTTGTTGCGGAACTGAGACAATGTGGCGTCTTTTTCGCTGGCATCTTCGGGGAGCACTTTGAGGCTCAGAAGACGCGCGACGGCGAGGGCGGTCTGGGGCCAAGTGGTGGTGTTGATTTTCGTGGTACCGTCGTCGATGAAGGTAACAGAACGATTCTCGAAGTCGAAACCGTACGTGAAGGGTCCGGCGCTGAGACTGTATTCGTACCAGAAACTGCAGGTAATGCCGACCCAGGAGCTCTTCCCGAGCTTCTCGATGAGGTCGCGGTCCGCTTGTTTGCCCGGGCCGAGCATTGTATCCTCCCCCATCTTTTTCTCAGTGGGATCGAAGCCATATTCGTTGGGCAAGACCCAGGGAACATTGGCGACGGCGGCAGCTTCGATGAGCTTGTTAGATTGGCCTGGGGGTGACATGACGCTCATGGTGATGATGAGGGCGTCCTGGCCGCGAAGAGCCTCGACCAGGGATGCGGGATCCTCGTAGTCGACCTTCTTGACTTCGACGCCGGCGGGAATTTTAGAGGTGCTGTCAGCCCGGGTTATGGCGGTGAGGTGATGTTTCCCGGTCTTGAGCAACGCCTCGGTAATGAATGTGCCCATTTGGCCGCCTGCCTGAGGCACTGTGAGGGACTACTTTTTTTCAATTAGGAAATTTGAACTTACGCCTACGATAGCGACTTTCTCGATGTAATTCTGGCGTGTGCTGGTGGCCATGCTGTGTCTAGGGAAACTCGGGTTAATATATGCTCGGCAGCGATTGAAATTCAGACGTACTGTTGGATGCGGGATGTGGGCTGAAAGTTCAACGCCTCAGTAGCAGGCTTTGTAGTTGACGCAACGGATAAACGGCGTCTTGGGCCCTATGCTGACGCGGCTCGGCATTGGTTCTCGCACGTCCAAAAGCCCTCGCTGCGTCAGCGACTTATTGAAGAGGTATGGATATTTTTGTATTAGCTTCGTGGACAATACGGCTGGAATGTCAAAGCGGCTTTCCCGCGGCAGCGCTTGACGATTTGCGGTGTTCCGTAAATTATCTCAAGCGAATTGACTAAGCCGCTATGATAACTAAGTGTTGATTTTGGGAGGCCATGTACGGCATCGGGAGAATATCCGACGGAAGAGTATCCGGCGGCGATCTGAACAGTCAGCATTGGTCAAGCGAGTCTGGGGTGGCGGCCCGCCGCCGGATGCTGATATGGATTGGATAGGGATCTCCGTATCCTGGTAAGCTATAAATCATCACTTCACTCTCTTTATAAAATTAAGCCGCTCTGTCTGTCTGAAGCCGTATCTCCATTTGTAGACCACTCTCACACGTCTGCGGTCCGCTGACAGGCATCGCTTATTTATAAAGCGGGAGCCGGCGAGCGCTTGTATGACTTAGGATTGGGCCTCTTCGAGGCGGGTGCTGAACCTTTAGGTTCAATTATATAGGCCATTTGCATAACTGCGTAAAGGAATTGAATGGAAACAAATTTTGCTGACAGCAGAATTGCAGAGATGGCACAGTACTGTTGTATTTCATTCAATTCGTACGAGGGTTTGGGGTGTGACACCATCGTACGAATTGACCCTTTCGTACAGCATCCAAATTAGGAAATTTGATCCGCCGGCAGCACTCGGCTAACCTGTGACCCAGTGACTTACGAAACTTTTGGCAATTTTTTGGCTGTGTGACATGTGACTATACGAATTGAACGAAATACAACAGTACATACGAACCACTGATCAGGAACTGTTGAAGGATTCAATTCTAGGCTGATGAGACATCACGCGAAGTTCTATGACCGCTCTTTCAAGCGGGTTGGGCAGTGAGATATCAAGGTCCTTTACAGCCCTAATTTTTATGAGGGTTGCCAACTCAAATTTACCACAGAATAAACATTCATATCACTTCAATGATGCATTATCGGTAGCTTGGTGAAACTCACGAACAATTTGGTCCTTCTCATCCTGGGATAATTTGATTGGGAAAGAGGTCCCAGATGTCTCAACGAATGAACAACGACACTTCTGAACATTACTGTCAAGGGCGGTAGACTTTCTTTTCCGAGGGTTAGACCAAAGGTTCAGTTTGCACTGTTGTACCTCACTGGGTGAAAGAGAAATTAAACTCAACCCGGGCAGCACAGCTTCGTACTTGAGTATAAGACAGACTTCCGTACATTGATGGGCAAGAAATTCGTTGTGAAGAGTATCAGCACTTTTCAACTTTCCACCTGAATCTCGGGTGCACATACATTGGTGACAGGAGGTCATTTGTCTCAATGTAGGAAGAGCAATGTGTACATGAATGATAAGGAAACATACAACAGCTATCTTCTCTTGCTCAATGAGACAGACAAAAGGATCAGGCAATGGCACAGAAGAGTGGTTTGAAAGAGCATTATTCATTGGCATCATATTAACATCATTATTCAAATTGGCGACATCTCACATACGAGGTGTCTGTTCCGCAAGCGTACAAGCAGCTACACCTCGCGTATGGGGTGTAGATGAGTGGTTAGATACTCCACCCCGGGCCATTGGTGAGGAGGACGATGGGTCCACACCAACGCCTCCTTGGAACACCGGTGCAACAGATGACAATCCTGAAAATAAATGAATAAATGGCAAGGACAATACAGAAGTTATGATGCACCAGATGCTGCACTTGTTGGAAGACTGTGGTGCAGCTCAAGTGGACCAGAACTCAAGTGCACAATAATAGCAGAGGTGGAGTTAGAGACAAACTGGAACCAGTTGAAGCCGAGTACAAGATCAGAAGGCGAGGAAGCAGCCATGGAAATGCTGTTTAGGAACATAGACATAACACCGGTGTCGCATGGAAGTGACAGGAGACCAGAAGCTCGAGAGTTTTCGGTAGGGATGCCGGAGTTCATTACCCAATCCAGGGAAACAGAAGAGCTTGTAGCATTACCGTTGAACACAGCAGAGACAGGAACATCACAGAAGGTAGCAATTGAGGTCATGGAGGGCGAAAGCAAGGAGTGTTGTCGCAGATGTGGCAATTGATCTCAGAGTTGATTTTGGAGACCAAATACTCTGAGTCCGACGCGGTCAGACGAACTAAGAAAGAACATGACACATCAAAATGAAAGGCTAGTAGCAATAGTAGCTTATATGCACTGGGATATTGGAAAAAGTCTGCAACTGACATTGCACATCTGAAATTCCACGTTGCAACACCAAAAAATAATATTATCTGCTGGGTTTAGCATGATGACCAATTATGCATGACAAGTTTCTATTTGTGCATGTTAGGAAAATGGATCGAAACCCAAGTTCCCCATAGTAGCTAAACCTAAAGGTTCAGCAATGAATTTGGATAAGTGAGGACTTCCTCTAATGCCGTCTCTAACTCAGGAAGTCCTGAAATTGTTCTACGACCACCTAAAATTGGCTTCAAATATTAAAATCCGGGGTGCACTGGGTGTTTGTTGGACTGAGACAGATGCAACCAATTGTCAGGCCTGGCACGATTGAGGGCGTGGTCATAGATGCCATGGAGGTGGTGGTATTTGGGGAGTTTGTTTTCATCATTTGCACGGCGGTGGAGTGCAATCGACTGCACCAGATAGCGGTAGAGGACAAATCTAGAGTGCGTAATATCTTCTTCAATTTGGATAGGATGAAATTGAATTCCAAGACGGGCGGTTCATTGAATATGATAGGAGGGTTGAACTGACCTGACAAAAAACTCGAAGAGTGGCTGATTCGGGTGCCGGGAGCCGGATCCAGATCTGCAGTGCTGAAACGATGCACTTGATATACGACTAGAAATAGCTTAGATTCGGGATTGCACTAAACAACCACAAAACCACCACTACAACAATCTATTCCTCCAAAGATGTAAGTGCTTCTCTTTGTGAGTTCGGGTCCAGGCTGTAGTATGCGACCAACGGGTTTGGAACAAACACAATTTGACTGCTAGACTTCCACAAAGCCGTTCAACAACACGCTAGCACTACACAGCTGCCAACAACAATACCGCTAGCACCTGGGATGGGCAGGGGTTTATGGGTTGGATACAAGGTGGCTGGATCACTAGATTGAGGGCACCAGGGCAGAGTATGTAGGTTTGTGAAAATCCTCACAATGGGGTACCCAAAGACTATTGAGGCTAACAACAAGGGACTTCAATCCTCAAGTGACAAGGCAGTCCTTGAGCCGCTGACCTATTCCTTAACCAAGAACAGGAACATTTCCACTTTGTATTGGCAATAGACACTATAAGTGTCCAGCTAGCGACCCAACACACTACGACAGCGCTTCCGTCAATATCGGGGTGAAGGCGAAGTAACTGACAAGTTACAGTCGGTCTAGAGGTGGGGGCACCTAGTCTGTCTTCTTCTTAGTGGGCTCGAGGCAACACACAACTACCTAGCAGGCGATCCAACACACTACGACAGCGCTTCCGTCAATATCGGGGTGAAGGCAAAGCTGCTAGCGCAACTGCTAGCTGGGTCCCAAAGAGAACACCCTTGGTTTTATACATGAAGACTCCTCGAGTCAACAACTAGAACCTCAACTTAAGATCTCGACGTGTCCAGAGTCAACAGTATTGATTCCAATAAAGCTACTACTTGTGAAGTGTGTTACAATCTCCACTAGCAACCTGAGACCACCTGCACCAACTTCGTACAAAGTTGGGGTGTAATAATCTCTGGTTCTAGCCTGCTCTGTGCTCCCTTTATACTACTGAGGTCCATGATACATGTGATATACAGGATGAATAATAGAAATGAGTGAAAATGATGTGATTGATACAGCAGCCAATGAAACGACTGCCGTTTGGTTTTATGATGGGTCTATGCGAAGCAGAACAGCCACACTGATCTGCTAGCGTCCATTTAGGGGTATCTTGAGTGATCCCTCAGCTCGCCATCAGCTGCCGGAACCTCTATCCCGACGAAACAGAGTTGAATCCGTCGCCTGGAGTCATCTAGCACAGGTCAGAGCACCGGCTAGCAGTCCGTTTATCTGTTACTGCATTTGTGGTGACCCGCACATCCACACCAATAGCCTGTTAGCTATTCCTCTTGCTGTCTACTTGTCTCTGTTTGTGACTCGCAACTGTCACGTGCTCGCATCTGTGTTTCAGGTCTCGGTTCGATCACTAGCTGGGTACCGGGTACTAGCGCCTCTGTTAGAAGGCTGCTAGTGCATATTTTACTACCCTTCAGATTCCAGACTCGTCGCTCACACCGTCTGTTAGTGCCCTCGCAGTATCACCCTCCTGTGTCTCGCTTCCTAGGTGCTAGCACCTTGACTGTTTGGGCTTATGGTTATTTCCCCGTGGTTTGTGCCTCCAGACCGTGCTAGCGCGTCACACTAGTCGTATCTGGTGCTACAACTGGCAGCTTGGGCCCACTCCAGTTCTCCTTTATATCACCTAGCTAGAGTCCTGAGTGTGATAAAACTTCAGAAGTGCTAGCGCTTTCCCGTTGTATAAATACTGATCTTAGGAAATTGCAAAATTGCACTAGATGCCGCGCGCTCTTGTTACAGTGTTTCAGCGCATTTACTTGTTTTTGCTCTAAGCACATTGAAGACTGTTGTGCACCACGCAACACACCCCACTATAGGCTTAGCTTGTGCGGTGGTGAAGTATAGATGCAAAGTCTGTCAGGCCGGGCTGAGTTGAGGAAAGACGACTATTTGATTCAAGTCACTGGTTGGGAGATTCAAAATTTCCAGCACAATTTATGGTGAAAAATGTTGTTTGTTTTTCAGACATTTTTCACTGAAAAAGTGGTGAAAAATTCAAATCTTTTTCACCTCTTTTGAGCTTCCTTTTGATTTTTTCACCTCAAACTCACAAAATAGTGAAATAATTTCGAGTTTTTCACTACCTTTTTCAGTGAAAAATGTCTGAAAAACAAATAACATTTTTCACTATAAATTGTGCTGAAAAACTTGAATCTCCCAACCAGTGAGTTGGATGATTGAAAGTGAATTCTCAATGCAAGACACTGGTTGACAGATTCAAATTTTCCAGCACAATTTACAGTGAAAAATGACATTTGTTTTTCACACATTTTCACTGAATAAAATGGTGAAATTTTGAAAGTTTTTTCACCCTTTTTCAACTTTCTTTTGAGTTTTTCACCTCAAACTGGAAAAATGGTGAAAATCTTTTGGGTTTTCCACCTAGTTTCTGGCTGAAAATTGATAGAAAACAAACAAGATTTTTCACTGAGAATTCAGCAGAAAAATTTGAATTTTTTAACCAGTGAGACCAGCTTGGTTGTTCATCGAAGATATTGTGGTAGGTATTAGGAGGGACTGCAGCGATGCCCTTAGACTTCCCAAGTCCTGACAAAACAACAAAACTTTGACAATTTGGGCGCCGGGAGTCGAACCCAGATCTGCAGCATATTCATTATGTCGGCCCTTCATCAAATGCTGTTGTGCGCCATGTACCACAGCCGATTACTGTAAAAGGGTAGGGAGCAAGTAGACTGTGGAGTGAGAAGAATTGTCAGAGGAATCCCAGAGCACATAGGCATATGGGGGAGGATGAGGAGGTTTGAACCCAAATTAGTTCCTGTGATGAATCTGTATGTCACGAAAAGGGGTGTGGACAGGTAAACCTAAAATTGTCCTCCATAAGCCAGCCTATCAAAATAAAAAACCTTGCCCCAGTGACATTTGGGTACCGGCAGTCGAACCCGGAGGCGCAGTTTCATATGTCTCTCGCAACTCAATTAAATGCTGCTGTGCACCGCGCACCACACCTGATTCATGACGATGAATCATGCATAACTTGGGTTGGGAAGGAGGGGTGCAGGATGAAGTTGACGCTGCATGAAAGATGCAAAGTTGCAATTGGTTGAACTCGGATCGAATTGAATGAGCAAAGGGATTTTGCCGTTGCAGTGCTTTTGCGGCATGCAGCGGCAGTTCCAGCGGCACTACAGCGGCAGTCTGCGGCAGTTTGCCTTGTGGGGTAATTTCGACTTTCTGATGGGTACTGCAGTGAGGATGCCAAATTGATGTTAGGCCACTCAAGGATGATTTTGCTCATATTTCAATTTAAAGGTTAATTGATGCAGATTCTCCTTTGGGACTGTACACTATGCAGATGGAGCTATGTGCTAGTGGTCATATCTCAAGTTTGAAAATTCTTTGACATTGCTGTGGCAGTAACAAAATGTGCTGCAGCAATCCCACGGTAACAGCGGCAATTTGCAGCAGCAGCAACGGCAAAGCGGCACTTTCACCGTGCCCGATTTGAATTGGATTTAGACCTGAAAATGAACTATTTCTGGGTGTTGAATTCAGCAGCTGGAATAAGAATGGTTCTGTTCCTTCCAGGGAAATAAAAATATTCGAAGCTTCGACTATAACATTCGGGTGCCGGGAGTTGAACCTGGATCTGCAGCGTATTTCCTTGTCTTCAGTTCCGAATATAATGAAGACTGCTGTGTACCACACACCACACCCGATTGTTTTCCTGGTTTGCACACCGGCGAAACGCAGTGGTATTGGAATGGAGTGTGCTAACTCGCGGCAAGGGACAGAGTGGGCATTTGGTTCAACTTAGATAGTCAGTTGAATAGCAGGAGGGCTGAGTCGAAGTTTGGACCTCTCCCATCTTGCCAACTTTCAGACCAAAAAGTCATATGCATGTTTCAATTGTCCATTTAGGTGCCGCGAGTCGAACCCGGAGGCACACTGATCCCTCGCTCGCACCTCAACGAAGACTGCTGTGCACCGCGCACCACACCCGATGATAACCCTACGTTGTAAGGCACTGGTGTGGTGTGGTATCAAGACGATGTTGACAGATGAGACGATTGGTTCAACTGTGGTTGGTCCGGGTTGAAGTTGTTGAAAAAAAATCAGATCTGGGAACATGCGTAGACTATCACTGTTTTATGAATCTCTACAGTATAAAAGTGGGTGTCTCTACAGCAACATTTTTGTTCCTCCCCGGGAAATAAAAATAGGCATTCCCTCACATATATGCTACTCATTTGGGTGCCGGGAGTCAAACCCGAATCTGCAGCATATTTTCATTAAATCGACCCGCGCACCACACCCAATTATAGGCTTAGGTTGGGGAGGGATGAAGTGGTGGTAAGTACTTGTACAGATGTGAAGTCCGCCGGCCGGGCTGAGCTGAAATACTGAGAAAGAACAATAATTATTTATTATTTGATGCATATTGGATGGCTGAAATATAATTGTAGGACCAATGCTGTTCGTTGATAGTAGGAGGGGTGAATCGTAGTCTCTGGACGTCCCCTCTAAGTTGACAAAAAATTGTAGGAATGTCTATTTCAAGTGCCGGGAGTCGAACCCGGATCCACAGCATAATGCTAGACGAGCTGAAGAAAGCCATGAAATGCTGCTGCGCACCGCGCACCACACCCGTAAGCAGAGTGGAAAGAAGCGGGGTGGATGCAAAGAGCACAGAGAGGAGGTTGAGCCGAAATCAATTCCAGTGAGGAATTCATGTCAGTAAACTATTGCAGCGCTGTGGACAGGGGGAAACCCGGAAATCCCCTCCTCCGTTCCTCCACGGCAAAGCCAATGTAAAAAAAAAACGATATGAACGTTGTTACCACTCGGGTGGTGGGAGTTGAACCCGGATATACATATGAAGTCACCCCTAGCCATGAAATGCTGCCGTGCGCCACGCACCACACCCGATTAGTACTGAGGCCTGAGGAAGGGAACGGAGGCATGCCATCGCCATCAATGTTGGTATCGAGGCTTCGAGCGCGCTGCGCAAGGAGGTGGGTGGTTGAGATTCGAGAATGGATGTTTGAATCGTGATTTGAATGAAGTGACTGAAGTAAATTCACGACGACTTGAGAGAACTTTGGCTCTTGTTCTTACTCGATCGAACATGAAATCGGACTTTGTGCTTGTTTTCGTACGGCGCGGGTCAGCCGGAGTGCGCCTTGCGCGACGTGGGATCCATGTCGTTAAATAGAGTCTCGCGAGATCTATTCTGAGAGACGCGGACAGGCTACAGAAAAAACCAAAAATCTGGAAGCGATGACACATTGAGGCTGATCTGAATCATATCTCATGTGCAATGCCAGTGAACGAGACACAAACCAATCACACCAGCCCGACCGCGCCTTCCGCATCCGCTTCCTCGTCCCGCTCCACGTCCGCCATATGAGCCAGCATCCACACCGGAACCTCGCTACCCGGAGGGTAATATTTCAGCGGGTAAAGATTCGCCGGGTGGGGAGTGTCGGCGGGGAGCGCCATGTTGGCTTCGCCGTGGATGGCGATGGCGCGATGGAATATGGTCCAGGAGGCGCGGACCACTGAAACCAGATATATGATTATATGGTTCACAATTAGCATATATATGCAGCATGGGTGCGAAAAAAGTACGAACAAATACCGAAGATAGCGAATGCGAGGATGACGTCCATCCCGACTGGGGCGCATCGGAGCTTCATAAATCGGACAGGGACGCAGTCCGCTACCACTGGAGTTTGTTTGGTAGGGTCGCCCTCAAAAATGGCGGAAAAGGATAGGATGGCTGGAACGGTTTAGTATCGCAAGACGATCGTGAAGGATTGCGGTGCGGTACCTGGGAGCAACCAGATTATCATGAAAGAACTAACGAAAACGAAATGTCGCCCGGCACGCGATAGAGGGTTGGTGACGTCCACCCGTGTGGTGTATGGGACTCTATCCATGTTCTCTAGGTCAGGTCTGGACTGACGCCGCCAAAGCAGAGATGTTTACAGTCGCCAAAGCACCACGAAAGTGAGTAGCGCGAGGACGGTGATGTAGCTATCAAATGTACCTATGAGGTGGGATGAAATTCTGGCGGACGAGGGAAGTTCAGGAATGGGCCTCACCGAATCCATACAAGACAGAGGTTATTGACCCGGAGATTATGTAGAGGAAGGATAGCGCCAACGCTAGACCTGTGGGAATGGTAAGCAGGAGGAAGCGACAAGACAGTGAATGAGGCGGACGATGATAAATTCCTGGAGTGTGCGACATGAGAGCAGGACAAAAGAGTGATCAACAGCATCTCGGGCGAGACCGCGCACAGCATCATGATCTTGACAGCATCGGCGAACTTCTGCCGGAAGGAAATGATTTTATGGGAGAGCGATGCTTGGGTGATTGAAGAGGATTGTAGTATTGGCTGTATACTACTCAGACGCCGGCGAGAAAGAAAAAAAGACAGGAAAGAAACAGCCAAGGAAGTTATATGTCCAGACTCCAGAAGTTAGCGAGGGCATAGACGGCGGTGGGTTTTCAGCCTGCAGCCAGGACGGGCGGTCGCACTGGGAGTCGCAGAATAGCGCGCTAAAAATTAAAAGGTAAGGTTGACTGCCCTTCAAGACGGTCTGAGATGATGGTAAGAGGAAGTTCGGCCGACAGCTCGGTCGACGTGCCGAATACCGACCCAGAATTCGGAAATGCTGTGCCAGCCAATCTTTCACCCAAACCACCATAGACGCCCCACCGTTTCCTTTTGAAATCTTTGAGGTTGTCACCGTCGCGCATCCGGACACTGGTCTTCGTCTTCTGCGAGCATGCCGTCGAGTTCATACCTGGTCTCGGTTTCAAAAGAGTTTTCGGAGTAAGTAGCCGATGAGTCACTTAGGGCGACTCATCGGATGGCTCGCCCGAATTGGAAGGTTCGTTCTCACGCTTTCTTGTCTTTCTCCCACCACGCTGCACGACCGCCAGGACCGAAGGAAGGCATCTGGAACCTGATCGTCCTTCAACCTGCTCTTCCCATAGCGTTTTCTGAACATCTGAGCGTGCGGAAGAATTCGGAACGCAAATATCTTGCCTTTTCGACTAGTGGGCGACAGATTATTCCTGCGCCATGAGCATTCTAGTGACAGGCTCTACGGGCAAAACCGGCCGCTGTATCGTCAGTCTGCTGCAGAGCCGCTCCTTCAATGTTATCGCTGTCTCTCGCCAACCTGGATACTCGACTCGCTTTGACTGGGAAGATCGCGCCACGTATATTCTCCCATTCGAGGCAGTGCATCATGCCAGAGTGGCGTCTGTTCATTTGATAATTCCAGCACATATTCCGCCCCAACATGTCTGCGAATTTATTGATCTATCCATATCGAAGGGTGTGAAGCGATTCGTCTTGATGAGCGGTTCGCTAGATATTCCTGGAGATCCAATTCAGGGACCAATTCGGGCACATCTCCGAAAATCGGGTGTTGCGTTCTGCATCCTTCGGCCTTCGAGATTCTTAGGTGCGTTGCTTTGGCTGCGACGCCACTGATCTAATGGGTCCCATTTCAGAGAATTTTTCGGAGATGCCGGAGAGCCTTCGTGACGAGGACAGGATCGTCAGTGCGACTGGGACTGCATCTATCGGATTCGTCTCTTGCGAAGACGTTGCACAGGTTGCAGTCAATTGCTTGCTTGCAGAACCTCCGCATTGTACAGAGCATGTCATTGTGGGCCCAGAGCTTCTTTCATTCGACGAGGTTGCACCCACTTCCTGTCCTCCCGATATGTTGACGAACATTTGATTCAGGTAGCGGAGTGCTTCTCCGACAACCTACAGCGTCGAATCACCCATGAATCGATCTCCATCGTGGAGCAGCAGGAACTCTGGTCAATGTCCGGGCTTCCCGACGAATTTATCCGGCTGATGGGGTCCGTCGAAGAAATGACCGCAACGGGCGGAGAAGAGACTGTTTACGCAGCAGAGACAAAAATCGTCGGGAAGAAAAAGTTGGCAGAATTCGTGCGGGAGAATCTGTCTCTGTGGACGCGAACCGAGGATGTTGATCCATGATCTCTTTCATATCCACCGTGACAGAACTGTGTCTGACCCCATAAAATGTCTCACTTTTTTGGTACAGTGGTGCGAAGTTCATTGACATCTTGACTGCTATCTAGGTAAATTGTCGGTCGGAGATTACGTTTGAATGTAAATGCTACTTATTGGACTATCTGTTGGTGGGGAGCGCATATGATTAATGTGTTCGGGGGCCGCAAGGAGAGCAGTATCCACTACCTTAATGATATTATAGATAGCGATTGGTTTTTACGAGCTGGTAATTGAATTCTTTTTCGAGGCTCATATTCGAAAAACAACATTGAACAGGCTGGGTGGGCTTTAAGGTAGTTAATTGTAAGGCAGCTATAAGATGCTATAAAGATTCGGCACCGTAATAACCCCCTGTAAGGTAGGTATAATCAGGCCATAGGGTGCCTGTAGCCACCTTACACAGGCTGTAATTTCTCATACGGGCTTGTCTCCTATTTTCGATTTTTGCGACACTCCGCTGGATCGAGCCCTTGATCGGTACACCGGGATTCGCTTTGCGGAAAACCTAACTATCGTTTATCCGCGCGTCGACGCGTACGTGAATAAGTGGAGGATTGGCGTACAACGCGGTGATTCAGACGACTTCTGGGTGCGCGCGGAGAAGTTCGTTGCCCGAAAACGTGCGGGAGAAAATTGGGGGTGAGGTCTTTTTGCAAGAATAATCTGCATCTCATCCAAAGTTTAGCAGCGGCCTGCTAACTCCTTGACGAGATTCGTTCAGATTGGTGGATATCGCTCGAATAGAAACCGGGACAATACATGTACGCACAAGTTGGGCGTGTATATCCTGAGTCCGCTATCAGCTAACATCCTTGACGTTGCTGTGGGACATTTTTTCACTCGGTGCAATTCTGATTGATCCTCGCTCTTGATCGCACTGTAAGTCCTCTCAAACCTATTGCTGCGAAACTGAGACGAGTGCCAGTTTAGAAGCTATTCATCTTCGTCGGATCCACCTTGTACACGAGCAAAATTAACACTGCAGTGTTAGCAAGGAAATCCAGGCCTCAGCCCGATCTCACTGGCTGGAAGTAACGATTTAGCCGTCTGGTGGAAAGGTAGGTAGGAGGAAGTCTTTGTCGGCGTTGAGATATTCTGGTCGTGCCATATAATCGCTACATCATCCAGAGGAGACTTGGTGTCCATAAGAAGACAACAGGCAGGATTTGAGCCCAATGCACTGGGATCCCGCTCTAATAGGTCTGCGTAAGAATAGGCTGTTTCCACTCCGCTTGAAAATATCTTAAAGTGCGATCGACCTCGGGAATCAATCAAGTTCTACAGTTGAACGGCAAATGAGTTCTACAAGAACGTCCTGGAAATCCGGCATGACTTTCAAATCCTCCGTAAGCAGCGCAAACAGGGTTGGCAACCTTCCAAGTTCAACCTGTTAAGAAAAAACCAAACAGAGATTAGAGAGTGGCTGATTCGGGTGCCGGGAGCCGAACCGGATCTGCAGCGCATTTGTTTTTGCTCTAAGCACAACGAAGACTGCTGGGCCCCGCGAACCACGCCCGACTATGGGCAGTGGTGAGGTGCAGTGGTACTGGGATGGAGTGCGCCAAATCGCGGCAAGGGACAGAGTGGGCATTTGGTTCGACCTAGGTAGTCAAAATTACTGTTCGTTGGATAGCAGGAGGGCTGAGTCGAAGTCTGGACCTCTCCCATCCCGCCAACAGACCAAAACTCCATGTGCATGTTCCAGGTGTCCATTTAGGTGCCGGGAGTCGAGCCCGGAGGCGCAGCTGTAAATCTCTCGCTCGCACCTCACCGAAGACTGCTGTGTACTGCACACCGCACCTGATTTACCCTTTGGTTGGAGAGGGGTATCAAGATGAATTTAATCGACGCCGAGTGCTGAGGAAAAGATGCAAAGATGGCTCAACTGGTTGGATCGGATTGACGTTGCTGATTCAGAAAAACTCGGGTCTGAAAACGTACTTGACCTATTACCGTTTTACGAATCTGGAATACAGCATACTGCGAAAGCGGGAGTCAGCAACATTTCTGATAAAAACTCTCAAGCGCCACTTGGCATTCGGGTGCCGGGAGTCCAACCCGAACTTGCAGCATAGACGCTAGAAAATCTATGGCCATACGTGAATGAATTGCTGCCGTGCGCCGCGCACCACACCCGATTATAGGCTTAGGTGAAGTGCTGTGGTACAGATGTGAACACTCTCACGGCGCGTGTTAGCCGGGGTGCGTCGTGGCGACCTCGCGTGTTCCGCATGCAGCATGCACACGGAGCTAAGTAGCCAGCCAGCTCTCTCTCCCCCATGAACCCGTCTCCGTCACAATCCCCTTCCTCGCTCTGACCCCGCGAGTCTGTAGTGCATTGATAGGGTTGCGATCATCCCGGAAAGACTAAATGGCGGGATGCCGCCACCTGCCATCACCGTCAAATCCTCATTCGGAAGATTGTCGTTCAGCCGCGCGCTCGAACATAATGTAAAAATCCTCCAGCCCGCAATGGTGACCGCGCCTCTCACCGAAATCTCTTTCGCTGAATACAAATTCTCTTGGATTTTATTTGAACTTGGGTACTGAGAGGGAAAAAGTAAATGTCCTGGGAGGTACAGATCAACTTTGTTGAAGTGCCGAACGGCCGCACTTCAGATCACTGCAGTAAACATAGTAGGCTCTCAAAATATTTATGTACGCCGAACACAGACTGCGGGGAATAGAGTATTGCAGGGAGCCCCGTAAATTGGTTTTTCAACATTCTATATATGCGCCCGCTTACCGTTCGGCGCCAAGCCCAAGGGTAAAAGCACGGCATCATCGGTAAGGGTGTTTCTCTGCCTCTCTCACAAAAATACAGTGTCTGCTGAGAGGTTCTAATCTGGCCACGGTATAGCATTTGAGTTGTGCAGGAGCCGCTTGAGGAGCCGAACACCGGGCTAACTTCCGGAAACGGAAATGAGATTTGATCGGAGTTTTACACATCCTGCCGGGGGCAATCACCGGGGTAGGTGAAAGTTCGCGGCAGGTAGGGTACGCGGCACGGCTAGGTATCAAGTAGGTGTCAGTCCACTAGGCTCGGTAAGTACATAGATAAACACCACCTAGGTTTCGAGAAGGTTGAATTAATGGACCATTGACCCATGAAGGTTACAAAAAGATAGTCATATTTTCTAGGCTACGGAATAGTTCTATTGAGAACCCCGGTTGCAGGCAGAAACTTCCACCTTTCTGAGATGAATATCTGGCAGTTCAGGGTAGTTCTCAGGGTTCGGTGTGTGAATAGGCATGATTCAACACACGGCACTTTGATGTTGCTATGGTGCCCCGCAACCTTGGCAGATCCCCGGTTGTCATCGCTTACCGCCGACTGTCATCGCATACTGTCGCCGTTGAGCGGTGAGTGGCTCCTGTTGGGTCCTCATCTGGTTCCCTCCCAGCAAGTGTCCTTTGTCTTCCCACGGATCTTCCCTTTACCGACGAGGCCTTGATATCGATCATATTCATTGAATTTAGTGAAGTTATTTGCTTTCCTATACAACGTAGAACGGAAAGACCGTGTTCGGCGGAAACACAAAACTCTAATACGTCCATCACAACCTTTCTGCTGACAATAGGCTCTCCTGTTGACTTTCTTGAAGTGTTAAATCAAATGTAAATCATATCCACTGAGCACCAGAAGCTCCCCCGATTTTGTTTTGTTGAATCACTAATAATTTTCTGTTTCTATCGCGTCGGTCAAATTTCAGTGAGCAGTTCAAACCGTCTGAATAACGGATAGCTTACGAGGGCAATCCCCTGCCATAATTGTTGCCCTCACAGTCGCCGCCAACCCTGGGAAAACTGACTCATGAAACGTGTACCACCCGCTATACGCCAAGGTCTGGTGATTGGAGCATGTGTACGTGATGATATCGATATAGGTCGCCTTGCCCCCGCAGATGCTCTCGAAACGCATCGTCTCCGCGTAGCCGTTGAAATTTATGGTGGGCTGGCCTGGCACTGCAAGTATGTACGGGTCCCCGTGGTACGAGTACTCTAGCACATCCGAGCGGAGCTTGTACGCGGTGAGCGTCTCGTGGTAGGCTCCGCCTGCCAGAGTTCCCGAGCGCGTGGCGCCGGGGACGTTGTCCGTGCCCGTAGTGTTCGTGGCGGGGACACCACCCTAAATTAGAGTACGTTAGTTTGAGGGCGAATTCGAATGTGGGTGGGCACGCACAGTGTACCATGCAAAGTCGAAGAACGACTTGGTTATGTTGGTGAACTCGTCCAAGGGTGCGATGTATGCGTAGCTGTTGTGGACAAAGCTCGTGTACGATCCCTCAGGACAGGGGATATCGTTATTCGTTGAGAAGGATTGACTGTTTGCACGACCAACAGGGGTCAAGCAGAGGATGGCGAGGCTGAGTGCTGCTGCGAGATGGGAGTGCATCGGGTAGCTTGCGGAAGGGCTGACGTCGCTTTACTTATAAGTACCGCCGAGATGAAGGATGATGGGATGGTTAAGCGAAGATAAATACCGGCCGTCGGCATATGGGAGTTACGGCGGAACTCGACATAAATACAGACGGGGCAAAAATAAAAGTGGGGTGACTGTTGATGACTGTAACGATAATACTCTCCTTCAAGCCTTGTTCTCGCAGGAGAGGAATCCAAGCACTGGGAAAAAATTGCCATCAGCTGGCGGAAGACTGACATGGCTTAATGTCCTGAAATATGTTCACAATTATTTTGAGGGGTGCCAACAATGCTGGCATCATGGCTTATTGCAAGCGGTTGCGCGGCCGCTTCGTGGCCTCGCATCCTAGGGCATCAAACCGTCCGTAAATTTTACGGAGTTACGGGCTGTATATGACATGCGAGTTCACGAGCACAAGTTTGTTATAGTGTCTGTCTACGAGAGACTATATCGTATCGGACTTGTTGCTTCACTCATACAATACGGTTACGCTACAGCTTGACGCGTAAACGCTGCCCCGTAACCGATGCCGATACTTTCATCTGATGGCCGTCGAGTATCACATTGCCGAGCTCTTTTGGGATCCGCCAACACGCCGTTTCACCCAAATTCAATCGGCTTAGCCATCTCGACATGTTTCAGTTCATGCAAACAATTCAACTGCGCCTCTGAGACTGACATTGAGCTCTCATCAAGGTACTCAATCTTGATTCTGAGTGGTAGTGCTCAGAGAATCACGTTCAGTTATATCCTACTGATCTCCTGCATGCTTCAATTGATCCTGTAGGGCCCTTAGAGGTATTGCGATCAGATGTGTGAAAAATCTTGCAAAATCCTGTAAATTACGCGTAAACGGATGTTACGTACGTAACAGTCCCGTTTGCCCTTTCGTTTCTGGTCATTACGCACGGGAAGGGCGTAGCGTACCAGATATACAGCGTAAAAATTACGCCGTACACGTAATACTGACGGTTTGATGCCCTATCGCATCCTGTCCGCAAATCATAGATTTGATTTCAAGCCGCATCCTGCTTGCCATGAATTCTCAGCGTGGTTCAAAGTTTGGGTTGAAGGAAATTAATTGCGGAAGACCCTCGGGCCTGAGAAGCTGATTGACAGATGGCGGAGTTCGAAAAGGTTTCAGACATGCTTAGTTTCAAGAGGTGGCAGATCGGGCTATCAGAGGACCTAGAAATAAGGGTTGGTTGGTCGGATACTGAATTCAGAAATTCCCCCCATCAAACTGTATTCTTGTGAATTGAGAGAAACACTTCCTGCCACATTCTAACAGAGCTCGACAGATATTGGACAGATATCACATTGCATCACTCTCTTTATAAGATTAAGCCTGTCTGAAGTTGTATCTCCATATTTACATTTTGCCCACCAGGATCAAGCTTTATGCGAACAGCTGACACAAGCAAGTGGGAGCCAGCGCTTCGCACCGGTGAGCACTGTGGAGGGGTCGTATGGCCGACATGTGGAAATCCATCCGCACATTGGTTTCGATTTTACTTTACCATGTCCCTATTTTATGTTACGGCATTTGTTTGTCTAGTAAAGATTGCCACATCATTAAATCTTACGCTCATACCACCATTTCCGCGACCAGTGCAGGGCCCTCACCCAGAAGGGATTCGGTATCCCTTTGCCCCTTCCTCTAGGAAAGTCGCCAGTGGGCAGTTTAGCCACCAGTACCCCCGAATTCGCATCATACGACCTCACCCTTTTCACACGACATTTCGGCACTTTCTTACTCTATCTTTTCGTACTCTACGGCTTGGGACCGAATCCTATATCTTATTCCAATTATTCGCTCGAACGCTACCCGGATCACCGACCCAAATCAAGAACCTACGCACTGGGTGTTCTCTTCTTCCACAGCACTTGTTAATTTTATAGACGTCAATCCACTGCAACGGGCTTAGGAAGTCCACAAATCCCCTTGTGCAGTATGAGGTTCACAAAAGGCACCACCTTACACACTGAAGATGCCTCTGAGCTTATGGTAGTATCAGAAAGTGTTTGGATTAGTTTGAGCAATTCTTGATGCATTAGGCTGGCTTTCATCTTTGCTTCACCAATGCTGTTGAATATTGTGTGTGTTTCGGTAATCTAGAGGCATTCAGTCAATCTGGAGCAAGAAATAACCATAAACCATACCCTGAAGACTTCTACTGCTTGGTCCAATCCTGCATGACAATCCTTGAGTAGGCTTTTCAGCTCATTGTTACGGAACAGGTGCACGTGCTTGATCATGTTCCCATCTTGTTGTGCTTCAAGATATTTATATACCTTGTGAAGAGTCCTACAAAAGAAGCGCATCAAAAAGAGTCTCCCTGGAATGGACACAACCAACTCCATAAACGTCCCAATGTTATCTAGCATTGCGGGTGGAAGCGATCCAACTGTTTCAGACTTGAGATGTAGGTCAATAATTGTATACAAGATCTCAGGAATGTTCTCCACCAGGTGGGAACATTCATTTTTGCTTCGTTTCACAGTCTACAAAGGTCTGGTGAGTTTCTTGGCTGTCCATCACATAGGTTATTACCTGAACCATCTTCATCAGGCCTTGAATGGTATTTGCAATAGGCTGAACAAATGGCGGCCCAAATGCATCATTGAGCTCTGTGAGCAGTGTAACAGCAGGAGTCAAATATGTTGCGATGTTGATGAGATCAATTTTGGGTTGGCGGGGCATTTTGAGTAGGGGGGATCAAACTCCAGGTTTGCATCTTATATATCAACTGTCTGAATCTGGGTAAATAGTCTCCATGTCTAACACTGAGGAATTAGCACCCACGGGCCTCACAAAAACACCGGTAATTCACAATTAGTACATATTTATACATCAACTTCATACGTCCAACCTGAGAATTACATAAACTAAGCGGAAAAATGTTGACATACCACCCGAGATTGGGCAGTGGTGCCAATATGAAGGAGCAACTCATCCGGAATTCCAACAGCTCTTATCGCAGTGGAACTCCTACATTTTCTACCACCAATCCAGACCCCAACACCACAGATTTCAAGAAAGCCAAGCACATTGAAAGCAAATCAGTGTCACACTCCGGAGGAGTGTTGATCCCCAAACAGAGCTTGATCTCTATGGGTATATTACACCATACAGCTGCCTGACTGCTACAACCCGTCTAATCTCCGCCTTCTGCTCGTAAAGGCTTTTAACCAAAGAAATTAGTCCAGGTATGAGACTTGAGAACATCAAAGCAGATTGTAACATCACAGTAAAAACACGAGTTCTCATGGTCACCACTTAGCTATGGTCAGCTACACAAGATCTGAACAGTGCGAAATCTGTAAATTCCGATTAAAAGGCCTAGGTCCGCATTCCATTGAAGAAGAGAAAGTTTGTCCAATGGTAGACCAAGGTCGTGCTAGCTGCCTAGTGTATGTGTAGGGAATGAGAGTTTTGATGTGATCTCGAAAACACTTTCTAAGCTGGAAGAATCAGTAAGGGTACGCAATGCTTGTGCAAAGAAGGCAGCTTGATATGTCTCTCGCAACTCGATGAATGCTACTGTGCACCGCGCACCCTACCCGATTCATGACAATGAATCATGCATACCTTGGGTTGGGAAGAAGGAGTGCGGGATGAAGGTGACGCTGTATGAAAGATGCAACGTTGCAAATTGGTGGACTTGGATCGAATTGAATTGAATTGAATTGAATTGGATGAGTCAGACCTGAAAATGAACTATTTCTGGGTGTTGGATTCAGCAGCTGGAATAAGAATGGTTCTGTTCCTTCCAGGGAAATAAAAACTTTTGAAGCTCCGGCTATTCGGGTGCCGGGAGTCGAACCCGGATCTGCAGCGCATTTATTTATGTTTGTCCAAAACACACAATGAGGACTGCTGTGTACCACACACCACACCCGATTGTTTTCATTGCCTGCGCAGCGGTGAGGTGCAGTGGTATTGGGATGAAGTGCGCTAAATCGCGGCAAGGGACAGAGTGGGTATTATTTGGGTCAACTCAGACAGTCAAAATTGAATTTCAAGACTGGCTGCTGGCCATGGTTGAATAGCAGGAGGGCTGAGTCGAAGTCTAAACCTCTCCCATCCCGCCAACAGACCAAAAAGCCATATGGATGCTTCACCATTTGGGTGCCGGGAGTCGAACCCGGAGGCGCAGCTGTAAACCCCTTGCTCGTGTCTCAACGAAGGCTACTGTGCACCGCGCACCACACCCGATGATAACCCTGCGTTGTGAGGCACTGGCGTGGTGTGGTATCCAGATGACGTTGACACGGCATGACAGATAAGAAGATTGGTTCAACTGTGGTTGGTCCGGGTTAAAGTTGTCGAAAAAAAATCATATCTGGGCAAATATGTAGACTATCACTGTTTTATGGATCTCTACGGTATAAAAGCGGGTGTCAATGTCTCTACAGCAAAATTTTTGTTCCTCCCCGGGCAATAAAAATAGGCGTTCCCTCGCATCATCATTCGGGTGCCGGGAGTCGAACCCGGATCTGCAGCGCATTTATTTCTGTTTGTCCAAAACACACAATGAGGACTGCTGTGTGCCACACACCACAGCCGATTTTTTTCATTGCCTGCACAGCGGCGAAGTGCAGTGGTATTGGGATGGAGTGTGCCAAATCGCGGCAAGGGACAGAATGGGTATTATTTGGTTCAACTCAGATAGTCAAAATTGAATTTCAAGACTGGCTGCTCGTTGATTAGTGGGAGGGCTGAGTCGAAGTCTGCCAGACCTCTCCCATCTCGCCAACGGACCAAAAAGTCATATGCATGTCTCGACATTTGGGTGCCGGGAGTCGAACCCGGAGGTGCAGCTGTTAATCTCTCGCTCTTGCCTCAACGAAGACTGCTGTGCACCGCGCACCAGACCCGATGATAACCCTGCGTTGTAAGGCACTGGTGTGGTATGGTATCGAGATGACGTTGACACGGCATGGCAGATGAGAAGATTGGTTCAACTGCGGTTGGTCCGGGTTGAAGTTGTCGAAAAAAAATCAGATCTGGAACATACGTAGACTATCACTGTTTTATGAATCGCTACAGTATAAAAGCGGGTGTCAATGTCTCTACAGCAACATTTTTGTTCCTCCCCGGGAAATAAAAATAGACATCCTCTCGCATACACATTCGGGTGCCGGGAGTCGAACCCGGATCTGCAGCATATTTTCGTTACTTAACTCGCCCAGGAATGAAATGCTGCCGTGCGCCGCGCACCGCACCCGATGAATGGACAGTGGTGACGTGGGGGCACTGGTACAGAGGTGAAGCCCGCCGGTCCGGGCTGAGTTGAGATTTTGTCAATGAGAAGGGAGGAGTACTTGTCGATGCGAGTTGGGTGGTTGGATTGAGTCGCAATTAAAGACTGAGAGGATTGAATCGGGGTGCTTAGCCAAATTGAAAAAAAAGATATGTTAACGACTACAATCATATTCAGGTGCTGGGAGTCGAACCCGGAGATGCAGCTGTAAATCCCGCGCTCGTGTCTAAACGAAGACTGCCGTGCACCGCCCACCACACCCGATAAACCTGAGGCGGGATGTGGTGTGAGATGAAGCCGACGCGGCATGAGAGGTGGGAAGGCTGCCAGTTCAAATGTGGTTGGATCGGGTTGAAGTCGCTGAAAACTCGGGTCTGAATTTAAACGTACTTGACCTATTGCCGTTTTATGAATCTGAAGTACAACACACTGCAAAAGCGGGTCAGCAACATTTGTGATAAAAACTTTCAAGCGATGATCACCAATCCAGGTGCCGGGAGTCGAACCCGGATCTGCAGCATCTTCATTACGTCGACTGCGATGCCTTGTACCAAATGCTGCCGTGCGCCACGCACCACGCCCGATTATAGGCTTAGGCTGGGGAGGGGTGGAGTGCTGTGGTATGTACATTACTTACATGCACAGATGTGAAGCCCGCCGGCCGGGCTGAGTTGAGATCCTGAGAAACAACTAGAGTTATTTATTAGTTGAAGTTGCTGTTGCTGAGAAACTCGGGTCTGAAAACGTGCTTGACCTATTATTGTTTTATGTATCTGATGCGAAAGTGGGAGTCGGCAATATTTCTGCTCCCCAGGGAAATAAAAATGCAGAGTTCCCACGCATTCGGGTGCCGGGAGTCGAACCCGGACTTGCAGCGTAAGTAATAGACGCTATCGAAAATGAACTGCTGCCGTGCGCCGCGCACCACACCCGATTATAGGCTTGGGTTGGGGAGGGGTGGAGTGCTGAGGTATGTACAGATGAGAAGCATGAAGTGACTCATTGTTCTTACTCGGTTGAACATGAAAACGAACTTTGTGCCTGTTTTCGCATACTCTCACGGTGCGTCGTGGCCACCTCGCGTGTTCCGCATGCAGCATGCACACGGAGCTAAGTAGCCAGCCTGCTTGCTCTTCCCCATGAACCCGTCTTCGCTACAATCCCCTTCTCCGCGATACCTTTGATTCTCGATTCAACATGCCCGCGCTGACGCTCCCGTTCCTCCCGCCCGGCCTCTCGCCCGCCGCCTCCCTCCCGCTCGCCCTCCCCTGACTCCTCCTCCTCCTCGCCCTCGGAAGCTATCTGGCGCGGCACCAGATATTCGGGGGTGCGAATGCGGATGTACTCCAGGAGGAGCCGACGACCCAAAGTATACGGTGAATTAAAATAACGGACTAAAGTTCAGTGTTCTGTAATTTTGTTCGAAATCCGAACATTCGCGCCACTGTAACACGCACCTCGTAGGGGTGCAGTCCCCGATTCTGCATTGTGCTTACCTACCAATCCCACGATGGTAACACATCCGCTACACAGTGGTGCATGGTTGAACTTAGGACCACAAGCCCACGTAGTTTGCGCACACAGGGGTGGGATGAATATAATGTCCAGTAATGAGTCCTGAGTCACAGTGAAACATTGAGGCTCATCTGAATCATATACGATGTGCAACGCCAGTGAACGAGACACAAACCAATGGTAATCACACCAGCCCGACCGCGCCTTCCGCGTCCGCATCCTGCTCCACGTCCGCCATATGGGCCAGCATCCACACCGGAACCTCGCTGCCCGGTGGGTAAAATTTCAGCGGGTACAGATTCGCCGGGTGGGGAGTGTCGGCGGGGAGCGCCATGTTTGCTTCGCCGTGGATGGCGATGGCGCGATGAAATATGGTCCAGGAGGCGCGGACCACTGAAACCAGATACATGATTATATGGTTCACAAATAGCATATATGTGTAGGATGGGTGCGAAAAAGTACGCACAAATACCGAAGATAGCGAATGCGAGGATGACATCCATTCCGGCTGGGACGCATAGGAGCTTCATAAATCGGACAGGGACGCAGTCCACTACCACTGGAGTTTGTTTGGTAGGGTCGCCCTCAAAAATGGCGGAGAAGGATAGGATGGCTGGAACGGTTTAGTATCGCAAGACGATCGTGAAGGATTGCGGTGCGGTACCTGGGAGCAACCAGATTATCATGAAAGAACTAACGAAAACGAAATGTCGCCCGGCACGCGATAGAGGGTTGGTGACGTCCACCCGTGTGGTGTATGGGACTCTATCCATGTTCTCAAAGTCAGGTCTGAACTGACGCCGCCAATGCAGAGATGTTTACAGTCGCCAAAGCACCACGAAGGTGAGTAGCGCGAGGACGGTGATGTAGCTGTCAAATGTACCTATGAGGTGGGATGACATTCTGGCGGATGAGGGCAGTTCAGGGATGGGCCTCACCGAATCCATACAAGACAGAGGTTATTGACCCGGAGATTATGTAGAGGAAGGATAGCGCCAACGCTAGACCTACGGGAATGGTAAGCAGGAGGAAGCGACAAGACAGTGAATGAGGCGGACGATGGTAGATTCCTGGGGTGTGCGACATGAGAGCAGGACAAAAGAGGGATCAACAGCATCTCAGGCGAGACCGCGCACAACATCATGATCTTGACAGCATCGGCGAACTTCTGCCGGAAGGAAGATGATTCTATGGGAGAGCGATGCCTGTGTGACTGAAGAGGATTGCAATATTGGCTGTATACTACTCAGACACCGGCGAGAAAAAAAAAGAAGGAAAGAAACAGCCAAGGAAGTTATACGTCCAGACTCCAGAAGTTAGCGAGGACATAGACGACGGTGGGTTTGCAGCATGCAGCCAGGGTGGGCGGTCGCGCTGGGAGTCGCAGAATAGCACGCTAAAAATTAAAAGTAAGGTTGAGTGCCCTTCGAAACGATCTGAGATGATGGTTCGGCTCGGTCGACTTGCCGAATAACGACCTATAACGACTCAGAATTCGGAAATGCTGTGCCAGCCAATCTTTCACCCAAACCACCATGGACACCCCACCGTTTCCTCTTGAAATCTTTGAGGTTGTCACCATCGCGCATCCGGACACTGGTCCTCGTCTTCTGCGAGCATGCCATCGAGCATACCTGGTAAGTCTCGGTTTCAAAGCAGTTTTCGGAGTAGCCGATGAGTCACCCTCCGCTGGATCGAGCCCTTGGCCCGTACACCGCGATTCGCTTAAGCTTTGCGGAAAACCTAACTATCGTTTATCCGCGCGTCGATGGCGATAGGGACCGCGTACGGGGGATTGGCGTACAAAGCGGTGATTCAGACGACTTCTGGGTGTGCGCGGAGAAATTCGTTGCCCGAAAACGTGCGGGAGAAATTGAGGGTGAGGTCTTTTTGCAGGAATAATCTGCTCATTTTACTCTAAGCACAATGAAGACTGCTGTGCACCGCACACCACACCTGACTATGGGCTTAGCTTGTGCGGTGGTGAAGTACAGACGCGAAGTCTGCCGGGTCGGGCTGGGTTGAGGAAAGAGGACTATTTGATTCAAGTTGGATGATTGAAAGTGAATGCAAGACTAGCTTGGTTGTTCATCGAAGATATTGTGGTATTGGGAGGGATTGCAGCGATGCCCTTAGACTTCTCGAGTCCTGACAAAACGACAAAACTTTGACAATTCGGGTGCCGGGAGTCGAACCCAGATCTGCAGCATATTCATTGTCTAAGCCCGATTAATTAATGCTGCCGTGCGCCGTGTACCACACCCGATTGCGGTAAAAGGGCAAGGTGCAAGTAGACTGTGGAGTGGGAAGAATCGTTGGAGGAGTTGGGTGGATGCCAAGAGCACATATGGTATACGGGGGGAGGAGGAGGAGGTTGAACCCAAATTAATTGCTGTGATGAATCCGTATGTCATTAAAAGGCTGTGGACAGGTAAGCCCAGAGTTCTCCTCCATGAGCCAGCCTTAGACTATCAAAATAAAAGACCTTGTCACTGCGACATTCGAGTACCGCGAGTCGAACCCGGAGACGCAGCTTCATGTCTCTCGCGACTCGATGAATGCTGCTGTGCACCGCGCACCACACCCGATTCATGACAATGAATCATGCATACCTTGGGTTGGAAGGAAGAGTGCGGGATGAAGGTGACGCTGCATGAAAGATGCAACGTTGCGATTGGTTGAACTCAGATCGAATTGAATTGAATTGAATTGGATGAGTCGGACCTGAAAATGAATTATTTCTGGGTGTTGGGTTCAGCAGCGGGAATAAGAATGGTTCTGTTCCTTCCAGGGAAATAAAAAATATTCGGCACTTGGACTATTCGGGTGCCGGGAGTCGAACCCGGATCTGCCTGAGCGCATTTATTTCTGTTTGTCCAAAACACACAATGAGGACTGCTGTGTACCACACACCACACCCGATTGTTTTCATTGCCTGCGCAGCGGTGAGGTGGAGTGGTATCAGGATGGAGTGTGCCAAATCGCGGCAAGGGACAGTGGGCATTTGGTTCAACTCAGATAGTCAAATT
The DNA here is from genome assembly GCA_029282495.1 of Mycena albidolilacea. Lineage (NCBI taxonomy): Eukaryota > Fungi > Basidiomycota > Agaricomycetes > Agaricales > Mycenaceae > Mycena > Mycena albidolilacea. Next base: position 465,162 of record JARIHO010000080.1, on the reverse strand, counting down.
TGAATTTCAAGACTGGCTGCTCGTTGATTAGCAGGAGGGCTGAGTCGAAGTCTGGACCTCTCCCATCCCGCCAACGGACCAAAAAGTCAATGTCTCGACATTTGGGTGCCAGGAGTCGAACCCGGAGGTGCAGCTGTTAATCTCTCGCTCCTGCCTCAACGAAGACTGCTGTGCACCGCGCACCACACCTGATGATAACTCTGCGTTGTAAGGCACTGGTGTGGTGTGGTATCGAGATGACGTTGACACGGCATAACAGATGAGAACTGTGGTTGGTCCGGGGCGAAGTTGTCGAAAAAAATCATATCTGGAACATACGTAGACTATCACCGTTTTATGAATCTCTACGGTATAAAAGCGGGTGTCAATGTCTCTACAGCAACATTTTTGTTCCTCCCCGGGCAATAAAAATAGACATTCCCTCACATCATCATTCGGGGGTCGGGAGTCGAACCCGGATCTGCAGCATATTTTCGTTACTTAACTCGCCCAAGAATGAAATGCTGCCGAAACCCGCCACTCCGCCGGACCGACCATGTCGTCTTGACCCCTCCCGTCGTTTTTGGCTGGGAACCTGTAATGTAAGGACCCTGCCGAACATAGGCTCGTTACCAGCCGTTATTGTGTGGAAGTAATGACGAGCAAGCAGGTATTACTTACAATAACAAGTAATACCTGCTTGCTCGTCATTACTTCCACACAATAACGGCTGGTAACGAGCCTATGCCGAACAGCCACCCGAGGAAATGCGCAACCGCACACGCGCTCGAGAATTTCGCACGCGCCGTGTGGGGCTTGGCGTAGCGGACTCAGGCTCCCCCATTAGGGAGCCATCATTGTTCACTATCCCTCACCCACTAAAACCCCGGCCTTCCCGGTCCAATCCTCGGGAAATCTGTCTTCGTTGGCGAGTGTGTTACGCCATGTCTGGAGAACCAACGATTTTTGTATAGTGTGTTTGCCCCATTTCGTGTTAGTGAGTAAGCGATCAATCTCCAGTCTATTGTTGATTGTCCATCGCCACCGGTTCTCAATTTCTTGGTCTGAGGCCCCAGGTTTGCCCCTGATTACTCTCTCGCAGCGGAGTTTCCAAATTAGGTATGCAGACTCGGAGAGTAGGATGCGGTAGAGGCGGGACTCACCTCTGGATTTCTTTTTAATAACACCGCATGCTAGGATTTCGCCGAAGGTCGGTTCCATGTCTTCACCTGTTTTTTTCCTCCAGAGCTGGCTCGCAAGCTCCCATACTTTTTCGCGGCCAGGCGCATCACACCTCGTGAGTATGTGGCCCATCGATTCGGTGATTTCGCATTCTTTGCAGATCGCCCAGTCGTCAAAGTCTGAGTAGTCCCCGGCTTTGTATCCTCTGTGCATGCTCATCCAAAGGAAGGCTCTTGTCTTACGGTCAAAATCTTTGTTTTTGAAGCTCTTCCAGATTGTCTGGGGGGCGCACGTCTCTTTGTTCATATCTTCGGCTGCTCCTTGGGCCAAGTCCATGTTTCTCTTGGTTGCCCGACGCTTAAGTGCTTTGTGGCATGCTCTTGTGTTCATTTTCTTGTCCTTGATTATCTTATATACAAGGGACTGTGTCATATTTTGTAGTTTTGCTCCTGGGAGGCGGAGTTCTTGGGTAACATGCATATTGATCATGGTAGGTAACTCCGCTTGTCGTCCTTCATCTGCAAGTCTGTCTGCAGCCTCATTTCCTGTTTCACCGGAGTGGCCTTTCACCCATTGAAGGTAGGTGTCAGCTTTGCGTTCTCTTAGGCGGGCCACGGTTGTCTGAATTGCTCATCCGTCCGCAACAGTGAGGAAACCCTTATCTTCCCATCGACTCAAATTGTGGTCAGGCCATCTATCATGGTGCGTGAGTCTGACTTGATGGTCAGTTCAACGTCTAAGGGGCACGCCTCACAGCATTCCTTGATTGCAAGTATCTCCGCTGTTTGGTTTGAGGGAGTGAAGTGACTCGGTACGCGTATTGCTATGTTGTCTGGGTGATCTACCCCAAAGTAAACCCCGCATCCTGCTCGTGCATTTTCCTGCCCGTTGTTAGTTGCAGACCCATCTGTATAAGCTATCAAGGCAGGTTTGGTGGGGTCAGGCTCTCGCCTCGTATCTGGGGCTGTATCATAGCTTTGTTCCCCGTCTGTGAAGATTCGGAAGGTGTCCGCCAGGGTGCCATGTATTGTCACGTTGGGGTTAAAGAGCCTTGGTGCATCCACCTCAGGTGGACCCTCGTCGCTAATCTCTGTTTCCCAGTCCTCAGGTTGGGCACAAAGGGGGTTCCACTTATCAGGCAAGTGTGCTAGGAGCTCACTGGCTTTCTGGTAACATTTATGCGGGTACCTGCATCCTCTGTGGGAGGTCCTTGTTTCTGTGCATGTGGCGCATTTACAGTTCCATGCAGCTTTGTGCCCTGTTGCACTTAACCGGAGTGCTAGGTCCTCTCCATGGCCAACTATGACCATTTTATAGTTGTTCTGCAGGCATATTATCACCTTTCTGAGTGATATGCTCTTCCCGCCGGTATATTTATCTCTGCTTGCGGTTGAGTGCTGGTGGAACCAGATTGGCATTTCACGCTGTATGTTACGGGAGATAGCTAGGCCGTCCAATCGTAGATCATATTTGGTGGCTACCTTCACCATGGCTGCGAGGTCGGATTTTAACTCGGTGACTTTAGTGTCCCATGTCTGGAGGTAAGTGTTAACTCTGACCTCAGGAGCTACGTTGTTGTCGGCTTTGGCAGCCTTTGCAGCCAGCAACTCATCCGTGGCAAAGGCCCACAGGGGGTGATCATCTCCAAAGCTGAGGTACGATTTGAGCCATGTTACGGTGATGGCTTCATTCCGAGCAAGGATGTCAAGTAGGTTCTTCCCACCCATCTCTGCAGGCGCTTGCAGAGTCTCTTTATTTATGGTGACACTGGTTTTTCCAGCCCATAGGAAGTTCCTAATTCTCTTCTCGAGACCCGTTAAATGCATCCTGATGATTGTGTGGTCGCCACGGACTTGATGGTTCACAGGCTGCTTGGGCAGCCAGGAAGTACAAGAGATATTGTGTACTTCCCCCGGACTTCTTGACTGGAATTGTGCAGGGAGGGAACCCAAACACCATTTTGTAACAGGGCCTGGCCAGTATAATCATAACTCATCCTTCAATTTTGGACCAAAATTCACAAGAAAATTCATGATCACTCTTAATACACATCTACACAAAACTGTTGAGGCCGATTTTCTTTAAGTCGCTGAAAAATGAGCCAAATGATGAATTATATACAGTCTGTTCCAAAAAAGGCTATGTGACCATCACAGCACCTGGGGGAACCGTGTTTGTCTGTCCACTACCTTACCATTAGTATATGAACAAAAATAAGAGTGCTTGAAATTGTATCTGATATCCAACAAATATGTCACACTGGAACTGCAACCTGTATAGGAAGTACAAGAAAAAATTCCAGGCCATCCAATATTCCTTGTTTCAGCCGCAATTTAGGTGTGACTAATATTGCAACTGATACTTAACACATCAGTGCTGATTTACGTGCATCCAAGGATGCCGTAAAGCCGAATCAGCGCCACTGATACTATCACCTGATTCTTTCTGTATCAGGTCTGCAGCTGATATTACCACTGATATGGGCTGTACAGCATTCACTGCATTCAGGCCCTTAGGCAGCAGAGGGTGGGTCTGCCACACCATGGCTGAGGGTGGCAGACCCGAGTTCAGACATAGCCTGCCGTGATCGGCCTCCATGTGAAAAATCCCTGAGCTTGCTTGGGAACCCAGAATTGTCAAGAGCAGTCTCAGAGAATTCACATCTGGGTCCCTTTGGCGTGTTTGCACCATGTAAAATTATAATGTCACTGCAATACAGCCAACAGCAGCTGTGGCAGCAGCACGATCAGGATGGATCCTGTGTTGCGACCATGGACCCACTGTTAAAAACTCAAGCCACTGGTCAGTGTAAGGGCAACCTTAAGCCTGGCATGGGGCATGGAAACTAGCAGGGGAATCCGAAGTATAAATATTTTTACTAATACAGGAGTGGAAATACTATGCACCTAGCGGGGGAATCCAAAGAGCCGAAGGGAAGAAAGGACAGGGATTCCCATGCTAGGTGAAACCTTAGTAACTACCCAGTAGCATGTGTCTGGAGGTATCTACATTGATCCCGAGCCTGAGCATAGCATGTGCCAGCAAGAGTGGACAGATGTCCCGGATGGTTGGACAGACGAATGGACAGGCGCAATGTTATATCCGTGTCGGAAAAGGACGGAAAAACGGAAGGCCGGAAGACATAAAGCCAGAGGACGGAGATGGCCATAAGTGATACCAAATAGGTGAGCAGGTACACCAACTAACTTGGCTCGAAGATGGAAGGACAGAAATCAGACCACAGAGCTATGCAGAGGCAAAGCACATTAATTTTCAACTAAAGATACAGTAGAACATAATATGTATTTATACTAAATACAGAGATAAGTCTAATGCGGAAAGAATTATGTAAAAGACAATAAGTACAATAAAAACAATAAGAGAGAAGCATAGTTGCATAAGTCATATGTTTGATTTGGGGAATGCTCAGAAGACCTTCATTGCGAAAAACCCAAAGGTTGTGCGTCAACGGAACTTGCCGGATGCAACAAGATGTTGGTTGAGACGTAAGGGCCGCAACCGGAATAGGCTGGAAACGGCTGGAAAGAAACCAGAAAGTGCATAGTTGTTGCACAGGAGTATCCAGAGTGGTGGCCGGAAACTGTCTGGGGCATCAGATGGAAAAGTGTCCAGAGCGGATCCGGCCAGAAGAGTGAAAGTGGCCGGAGAAGCAGCCAGAAAACCGGCCGGAGTGGGGGTTCCCCTGACAGTCAGCGAGAGAGAAACACTGACCCAATGTGGCCACTTCCAGCCAGCTCACCATTTCAAATCAGTGTTAAGCTCTTGGAAATCAGTCAGTGAGAGACAATTCTCATCAGAAATAATTTCCATGTGCTTGACACTTGCCAGGAGCTATATTTTTCTTAGGAGTAGTGGCCAGGAAGCTCAAAGGGCGAAGATTCAAGAGAAAATAAATGACAGCAAAGGCGCCGTGGTCGGAAGAAGAGGCAGCCAGTGGGCGGCAGAGGTTGGCTGCCCACGTCTCGGCACATGGTGGCACCATGTGGCACAGCCTCTGTGGCAGACTCCATCGTGTAGGGTAGGCACAGTGTGACAAATGGTGGCAAAGCTCAGCAGCCTCTGCCAATCAGGGGCCTGAATGCAGTGATTTTGGATGCATGTAAATCAGCACTGATATGTTGAGTATCAATCAAAATATTAATCATAGCTAAATTGCAGCTGAAACAGGGAATATCAGATGGCCTGGAATTGCTTCTTGTACTTTCCATACAGGTTGCAATTCCAGTGCAACATATTTGTTGGATATCAGGTGCAGTTTCAAGCACTCTTATTTTTGTTTGTATACTAATGGTTTCAGGAGCATCTTCAGGAGCACTAAGACATCACATTTTCTGGAGGGACCGAGGTACAAGGTTCGACCATTTTAGCATCTGTCTACAAGAGACTACCACACTGCTTCTCAAATGAAATACTCTGATTCCTCCAGTACCATCCCAAAAGCCAACCAACTATCAAAAATTAAACAACATTGTCATACATACATACATACAGATTTAGTGGTACCCAAGTAGAAAAAGGGCAGGCATAAAGGTATTTCATTTCATTGTAACCAAAACTGGGTTGTCTTCAGGATCCTCACCAATTCCCTTGTCCACTTCTTCAATCCCAGATATTTCTTTGTTCACCAAATGATCAGGTGCATGCAAATTCACAAGTTCCAGGAATGCTTTTTGCTGAGCCTTTTCCACTGCCAAGAGCTTAGCATCAATGTGGGCTACATCCTTGGCCTGCAATGACTGCTCAAACAGTGGTCGGGCTACCTTCCAGTGGGAAATTGCTTCTGAGGTGTGTCCCTGCCCCTCTGCAAGATCTCCGAGACGCATCATGCAGTCTGCCCGGCTGCGATGCACATCCATGTATGTGAATCCTTCAAGAGCCACAATATATAGATTGGTCGCAGTTTCTTCATCTTTGTGAGCCACAAACACATCCCCCAGGAAGACAAGTGCCTTGTGAACCTCCAATCTGTCTTTCAATTTGTAGGCATATCCACAGTATATCACTGGCCATCTGGCTGGCCAATCAGAAGCTGGCCAAGCTCTGATATTGGCAAGCCTTTCGAAGCAAAATGATACAACCTGACTGTCTGTTCTTCCGCCTTTCTGGAATTCATCCTTTGCTATATCAAACTTCTTTTCTCTAAGATCCAGAGCAGCCTGGGGTGTGCTGCAGTAGGCCATCCATAAGGGACTGCCATATTTCTTGACAATATCTTTTGCCTGGTTCAACTTCTGGTACACCTCTTTTGCATCGATCCCAATCTCGATGTTGATCAGTGCAATGTTGATGAACGAAAATAGATAGTGAACCATATTTTGGTCTGGTGAATTAGTTTCAATTATCTGGGTAAAGATGCCTTTGGCTTGAGCATATTCTGATTTCAACATATATGTTACTCCCTGGTTCACTGCCATTTTTTGATCAGAATCCCCTCCAGACAGGCCACAAATATCAACAAGACCTCTTGCCCTCAGGAGTTGGGAGATGGCCCACTTGAGGTCACACCGAGTATGAATGGAGCACATGGCTTCAAGCTCAATGCCTCTTGCTTCCTGAAAGAGATTAGCTGACAGGTGTGCTACCCTGTGTGCCTCAGTGGCATGCACTTGGGCAGTGTGGTAATCTCCATCATAGATGTGTTGCTGAGCAATATTTATCAAAACATCACATTGGACAGTATTCTTTTGATGCCACTTTGATAATTCAAGTGCTTTGTGGAGAAATAGCAGACCTTGAAACCGATCCAGTTGGTTCTCAAGCAAGTAATTCCCAGCTGCACAATAAAAATGGCCTATAATCATGGATGAATAAAATTAGGCATAGATACCCCAATGGAACATGTGGACTCACATGTAAGAAGAGGATTGTTGACACATTCAACCAAAGGTATTGTTTGGGTTATTAAGTGTTGTCCATCCGCAAAACAAATTTCCCGTGACTTCAATGTCTCAGTACTGAACCTTATTTCCAGGTGGGAATCACCCAGCTTCATCAAAATAGGTTGAATATAATCCATCAACATTGTTTGACCACCTCTAGTGATTCTGTGGAAATGATTCAAGAATATTATGGATGATATTGTATTAGCAAGATCTGGAGCATTGAGATATAACCCTTGTTGCAGCACTTCTTGCAGATTTCCGAAATTTAGTGTGATTTGTTTAATCACAGGTGGTAGCTGCTCCCCATTGTGTTTTGAGAATAATTTGAGAAGTGAAAAGAAGTGCTTGCGAAGACATTCTATAAGAGATTGGGAGGGAGGCAAGGATTGCCGGATATGTTCTCTTATGGGCATCAGTGACCGAAGTCGCTTGTTACCATCCTGATATGCCAATGCAGTTGCCAGTAATGCAGCTTTGCAACTAAGAATGTTGGAGATTGGAAATTTGCTTTGGACCAGTTGATCATCAGAGAGTCCATTAGGAAGAGCTGAAAGCAGACTCAATAATTGTTTGCTCTCAGATGTGATTCGGGGACTGGAGAGGGACAGTGTGATGGATGCATCTAAATTGGACTTCCGGTCATAGCCTACGGCAAAAAGAGCTGTCTTTTCTTTTTCCCATCGAGTCAAGACATGGTCCACCCCCTCGTAGTCGGTTAAATGGGCAATGAGATCTACTGCAAGTGGCATATTATCTGTCAATCTGAGAAGTTGGTCCATGCCCTCTTTGCCCGCATTATCTGTAATTTCCAAAAAAGTTTGTTGTGCAGCTTCATTTGACAGTGGTTGCAGTGGTAATAAGAATGGATGTGTCCAGCGAACTTTGGCTGGCCTCTCAGCTCCTCGCATTGTGATCTGATAGATATTAGCAAAATGAAAAATGAAACTATTACAGGACATACTATCAATGCAAGATGACCCACCTCCGTGAGCAAAGAAAGAAACTCTTCCACACCACCTCGAGACTGGATTGGCTCCCACACTGTCTCCAGGTTGTCCAAAACCACCAGTGACCTTGGCTTTCTGGAAAAATAATGGACCACATGTTTGGTAAGATCTTTGCCAGGATCCAGTCCAACATGTAATCCAATGAGTGCAGCAAGCTCAACACTGGTGGTGGCTGCTTCTGCACTGACAAAGAACATGTGATCAAATTTTGCCGAAGTCTGTGGATGATGCATGACTGCTCTTGCAAGACTTGTCTTGCCCATTCCACCCCCTCCAAGAATAGCTATCCTGGGTGACTGCTGACCAAGCATTTTCATGATATTTTCCATCTCTGATTCACAACCATGGAAGATCTTGGGCTTTGAAGGCAACATTGAAAATGAATTTGAACTTCAAGAAGGCATCAGAAAGAGAAGAGTCATCTAACAGATATTTTACCTATTGTTGGATTCATTGGCACCCAGATAAACCTGGATCCCAATCAGTTTGAGGTGGGAGACATTGACTGTATACACACTGAAGTTCCCTCTGAGTTTATACTAGTATCAGAAAGTGTCTGGATCAATTCAAGCAATTCCTGGTGCATTAGGCTGGCCTTCATCTTTGCTTCCCCAATGCTGTCAAATATTGTATGTGTTTCGGTAATCTAGAGGCATTCAGTCAATCTGGAGCAAGAAATAGCCATAAACTATACCCTGAAGACTTCTACTGCTTGGTCCAATCCTGCATGACAATCCTTGAGTAAACTCTGCAGCTCGTTGTTATGAAACAGGTGCTTGATCCTGTTCCCATCCTGTTGTGCTTCAAAAAATTTATATATCTTGTGAAGAGTCCTACAAAAGAAGTTCATCAAAAAGAGTCTCCCCAGAATAGAAACAGCCTACTCCACAAACTTCCCGATGTTATCTAGCATTGCGGGCGGAAGCAATCCAACTGTTTCAGACTTGAGATGGAGATCAACAATTGTATACAAGACCTCAGGAATGTTCTCCATCAGCTGGGAACATTCTTTTTTGTTTCGTTTCACATTCTACAAGGTCTGGTGAGTTTCTCAGCTGTCCATCTCATAGGTTATTACCTGAACCATCTTCATCAGGCCTTGAATGGTATTTGTAATAGGCTGAACAAATGGTGGCCCAAATGCATCATTGAGCTCCGTGAGCAGTGTTACAGCAGGAGTCAAATATGTTGTGATGTTGATGAGATCAATTCTGGGTTGGCGGGGCATTTTGAGCAGGGGGGATCAAACTCCAGGTTTGCATCTTATATATCAACTGTCTGAATCTGGGTAAATAGTCTCCATGTCCAACACTGAGGAATTAGCACCCAAGGGCCTCACAAAAACACCAGTAATTCGCAATTAGTACATATTTATACATCAACTTCATATATCCAACCTGCGAATTACATAAACTAAGTGGAAAAATGTTGACATACCACCCGAGATTGGGCAGTGGTGCCAATAACTCATCCGGAATTCCAACAGCTCCTCTCACACATTCGGGTGCCGGGAGTCGAACCCGGATCTGCCTGAGCGCATTTATTTCTGTTTGTCCAAAACACACAATGAGGACTGCTGTGTACCACACACCACACCCGATTGTTTTCATTGCCTGCGCAGCGGTGAGGTGGAGTGGTATCAGGATGGAGTGTGCCAAATCGCGGCAAGGGACAGTGGGCATTTGGTTCAACTCAGATAGTCAAATTTGAATTTCAAGACTGGCTGCTCGTTGATTAGCAGGAGGGCTGAGTCGAAGTCTGGACCTCTCCCATCCCGCCAACGGACCAAAAAGTCAATGTCTCAACATTTGGGTGCCAGGAGTCGAACCCGGAGCTGCAGCTGTTAATCTCTCGCTCTTGCCTCAACGAAGACCGCTGTGCACCGCGCACCACACCCGATGATAACCCTGCGTTGTAAGGCACTGGTGTGGTGTGGTATCAAAATGAAGTTGACAGATGAGAAGATTGGTTCAACTGCGGTTGGTCCGGGTTGAAGGTGTCGAAAAAAAATGAGATCTGGAACATACGTAGACTATCACTGTTTTATGAATTGCTACAGTATAAAAGCGGGTGTCAATGTCTCTACAGCAACATTTTTGTTACTCCCCGGGCAATAAAAATAGGCATTCCCTCACATCATCATTTGGGTGCTGGGAGTCGAAATGTCCCAAAACCTGGGTTTTGCCTATAGCTGATGACCGATGCTGATGGGGTTTGCCAGTGCTGATAAGCAGCTCAATTGAGGAGATCATCAGTTATAAGCAAGGATATTCAAAGTGGGTGGGTCATAAGCGAGTATCATCGCATGTAGGCAGAGCTATTTTGCAATCCTGTATTTGACAAAGAATCAACATTGAACAGTCCCACCATGTCTACTTTTGACTTGACTGGCTTTCAACAACTCCATTTTCTGGGTTTCCAAAGCTGTGGAGCTCGTGTGAAGCCTCCAATCTGTGGCCCGAGCAAGGTACATAACTCAAGTGATGTCACTCCGAAATTTATTTATGCATGTATGTGTGCCTGCCCAACGTGACTTGAGATGTCTACATTCACCATTTGCTGATGTTGACTTTACCGACTTAATTCTAACTACTTACTAACTTCAGATACCTTTCCAATCATATGATACAAAAGATCTTCTGACTCGAAGATCAAGAATAGTTTTGCCGTTTCAAGCAGAGTGACATACACACTGCCTATGACTATGACCCCTGAACAACGCTTATGACTGACTTCAGGCTTGCTTATAACTGATTAACTGCTTTAAAGCCCCAGACATAAGGGGGGTACCTGCTGTCGGGGTTGATAACCAACTACCAGCGGTGACCAGGGGTGGTCGGCAGTTTATGTTTTTTCCGACAAACCCGGATCTGCAGCATATCTTCACTCACGCGCCCAGGAATGAAATGCTGCCGTGCGCCACGCACCGCACCCGATGAATGGACAGTGGTGGCGTGGGGTCACTGGTACAGAGGTGAAGCCTGCTGGTCCGGGCTGAGTTGAGATTTTGTCAATGAGAAGGGAGGAGTACTTATCGATGCGAGTTGGGTGGTTGAATTGAATCGCAATTCAAGACTGAGAGGATTGGATCGGGGTGCATAGCCAAATTTACAAAAAAAGATATGTCAACGACCACAATCATATTCAGGTGCTGGGAGTCGAACCCGGAGATGCAGCTGTAAATCCCTCGCTCGTGTATCAACGAAGACTGCTGTGCACTGCGCACTACACATGGTTTATCCTTTCGTTGGGAGGAGGGATGTGGTGTGAGATGAAGCCGACGCGGCATGAGAGATGAGAAGGCTGGTTCAACTGTGGTCGGATCGGGTTGAAGTTGCTGAAAAACTCGGGTCTGAAAACGTACTTGACCTATTACCGTTTTATGAATCTGAAGTACAGCACACTATAAAAGCGGGTCAGCAACATTTGTGATAAAAACTTTCAAGTGACGATCACCAATCCAGGTGCCGGGAGTCGAACCCGGATCTGCAGCATCTTCATTACGTTGACTGCGATGCCTTGTACCAAATGCTGCCGTGCGCCACGCACCACGCCCGATTATAGGCTTAGGCTGGGGAGGGGTGGAGTGCTGTGGTATGTACATGTATAGATATGAAGCCCGCCGGCCGGGCTGAGTTGAGATCCTGAGAAACAACTAGAATTATTTATTAGTTGAAGTTGCTGTTGCTGAGAAACTCGGGTCTGAAAACGTGCTTGACCTATTATTGTTTTATGTATCTGATGCGAAAGTGGGAGTCGGCAATATTTCTGCTCCCCAGGGAAATAAAAATGCAGAGTTCCCACGCATTCGGGTGCCGGGAGTCGAACCCGGACTTGCAGCGTAAGTAATAGACGCTATCGAAAATGAACTGCTGCCGTGCGCCCCGCACCACACCCGATTATAGGCTTGGGTTGGGGAGGGGTGGAGTGCTGAGGTATGATTCAGCAGCGGGAACAAGAATGGTTCTGTTCCTTCCAGGGAAATAAAAGCTTTTGAAGCTCCAGCTATTCGGGTGCCGGGAGTCGAACCCGGATTTGCAGCGTATTTCCTTGTCTTCAGTTCCAAGCATAATGAGGACTGCTGTGTACCACACACCACACCCGATTTTTCTCATTGCCTGTGCAGCGGTGAGGTGCAGTGGTATTGGGATGAAGTGTGCCAAATCACAGCAAGGGACAGAGTGGGCATTTGCTTCAACTGAGATAGTCCAATTGAATTTCAAGACCGGCTGCTCGTTGATTAGCGGGAGGGCTGAGTTGAAGTCTGGACCTCTCCCATCCCGCCAACGGACCAAAAAGTCAATGTCTCGACATTTGGGTGCCGGGAGTCGAACCCGGAGGTGCAGCTGTAAATCCCTCGCTTGTGCTTGAACGAAGACTGCCGTGCACCGCGCACCACACCCGATGATAACCCTGCGTTGTGAGGCACTGGTGTGGTGTGGTATCAAGATGACGTTGACACGGCATGGCAGATGTGAACTGTGGTTCAACTGCGGTTGGTCCGGGTTGAAGTTGTCGAAAAAAAATGAGATCTGGGAACATACGTAGACTATCACTGTTTTATGAATCTCTGCAATATAAAAGCGGGGGTCAATGTCTCTACAGCAACATTTTTGTTCCTCCCCGGGCAATAAAAATACGCATTCCCTCACATCATCATTCGGGTGCCGGGAGTCGAACCCGGATCTGCAGCATATTTTCATTAACTCGATATGGTCCACGAATGAAATGCTGCCGTGCGCCGCGCACCGCACCCGATGAATGGACAGTGGTGGCGTGGGTCGCCGGTACAGAGGTGAAGCCCGCTGGTCCGGGCTGAGTTGAGATTTTGAGAAGGGAGGAGGACTTGTCGATGCGAGTTGGATGGTTGGATTGAGTCGCAATTAAAGACTGAGAGGATTGATCGAAGTGCTTAGCCAAATACATGTAAAAAAAAGATATGTCAACGACCACAATGTTATTCAGGTCCTGGGAGTCGAACCCGGAGAAGCAGCTGTAAATCCCTCGTTCGTGGCTAACTGTGCACCGCGCACCACACCTGATTTGTCCTTTCGTTGGGAGGAGGGATGTGGTGTGAGATGAAGCCGACGCGGCATGAGAGATGAGAAGGCTGGTTCAACTGTGGTGGGATCGGGTTGAAGTTGCTGAAAACCTCGGGTCTGAAAACGTACCTGACCTATTACCGTTTTATGAATCTGAAGTAAGTACAGCACACTACAAAGCGGGTCAGCAACATTTGTGATAAAAACTTGTCAAGCGGCGATCACCAGTTCAGGTGCCAGGAGTCGAACCCGAGCTCGCAGCATTTTATCTGTATTGCGATCCATTCATGAAATGCTGCCGTGCGCCGCGCACCACACCCGATTATAGGCGTAGGCTGTGGAGGGGTGAAGTGCTGTGGTATGTACATGTATAGATATGAAGCCCGCCGGCCGGGCTGAGCTGAGATTCTGAGAAAGAACTGTGATTATTTATTAGTTGAAGTTGCTGTTGCTGAGAAACTCGGGTCTGAAAACGTGCTTGACCTATTATTGTTTTATGTATCTGATGCGAAAGCGGGAGTCGGCAATATCTCTGCTCTCCGAGGGAAATAAAAAGACATGTCCCACGTATTCGGGTGCCGGGAGTCGAACCCGGCCTTGCAGCGTAAGTAATAGACACTATAGAAAATGAACTGCTGCCGTGCGCCGCGCACCACACCCGATGATAGGCTGTGTACATGTACAGATGTGAAGCATGAAGTGACTTACTCGGTTGAACATGAAACGAACTTTGTGCTTGTTTTCCTACACTCTCACGGCGCGTCGTGGCAACCTCGCGTGTTCCGCATGCAGGATGCACACGGAGCTAAGTAGCCAGCCAGCTTGCTCTCCCCCATGAACCCGTCCCCGCTACAATCCCCTTCCTCGCGATACCTTTGATTCTCGATTCAACATGCCCGCGTTGACACTCCCGTTCCTCCCGCCCGGCCTCTCGCCCGCCGCCTCCCTCTCGCTCGCCATCCTCCCCTGGCTCCTCCTCCTCCTCGCCTTCGCCGGCTACTTGGCGCGGCACCAGATACTCGGCGGCGCAAAGGCGCTGCTGCATGCGCTCCGGCGGCCCGCGCGCTACTACATCCATCTCGCCGGGACGTCCTCCTCCTCCGACGTGCTCCCCACAACCGCCCCCGCCGCACGCTCGACCTCCGCGCAGGGGCACGCGCCGCCGCAACAAGCCCAGGGCACGCTCCGCGGGCGCGGCCGCGCGCGCAGCAAGCCCGGGGCCGGGTTCGGGTTCGGGCGGAGCTTCGGGCTGGGCTTGGGCGGGCGGCGCGCGAAGAGCGCGGGGCCCGTGCTGCCGCGCTTCGCCTCCGACTCGCGGGAACACCTCGTGTCGCCGCACCACGGCGCGTCGGCGCCTGCGTCGCCCGGGCTGCAGGTCCCGGGCTTCATGCACGGCGACGCGGACGCGGTGCCGCTCGTCGATCTGGGCCCGGGGCTCGGTGCGGGCAGTGGGGACATGGCGCGCAGCTGGGCCTCGTTGTCGTCGTTCTCTGATATCGACCACGACGCGGCGGGGGCGGGGTCGGGGTCGGGCGCGCAAGCGCAGCCGCATGCGGACGGGCTGCTCGTGGACGTCTCACACGTGTCCGCGCACGAGGACGAGGACGGTATGCAGCTCGTGGACCTCTCCCACCCGCACGACCACGACGACGGCCTATCCCACGAGCTGGTCGACGTGTCCGTCCCGCCCTCCCCCGCGGCGTGGGCCGTTGCGCACCCGCCTCCACCTCCAACTCCGCTGCCGCCTCCACTCGCACGCCCGACACCGCCACCTGCTGCTTCCGCTCCCACCACGCCCACCCCGAGCTTCGTACGACCCGCTGCGGTAAGGCCACATGCCGCAGCGCAGGCGCAGGCGCAGGAGCACGCTCATGATCAAACCTCCGCATCCCAGATCTCAGACTCGCCGCTTACGAATACGAATATTACGTCTATGAATTTGCCTCCTGTGCCTCCCCTCGTGGCCGGCCTCGCGGAGGAGGAGGAGGAGGCGGTGGTCCCCGCGAAAAGGGCGGAGAGGGAAGAGTACGAGGAAGAGGAAGGGGGGCACCCGCACCAGCTCCCCTCCCCGCCGCTCTCGCCCCCGCCCGGGCATCGTGTGCCCGCGCGGCTGCCCTCGCTCACGGGCGGGGAGTGGGAGGGCAGCGCGCTCGAGGCGCGGTTGCGTGAGGCGGATTTGGTGGCGCTGGAGGAGGCGCCGGTGACTGCGCGCATGGACGGGGAGGCGGAGGTGCAGGTGCAGTTGGTGGATGTAGGAGCCGGGGCCGGGGACGGGGACGAGGCAGAGGCGCTGTGGCTCGAGGAGGTCCGTCCTTTCCCTCCCTCCCGATGACGACCAGACTAATTCATCTGCACAGACCCCTCCTCTGCTTGACCTCGACGCCGAGAGAGACGACCTCCCGAGCGCGCGGCGCGCGGTTGACATTGACGCGGTGGTGGGCGGGATGCACGCGCTCGAGCGCGCTGCGCCGCCACTCGAGCCGCCGTCGCCGGCTGTCGCGCTTATGGACATGGACGAGCCCGCAGACGGAGAGGCAGACGAGCTCCCGCTCCCGAGCGCGCGCGCGATCGACGCGGTTGTGGGTGGGATGCACGCGCTCGAGCGCGCTGCGCCACCACTCTCGCCCCCGCCGCCGCCAGCTGTCGCACTTATGGACATGGACGAGCCCGCGGAGGCAGACGGAGACGAGCTCCCCCTCCCAAGCGCGCGCGCGATCGACGCGGTCGTGGGTGGGATGCATGCGTTTCCGTTCCCTGCGTCGGCGCCCCCACCGCTGCCGCTGTCCACGTCCACCGCGGAGGGCGAGGGCGAGGCGGCGCCGGCGTATGTCGACGAGCCCAGCCCCAGCCCCAGCCCCAGTCCCGCTACGCCGACACCGGCGTATACCGCCGACCCCGCCGGGCTCGCCTTACCCGTGCCCGTGCCCTTCCCGTTGCCCCTGCCCGCAGCGCGCGCACGCCTGTTCGAGTCGGACGAGGACGAGGACGAGGAAGACGGGGGGCACTGGGAAGGCAGCGAGCACGGGTGGGACGGGCCCGTAGACGAGGTGGCGTTTCCCGAGGCGCCGACGTACGCCCGCGAGGAGCGGCCGGTGTTTAGCTGGCAGCGGGCGGGCGTGGTGGAAGAGGGTGAGGCGCTGCGGGGAGAGGACGGAGAGGAAGAGGAGGAGGATCCAGAGGAGCTGGCGCTGCCTTTCCTCCCGCTCCCCTCGCCTTCGCCGTCGCTGCCGGCCGTTGTGGGAGGGCAGGTGGGAGAAGGAGAGGAGGACGAAGACCCGGAGGAGCTGCCCCTCCCTGTGATGCCTCTGCCCCCAGCTCCCCACGAGGACGACGCGTGGGGCGCCCCGCCCCCGCCCGCGTTGCGCGTGTCGTCGCCCCCGCATCTGCACGTCGATACCGCACCCGCAGCCGACGCCGACGATGTGGATGTCGACGAGCGCGAACAAGACCTCGCGTCGACGCTGTCCGCCTTCTCCACCACCGCGTCCCCGTCTGCGGCTCGCGCGCGCGCTCTTGACGACGACGACGAATCCGCCGCCCTCCTCCCGCACCACGAGTCCTCGGACGACGAATCCAGCTCCTCCGAAGACGAGGATGAGGAAGACGACATCGCCGACACAAAGCGCGCGACGACCGCGTGGTCCCGCCGTGCGGCCGCCGCGCCTGCTCTGGGGCTGCCTTCGTCTACGCGCGAAAAGGAGGCGCAGGTGCCCGGCGCGTTCCCCGGCACCGCTACGTCGCCGAACTTCCCCGCGCTTTCCCTCCCTGCGGCTGCCTCCACGACCGAGGAGAAGGATGCGGCGGGCACGTCGACCGCGGTGGAGAAGGCCGAGAAGGACAAGGCGCGCGCGCGGAAGTACCGCTCGCCGCTGGACGCGGCGCTGGCGATGCAGCTGCGGCCGGGGCTGGGCGTGGGCGCGGACGGGGCGTGGCTGGTGCGGTTCTTGATGAGCTTTTTTGGGTGGTTTGCGGTGTTGGTTGCGCGGACGAGCGATTGAGCGGTCTCGCACCAATGCCCCACCGCCACGCGCTTCTCCGAGGGGAGGGATTCAAAATTTGGTTTCGTCGCTTTCCCATGCTTTTTTTTTCTTTCCTGCATTCATCTCGCATAGTCTCATCTCTCGGATTTTCTCATCATATTCACATCTCCCACACCTGCATTCCATCCCATACGCATCCGCATCCGCATCCGCATAATCCCATCCCATCCACACGCATACCTCGCATTATTCACTTCACTTTCACGATGATGACCCATAGATACATACGCCACGACACGACACGATACGACAGGAACGATCTCACCCACGACGACGAAAAGTACTTTGGATATGTTATATATTCCGTATTCCGTATTCCGTACATAGTCACTGTAATTATACGCAGGGTAATTTAATTGGGGTTGCTTTACGGAGATCCTTGAGTGGGGGTTTGGCTCTTTGGAGTTGATTCTGACTACGAATCATAAACTGTGAATGCTGCAGGAGATACTTTGATTCATCTCAATCAATTCACAAAAAGATTTGGAGTTGTGTGAACTTTGAAACGGGTTGTAGAAATAAAATCAGAATTGTTAAATGGAGCTGTTGAGCGTATCTGACAGAATTAGGACTAATTTCAACGCCGGGGGCAACCACAAGCACCCGGGTTTTCTGCAAATCTCATGTAGGAAAGGAGGGCTTACAATCTACAATGAAAATTTTAAATTCACTTCAATGTTATAGGAGATAATCTGGTTTCCGATGAACAAGACATGCCTGCGCTCCGCTCAGGCGTGAAGGTTGACATCCGAAAATAGGGCGCAGCGGTGGCGTGGGAAAGCCAAACAGTCGCATACTGATACGAGGGATTTCTTTAATAACATACCGTTTCTTTAACGAAACGACGAGGTTTCATATGCGTATGTTTGCTCTATCTCCGTATAGTATATCTCCATTTAGTTTCTTCTCCTTTACTGAGAGTTGCGTCCGAACCGCCATTAAACACCTTCCATTTTGGGAAAAGCACAGCCACCCTGCCGACGGCTCACTCGGCGGAGTGTCAAATGAAGCCAAGAATCTTTAAGTCCACAAACAAGCTTTATTACACATTTAAGAAGGTACAAAACAACCTTGTATTATTACATTTCTAGTGGATGAGGGAGAGGAAGAAGGGGAAAGGTCGGACAGATGGATCGTCGGCCATGTCTGTACCAAGCCAGCGACATCCTGAACCACAGTGGTGCTGCTGGCCTCAAGGCGGTGAACCCAGGACATGAGAGAGACACGACGGTGTGGAAGGGTAGGATGGACCGCTGGTCGCCTCCCTTCTACATTATAATTCCGTACTTACCTTATGGTACACCGGTCCTTGGACCGGCTCTTTGTTTCATACGTACACATGGGAAATTATCATCTCCTTACACCCGAACCACCATCTCGGACACGGCCAGTGAACTGAGCGCTCCAACAAGGGCACGCCGCCAGTGAACACCATCCACCTCTAGCCTACATTTCCCCCTCCATCAAGCCTTTTCGAGTTGCACCCGTAATTCATGCTCACACGGCACATTCCTTATTTTTACTGACATTTCTATTCCACACATACACAACATTTCAGGACCTATTTGGCAACATTCTACTTCACCCGTACACCCCATATTCCAGATGACCGACCCATCTTGCTGTTTACCAGTGAAGAACTCTGTTCTTCCTCAGCAGGTGTGCGGTGTCATGATGGATGGCAGGGTGAGACATATGGTGAGGGCCTCGTCATGTTCTTCTTGTGACAGCGTTGGCAACGGGGACAGCATGGCTTCTTCTTGCTGCTGGGCGAGACGTTGACGCGGCAGCTCGCGCTCGGGGCGACATGGGTGAGAGGGAGAGAGCAGCAGAGAGGGACAGAGGAATAGAAAGGGAGGAAGGGAGAGAGCGGGGAAGACACACTGCGGTATGACAGGTTGTAGTTGAGCGAGATATTGTTGACCTTGGTGAGCATGATCTCGAGCACGCCGTTCTTGGTTGTGATGGTCAAAGAGTTGTACCACTCAAGGTCGCCCGTCTGCCAGTAGTGCAGGTTGGCGGCTTCCCAGTACCTGCGTGCCACATGTCAACCCGCTATTGAATGAGCAAGTAAAAAGCATGCACAGGTCGTCTCCAGGATAAAAGCTCCACCTGTCCGTCTCGAACTCGTCAGAGAAGATGAGCTTCATGTGCTTGCTCGGGTCATGGTACGACGGGATCATTTACGCGTCCTTGGGCATGGAGAGGTCAATGAGGCTCCAGCTGCGGGTATCGCAAAGGAAAGACGCAAAGGAAAGATGGTGAGGATGGAAGGACACTTGTTTGGTATGCGGCTCACCACGGCTTCAAATTCGAGCTCTGCCTGTGGCAGGATGGCTGTGCTCTTCCCGGAAAGGAAGGCCCCTAATGGTGGTTTGGACAGAGTGTTTACTGAGTGTTCTCAATCTGCTGCCCTTGGCAGTGCATTCAGTTTTCAGTCCCCTATCTCCATTTACAAGCTTATCTGCTTGAAGGCTCCTCTCCTCCTCTTCAATGCACTGTGGTTTCTCGCCTGCAGACTGCAAAAAGGTGTAAACCTGGTTGCCGGCTGTGCGGTCAAGTGCTGAGCCTACTAACTACATACACTGGGCAGCATTCCCATTATGCCTGAGATTTCCGCCTGTTATTGACAGCTGTGAACTGCGAGGTTTGCCCAAATTTGGACTGTAGAGGGAGACAGGCATGTCCTGTGGGCCTAAATTCCAGAATGCTTGCAAATTCCTCACTGTGGCACAGGTACAGTACATTTATTGAATTGCGGCCATGTAGTCCTTCCGTTGGGTATAAAGGTCGAGATCCATGATGCTGTTGTTCATGATCCCTCTCCCTTTCCCTTCTGCATGCTCGTTCTGTTGCAGATCTATCCAGCTTTTTTTTGCCTCTCTGGGTGCCCGGCCTTCTAATCATGGGACACTGTATCCCCTCAAGTGCATGACTTTCAAATTCTTTCTCCTATGCTATTTATCTACACTACTGAAACCGGCGTACAATAAATCAAGAATACAAATTGTTTGGGACCCATTCTGAATTGGGTTACATATATGTCTCTTCTGCTCAGTGTTGTCTTTTGTGGGCTCTCAATTTTTTGTAATCATCGGACTTTCCCTCGGACCTCGTCTCAATTGATGCTCAGAAAATTATTACTGTTCAAGCTTGAACGCTATCCAGGAACTTGCTGCTCACCATGGGGTGAGAAAACAGCAGGCTGATCTGTCTGGTTTTTGTCAAATTGATTTTGGAATTCTGCACAATTATGTTGAGAGCGTGAACTCATGACTACATATGACATATCCAGAATTATTAATATTGTTTGGGTTCAATTCTTGGTGCCGGAGCAGAGCGCAGGCATATCTTGTGGTATATATATATATTCTGGTTACTTTATGTGATAACAAGTAGAAAAGAAACACTCACCTGGGTCAGCATGAAAACAGCATTCCTACTCCCTGCTCAGTGCTGCTCAATTCTTTCTCTCCACAGCTCAGCTTCGCTTGTGGACAAGATGTTTGGGTCTTCCTCGACAGGCTTCACTTCTTGCACCGTGATGCCGCTCGCTAGACTGTGTGTGGGTGCTCCCAACCCCCATACTGTAGGACATTGAGCACAGCCTCGGTTTCTACTCGAGCTACTCTGCCTCATCATCACATGTGCGACTGAAATCACACCCACATTGGTGTGAGTAAAGTGCAATACTGCCACAGGGTAGCACTCTTGCTCCTCAGCCCTCTTGCCTGAGCACTGTGAGGTCTCCGAGCGTGCTACACACTGCTCGTTGCCTCATGGCCCCTGCAAACCATCTGCACGAGTGATGGAATGAGCTCGGACATACACAATAGATCTTCCATAATAGAGTTATATGTTACCAGAGGCAGCTTCCAAGCGAGACCAACATTCTCCCCACCATCCGGATGCCTTCTCCACCACTCAAACTCGCTCCCCCACCATCACCAGCAGATACGACCAGACTAGACTCTCAGATCCTTCCTACGGCACCTGCCTGGCAAGCATCCTTCCATATATACATCTCCGACCAACGAGACCAACATTCTCCTTACCACAGAGATTGTGCACATTATTCAGCGTCCTATTACTGTTTCCAGACGATCTCTCGTGCCAGGCAGACCTCACCTGTACCTGACACCAACCCATTGGACAAGGTAGAACTTATCCCAACACTGCCTTCTCCCCACTTCACACGACACATCAACTAGCTGAGGGAGATTGTTTGTCTCTCCCTCTTCCTGAATGCTTGAGCGCTGTCCGACGCGACCACCTGGCTGTGCCTAAAGCTCCAAACATATTCTGAGGCTACTTGGCCTCGCTGTGCCCTACGCACATCCAAAGACAATTGGTCTCCTCAGCAGAGGTGGCCAGTCTCCTGCTATACTCCTTATGGACAAAAGTGATGGACGGTGGATTCTTTGGGCATATCTCTGCAACCAGTGAACATTTTTGCCTTAAACTGGATATGGGACGAATCCTCTGACCTGGATGCACATTTCTGGCATGTTGACAGAATCAAAGAGTGCTGATTTACCATCAATACTGCGTGAAAATTGAAAACCACAATTTCCAGCTTGGCCCACAATTTTTTTTCAGGAAAATTTAGAAGGTCACATTGTAGTTTTTGATAATGCAAAAAAATCCACAAGTTGAATTATGATGAAATCTATTTTAGTTCAGGAGCTATAAGTGTTGCAAAACCGTCAAAATGGGCCAAAATGGCCAAAAATGGCCAAAAACAGCAAAAACAGACATTTTGTAGGTCTCATAGCTCCTCAATGACAACAAATTACAGCATGGTTCAAGATGGGGACTGATTTGTATTATCAAAGACTACAATCTGGCCTTTTAATTTTTCCCCTAAACAAATTGTGGGCTAAGTTGGAAATTGTGGTTTTCAACTTTCACGCAGTATTGATGGCAGATAAGCGATCTTTGACTCCATCACTGCTAGAAATGTGCACCCAGGTCGGAGGATTTGTCTCATATTGAGTTTGAGGCAAAAATGTTGACTGGTTGCAGAGATATGCCCAAAAAACCCACCGTCCATCACTTTTGTCCATAAGGAGTATATGCACCCTGAAACACCTCATGATGTTCCCTGCCCCCTGGAAACACCTGCGATCCACATGGCACCTCTGGAAACATGGGAAGTTGTCGAGGAGGTATAAAAGGGAGCACATTTAGTAGGAGTAGTCAGTACCTTCCAGCCTACAGAAGTAGTTTTCGGGGTGTTTTCCCCCACTTACTGTATCACCCTCACTCAATCTAAAGGGGTATTCCCAGCCTTCCCCATCCTCGTTCCTCTTGTGCACCCTCCTCCTTGCCCCACAGCCAGAGGCAGGCCACACTTCTCACATTCACTTGTTCATTGGTGTCTCACCTCCCACACCTCCATCAGCAGGGTCCCTCCTCACTGGACCTGGTGTCACAATTTCAGGCTTCCTCGATTAGGATCACTGTTTTCGCCAGCATCACTCTATAGAAGACAGGCTCGGGGAGAAGCCATCACATCCAAATTGCTGTCTGAACCCATCAAGACTGATCGTCTTGCCCACTGTTTGAATGATGTCAGTGTCATTGTCTGTGCAATATTCATTGTACCTCCAGCACTGGTTCTAAGGGGAAGAGCACACCAAGAAAAGCAGGCAGGGCAATGCATTCAGGGTTCCGGTACATTCATACAGGGAACCAGGTCTAGTATATTTCTCTTTCTCTACCTCATTCAGCTGACAGCAGGTCTGCTACACTCGCTTGTACTCAGGAGACGAATGGTCTCCACAAATCACTGTTTACAAATACATACACATATATATATATATACACACACCTCACACACATACTGGATTGGTGCACTGACCTTCCTCACTATCATTTGACTATACTTTCCCCTCTAGAGGACGAACACAGTCGTATTTGAATCATATACATTTCAATAGTGACACCACAGTCCTTATCACACCGCTATACTAGTCAAGGCATTGTCGTGCTGCTAGATAATTAATCCAAGCCACCAGATATTTCACTACAAGTTCCACTGGGCTTGTGAAGGGTAGGACTGATTCAGAAGATGAATAGGACTTGACTGACAATGACTTGATCAGTCAGAAAGATGGAAACCAAGACAACTAAGCACAACTTATGGCATGCTAGAGAAATACATGTGGGCTAGCTCTGGTAGCAGGTCATAATACCCATGGTTAAGAATGCCTTCTACGCCATTGGCCATTCACTACTCAGGCTCCCACCCTTTACTGTTCCTATTCCTTCTGTCTATCTTCTTTACTTCTCTAAAATGTATAAAAGCCAGCTGTGTACTCTGTATTAGCCAGTAAACTATCCCCCAGATATACGAACAATATAGTAGACTCTAGATTTGTTTGAAAAGATATCAGAGATTTGAAGACACACAGATAAAGATTGTAAGACATGGGACATTGACAGGACAATACCATTGCCCAGATATAAGTGTTATGCATTCAGCCTTGATGAAGAGACCTACTATACCTAGTCTCACACAATTCAATTGTGAAGAGCCAGTTTAGAACGTAAACTCACACCTTGAACTAGAGTGGCTGCCAGCAGTGTAAGAGTGAGCACACTAGCGCCGCCCTCACCATCTGCGTAACTGCACCTACTTGTTGATTGTCTCTATTCTTGCAAGAGAGTTAAGAGTCAAGTGTCCATCCACCAAAAGTCTGCCTACCTATTCTGCTTCTTGGCTAGTTGCCAGTTAGTGCTAGGGTCTGATGCTCACAAGGAAACTGAAGACTTTGAACAGTCAAGGGTTTACTTGAGTCTTGATATACTGCCGGTGTGAAGTCCTTGCTATCCTTGCATTCCTAGTGCTTAGATCTCATAGTTGATATTGAAACAAAGCCTTGGTCCTCCATTGCACACCCTCTTGATGGGTGATACATACCCTACTTCCCCAAACACACACACACACACAAGTATTAGGATTGGATTAGTGTTATATTTTGGTTTTGGTTGGATTGTGATTAGTGACTAGCTTGCTTCACTCTCTAATTGATTTCATTAGATTACATGGCTGCATCCTAGTGCACCGTTTCATTGCCTAGCATGGGAATCCCCATTCTTTTTGGGAATCCCCATTCTTTTTTCTCTTCGGATTTCCCCGCTAGTTCGCCGCGCTGAGCTTAAGGTTGCCCTTACAGGTATGCGGAATACTTCAGTTTGTTGATCTCTCTGATACTCTCTAAGGTGTGAGTATGTGCTGGCCAGATTACCCATGGTACGTAGAGTATCTGGATGATTTTCACCCAGAACCTGTTTCTGTTTCTCCAGCACCACAACATTGAGTTCTTCAGCCTTTTGATGTTCTCCCAGGTGTGAGTATGTGTTGGCCAGATTACCCATAGTATGCAGAGTGTCTGGATGATTGTCACCCAGAACCTGTTTCTGTTTCTCCAGCACCATGACCTCGAGTTCTTTAGCTTTTTGATGCTCTCCCAGATCTGAGTATGTGCTGGCCAGATTACCCATGGTAAGCAGAGTGTCTGGATGATTTTCACCCAGAACTTGTTTCTGTTTCTCCAGCACTATGCCATTGAGTTCTTTAGCCTTTTGATGCTCTCCCAGTTCTGAGTATGTCCTGGCCAGATTACCCATGGTACGCAGAGTGTCTGGATGATTGTCATCCAGAACCTGTTTCTGTTTCTCCAGCACCATGACATTGAGTTCTTTAGCCTTTTGATGCTCTCCCAGGTCTGAGTATGTGCTAGCCAGATTACCCATGGTATGCAGAGTGTCTGGATGATTATCACCCAGAACCTGTTTCTGTTTCTCGAGTACCACAACATGGAGTTCTTCAGCCCTTTGATGCTCCCCCAGGTGTGAGTATGTGTTGGCCAGATTACCCATAGTATACAGAGTGTCTGGATGATTATCACCCAGAACCTGTTTCTGTTTCTCTAGCACCATGACCTTGAGTTCTTTAGCTTTTTGATGCTCTCCCAGGTCTGAGTATGTGCTGGCCAGATTACCCATGGTATGCAGAGTGTCTGGATGATTGTCACCCAGAACCTGTTTCTGTTTCTCCAGCACCATGACATTGAGTTCTTTATCCCTTTGATGCTCTCCCAGGTGTGAGTATGTGTTGGCCAGATTAACCATGGTACGTAGAGTGTCTGGATGATCCTCACCCAGATCCTGTTTCTGTTTCTCTAGCACAATCACACTGAGTTCTTTGGCCCTTTCATAATCCTCCTGGTCTGAGTATGTCCTAGCCAGATTACCCATGTCATGCAGATTGTGCACAATTAACTGTTGTGCAGTGATATGCACAGCAGGGCCCAACCCAGCCCCACCAGGGCCATGTGGGTGTCCCTGACCCCCAAGACCACCTTGGCCACCTACTCACAATGAATAACCATTTTGGCAGAGGAACATATTTTTTCTCTCACCAGTGATGTACAGAGGTCGAGGATCATCTTGGATTTGAGATGCTTGGATTGTGCTATGCTGGAATGCTTCAATGTACTCCTTAGACTCCACGCCTTCCAAGCTGTTCTGCTGGTGCTGGTTTCCCTGTTGAAAGGAAATTGGTTCATTGGATGATAATTGGAGTTCCCTAGTACATCATTGTTAGTCCCCAAGGCAGCAATGACAGTCAAAATTGTACCCTTGTTCAGGCTGGTTATTTGACTGCCTGCTCCCACCTGCATGGTTCTGCTGGTCTGCATCTGCTGGTAAAATGGGATGAAGAAGGCTTGCTCCTGATATTTGCAATTAATTGAAATGGAAAAAAAAAAAATCAGGGCTCACCATCCTTCTCTACAATTTCATATTGCTCAGTGATTCTTTGTAGCAATTCTGATACAGTCTGAACTTGGGATTCTGGGTCATCCTTCTGGAGGTTAGGGATATAAGCACACATCCAGCAGAAGGGAAACATACATCTCCAAGGATGTCACACCAATCATCATCATAAGACATCACAACCTTGACTTCTGGAGCCTAAACTTGCTATTGTGAGATGATGAAGCCTGTGTTAAGGAATAGAAACCTTTGTGAGGATGTAGTTGTTGATTAGCTCTCCAGGATGAAATATCTAAGGAGGTTGAGTTTATGGTTGACAATAGTGACCAGGAATATCATGCCTTTGAAATGGGTGGAAGATCTGACAAAAAAACACCTTGTTGCCTTGCATGCATCCCATCTGTTGCTGCTCCTCTGCTGAAAGTGCTCAAGAACCACGAAAATGGTAATGATTCTGGACCAGATGGTTTGGAATTGCCACCTGGACTCTCTGATTGGGATTCCATGTTTGTTGTGTTAGGGATTTGTACTGTTTCGGATGGCCTGGCCTGGATTTCTGACCTAAGTGAAATACACAGTGCCTGTATGAATATTGTCTGATTCCAAGGTACATCAGATATCTGGGAAGCATTGTGATATCTTTTCTGGGCTGGATTTCCTATCCATTTGTAGTTTTCAGACCCAGAAGTCTGCCTGAATGAGAGCTGAAATGTCTTCTTGAGACTGTGATATGATGCTAGACCCCATGATGCAGTTTTCTCACAGCCAGTCACAAGGTACAATGGGCCATTAAGTTCACGCCCCCTGGAGCTATTGATATATTTGAACCAGTTCTCTGCATGAGTGGCTGCATATTCCCGTACAGTTCCAATGCTTCGGAGCTTATAGAGTTGTGACCCATGTGGGAGAGCCAACACAGCTCCTTCAGGAATATAACAGTTGAAAAGGAATTCATCCCCCGGAAATTCAGTGCTTGCAGAAACTCAGTGAGAAATACCTTGGCTTCAGTAAGGAGAAATACTTACTTTGTATCCAACCTTTCCACAGATGATGTTGAAACATGACTGCCTGCATCATGTTGCAATTGGTACACTTCTTGAGGTTTGTAGTGTGGTAAGGGACAAAAGTGTTCAGGAACATCATTGTTGTTGATGGGATGGTTTGCTGGGAGATAGATATTGAAGAAAAAGTCAAATGATCCTTCTGGACTGATGCTGCCAACATCGCCAATTGAGACACCGCTAATCTGGTACTCCATTGGCAGAGTCTGTTGGGGTGTTGGGTCATATAATGGGAAGCCGCGCTTCCGGCGCAGTAACTGGTTGCAATAGATTTCGCTATCTGAAAAGCTGTCGTCCATGACATTATGTGTTGATGGGATGCTGACATTTTCCGTTGCAGGCTACCAATGCAGTTCAGGGTGCAATGACTCAAAATGTACATTTTTTTACTCACCTGTGCATAGTTGTGATTCACCGTGACATTACTGGCAGAATAGAATTCTCCCCCGGTCCTCATGTTGGGACCCTCCCCATGACCCCCATTGCCGCCATTACCTTCTAGGCCCTCTCCACCGGAGCCTCCTTGCCCTCCTGGGTAAATGAATGATGATACTAATTTCCCGAGATATTGTCCACATACCAGATATATAATTATTGAAAGTCTGATTGCCATCCCCGGGGCTCATAATTCCACCTGAGTGGGTCCTGCGCGTCGAGTTTATCTACCTGGAATATCATTATCAGTGACCGGCAAACTTTACACAGCAGATGGGCTAACCAACAGAGAGACAAGGAAGATATGTTGCTGGAGCAGCGGACGAGGAGGTGGATGTAAAGGACAAGCGTGCGCACCGCCTCGTGATCACCGCGATGACAGCTTGCATTTTCGCACGACGAATGGCCTAGAACATACAAGGGGCTGGTCGGCCGCTTGCGGCCTCCCAACCTCTTTTCCAAAAGAAATCAATTTTCAGTCACCTGTTTGTTTTACTCCCTTCACAGGTCAAGTGGAATTTGGTTGAGCTGACCTGGGCTTCATTTGTTATTGTAAACGCAGTTACTCCGGAGAATTAGCGGACCCATTCCGATGTCGGCCGAGACACTGGACGGCAAAAGCCGACCTCGCCGATTGGACCGGCATTGAGGGATCATGGAGCTGTCGTCAAATAGGTCATCGGAGCTTTAAAGGCTTCGGACGGACAGAGAAGCGTAATTTTATAAAGAGTGAAGAGAAATGACACTGCGTCTTGTCGGCTGCGTCTTCTTCACCCATTCCCTTCCCTATCAAGTCTTTGACCAAGACTCACAACCCGCGCTCGTCAGAAGGCTCTCAATGACGCGCACGACGCGCATTTCAAGCCTTCCCGGTGGTCATCTCAAAGATTGAGTGTTAACTGGGGAGATCCTCGAGCCGGTGGAGGTGAGCTGGCTTTTTCAATATGAGGCTGGCCGGATGGCGGACAGGGACGTGGGTGTGCGCTCGCTGAGGAGAGACTGAGATCGATCCATCGAGGCGTAGTCCTTCGCTGCAGTTTCGCTGGCCGCTTCCCCACCTTTTCTACTCTCCGTCCACCCTCTTCGTTCGTGACTGTCTTGACACCACCGACGCGGTGCCGCTCGTCGATCTCGGCCCGGGGCTCGGTGTGAGCGGGACATGGCGCGTAGCTGGGCCTCGTTGTCTTCGTTCTCTGATCACGACGCGTCGGGGTCGGGCTCGCAATCGCAGCTGCTGGAGCACCCGCACTCAGACGCGCTGCTCGTGGACGTCTCACACGTGTCCGAGCACGATGACGATATGCAGCTCGTGGACCTCTCCCACCCGCACGACCAAGACCTATCCCACGACCTGGTAGACGTGTCCGTCCCGCCCTCCCCCGCGGCGTGGGCTGTTGCGCACCCGCCTCCGCCTCTTCCTCTGCCACTAGCACGCCTGACACCTGCTGCTTCCGCCACTCCCACCCCGAGCTTCGTACGACCCGCGGTAAGGCCACATGCCGCAGCGCAGGCGTAGGAGCAAGCACACGCTCAACACTCCGCATCCGCATCCCAAATCTCAGACTCGTCGCTTACGAATACGAATATGATATCTATGAATTTGCCTCCCACTTCTGCTGTGCCTCCTCTCGTGGCCGGCCTCGTGGAGGAGGCGGTCCCCGCGAAAAGGGAGGGGAGGGAAGAGGAAGGGGGGTACCCGCAGCTGCCCTTCCCGCCGCTCTCGCCCGCACCCGCGCATCGGGTGCCCGCGCGGTAGGTGCAGCCCGCACCCGGGGCGTGGGAGTGGGAGGGAGAGGGAGCTCGAGGCGAGGCTGGGTGAGGCGGATTTGGTGGCGCTGGAAGCGCCAGTGACTGCGTGGCTGCCCTCGCTCGCGAACGGGGAGGCGGAGGTCGAGTTGGTGCATGTAGGGGACGGGGACGGGGACGCGGCAGAGGCAAGGGATGCGCCGCTGTGGGTCGAAGAGGTCTGTTTGTCTGTTTATTTTTTGGCGCCGACCACGAGACTGACCGACTCGCTCTGCAATTTGCAGGCTCCCCCGCTGCTTGACCTCAACGCGCCCCCGCCACCCGAACCTGCACCTGTCCTTGTACCCGTGGACGACCCTGCGGACGAGGATGTGCAGGCACTTCCTCTCCCCTCCGCGCGCGCGATCGACGCGGTGGTAGGCGGGATGCACGCGCTCGAGCGCGCTGCGCCACCACTCGAGCCGCCGCCGGCTGTCGTCTCACTTATGGACATGGACGAGCCCACTGAGGCAGACGGAGACGGAGAGGCAGACGAGCTCCCGAGCGCGCGCGCGATCGACGCAGTCGTGGGCGGGATTCATGCGTTTCCGTTCCCTGTCCCGGTCCCTGCTGCGTCGGCGCCCCCGTCGCTGTCCGCGTCCATAGCGGAGGGCGAGGGCGAGGCGGCGCCGGCGTATGTCGACGAGCCCAGCCCCAGCCCTAGTCCTGCTACGCCGACACCGGCGTATACCACCGAGCCCGCCGGGCTCGCCTTGCCCGTGCCCGTGCCCTTCCCCGAGTCCACGATGGCGGTGCGCGTGCGCCTGTTCGAGTCGGACGGGGATGAGGACGAGGACGAGGGAGACGGTGGGCACTGGGAAGGCAGCGAGCACGGGTGGGACGGGCGCGTGGGCGAGGTGGCGTTCCCCGAGGCGCCGACGTACGCCCGCGGGGAGTGGCCGGTGTTTAGTTGATAGCGGGCGAGCGTGGTGGAAGAGGGAGAGGCGCCGCGGGAAGAGGACGGCGGGGAAGAAGATGAGGATCCGGAGGTGCTGATGCTGCCTTTCATCCCGCTCCCCTCGCCTTCGCCTTCGCTGCCGGTCGCTGTGGGAGGGCAGGTGGGAGCGGGAGAGGAGGACGAAGACCCGGAGGAGCTGCCCCTCCCTGTGATGCCTCTGCCCCCAACTCCCCACGAGGATGACGCGTGGGGCGCCCCGCCCCCGCCCGTGCTGCGCGTGTCGTCGCCCCCGCATCTGCACGTCGATACCGCACCCGCAGCCGACGCCGACGACGTGGATGTCGACGAGCGCGAGCAAGACCTCGCGTCGACGCTGTCCGCCTTCTCCACCACCGCGTCCCCGTCCGCGGCCCGTTCTCGCACCCTCGACGACGACGAATCCGCTGCCAACCTCCCACACCACGCATCCTCGGACGAATCTGAATCCAGCTCCTCCGAAGACGAGGATGAAGAAGACGACATCGCCGACACCAAGCGCGCGACGACCGCGTGGTCCCGCCGTGCGGCTGCCGCGCCTGCTTTGGGGCTGCCTTCATCTACGCGCGAAAAGGAGGCGCAGGTGCCCGGCGCGTTCCCCGGCACCGCGACGTCGCCGAACTTCCCTGCGCTTTCCCTCCCTGCGGCTGCCTCCACTTCCGCGGAGAAGGATGCGGCGGGCACGTCGACCGTGGTGGAGAAGGTGGAGACGGACAAGGCGCGCGCGAGGAAGTACCGCTCGCCGCTGGACGCGGCGCTGGCGATGCAGCTAAGGCCGGGGCTGGGCGTGGGCGCGGACGGGGCGTGGCTGGTGCGGTTCTTGATGAGCTTTTTTGGGTGGTTTGCGGTGTTGGTTGCGCGGACGAGCGATTGAGCGGTCTCGCACCAATGCCCCACCGCCACGCGCTTCTCCGAGGGGAGGGATTCAAAATTTGGTTTCGTCGCTTTGCCATGCTTTTTTTTTCTTTCCTGCATTCATCTCGCATAGTCTCATCTCTCGGATTTTCTGATCATATTCGCATCTCCTACACCTGCATTCCATCCCACACGCATCCGCATCCGCATAATCCCATCCCATCCACACGCATACCTCGCATTATTCACTCCATCAAATTCACTTCACTTGCACGATGACCCATAGATACATACGCCACGACACGACACGATACGACAGGAAT
The DNA here is from genome assembly GCA_029282495.1 of Mycena albidolilacea. NCBI lineage: Eukaryota > Fungi > Basidiomycota > Agaricomycetes > Agaricales > Mycenaceae > Mycena > Mycena albidolilacea. The sequence continues at coordinate 433,832 of JARIHO010000080.1, read as the reverse complement.
GATCTCACCCACGACGACGAAAAGTACTTTGGATATGTTATATATTCCGTATTCCGTATTCCGTACATAGTCACTGTAATTATACGCAGGGTAATTTAATTGGGGTTGCTTTGTGGAGATTCTTGAGTGGGGGTGTTGTGGAGGCTAGGTGCTCAAGCGCTCAAGGGCCAGAACTGAGATGGTCGGGATTACCGCATTCGGCCACTACGAGTTGCGTCCGAGCTTGGTCCGAGCCACTCGAGACACGCCACCTGCCGACGGCACGTCGAACTTCGGCAACAAGCTAACAGCAGCAGAATTCATGATACGAATCTTGAGTTGAGGTTGAAGTCTTCGGGTGACCTTCGTAATCAGATTAAGATCATTAAATGACTTCCGACAGCCATGGACGGAGGGAGGAGAAGTAGAGGGAAGAAAGTAATATTCAAGTCAATTCTCTTTAGCCGAAACATGCTGAACGTGAGAGTCTATCTGCTGTACATCCCTGGAAGCCGCTGGGCATACGCGTAAAATATTAATTTGACCCGCCTGGATCTAGCTACAGATTCAAAGGCCTGGTCAATGGAATGTCTGGGAGGAACACGCATCCACACCTACCCCCACTGACAAAAATCGTTTTCGAGGTCCAAGACCGTGGTGGACGCCCCGCAGGTCTCTTGCACACAGCTCAGTGTAGCGTTTTGGACTTCCACGTTCCCGCAAAAGCACAAATCCGGTCTAGCGTCTTCACCGCAGTACTGTGCCGCTGCTTGGAGAAGACAGTCGACGGTGCAGTCCAAGTTGGCGTCTTTGGGTGGGGATGAGCGTGAGCGACTCGGTGACTGAGGAGTCATCGCCTGGACGCACAATGCCACGGCCAGGACGGTGACGAAAGTGCCAGGACGCATTGTGGGGATTGGAGGCCACTTGGCATCGCGACCAAACGTGCAGTCATTTATACAACTTCAAGCCACAGCCCCAGATAACGGTCTAACTCATGAGTCATGATCCGTACTAAGCGTGAGTTGTGGCATGGAACAAGAAGGCTGTAGCCTTCTGACCCTCCGCCGATGAGTCCAAATTAACCTCTCTCCCGCGGGTAGGTAGGTAGCGGGATCCGCACGCTGAGCAGCGGTTGCTTTGACAGATAGTTTCAAGTATGGGTCAGACTCGAAAGCAGAAAAGGCCAGCCAACTGAATGCTATATCAGACAGGTTGTGCAAAGGCTTTTTGGCATTGCACAAAGCCGCGGAGAGGATTCCAATATCCTGAACTCATAAACCCACCGTAAATGACTCACACGAATTAGACTCAAACCAACCCCTGATGTTATCTCATAGCCCTATTGATCAATTATCATCAACAGTGAAAGTAACAACTGGTTCAAGTCTACACATAAAGAATGTTCCATCCATGCAGCTATCAAATCAGATATGAATACAATGCTTTGTCCTTGAGTTTCCGTGGCGATTCCACAGTACCTACAAATTGAATGACAAATGGGACAGCTATCCCATAGTCTAAAATGTTCCCCTGCACTCAGTGGGTTCACTGAAAGCTCAAACCTTCCTAGATGAGCTCAGAAAATCCCCGTGGCTTTGCACAATGCCCAAAAGCCACGTGCGACTTGTGCACAACCTCTCTATCATTTCCGGGAACGGGTGGCACTATCATGTGTAAATTCAGACACGTCGTGGGCGGTTGATTTTGAGTCAGAAGGAGGAACAACGGAGTACGAATGCTCGTCAGGGCCCGCTCTTGATCGCCTCCATTCTCGACAGAGAAGCATAGTTTAAGCACTATATGTCGAAAATGATGTATTCTGGACATGTTACCGCGGAAAGAAACTACGTCTGAGCCTGAAATAAGAGTTAGACATGTACGATAAAAGAGAGCTTGGAAAGCACCTTCAAGTCAGTGTATCCACCAACACCTCGGTTCCGATGTGGAACCTCGCTGTAATCGTCACACGGATCTTCATGCCGGCCTCCGCAAGCGCGTTGAGCTTAGGTAGCACCCGCATTCGCAGCGGGACGTCGCGCACCGCGTCCACGCGCCCATACGTCAGCATCAGCATCGAAAATTCGCGCAGCGTTGGCGCGCGTATTTGTAGCAGTGCGGGGAGCGCGTCGTAGTCGTCGTCAAACACACGCCCGCCGGTGATGGTCAACGTCGTGAGTGCGGGCAGAACGTCGGGAGAGTGCAGCGCGGCGAGTAGGGGCGCGAGGTGCGTGGCGTTGCCGCAGTGGAGCTCGAGGGCGTGGAGCGAGGCGGGGACGGCATCCAGGGTGCGCTGCAGCGTCTCGGAGGCGGGGTATTTGAGTGCGAGGGAGAAGTGCTGGATGGGCGAGACGCAGTGGGCGAGGAGATTTTGGAGGCGGGCGGTGTAGGTGCCGTCGGCGGCGAGGGTCTCGCGGATGTGGAGGTGGGTGAGGCGCGGGAGGCGCAGTCGCTCGATCACAGGACAGAAGTCCGTGGAGAAGGTGAATGATTGGAGGTTTGGAAGGATGAGTGGCTCAGGCTCGGAGTCGCGGGTCGCCGGAGGAGGGCCCACGGTGGAGAGGTCGAGCGTTACCAGATTCGGACACAGTTCCAGGATCGCTAGGGACTCCGCGACGTCCGCTTTGTCCAGCCGGAGAGTAGTCAGCTGCGCCCACGGGAGTTTAACTCGGAGATCCGTGTGCGTGCTAAGATCCGCTTCACAGAGTATGGGCGCATTTGACAGCGAGATGGGGTCGTCATCCGACTGTTCGCGTACAAATGGCCCCCGCAAGGACAGCGATATTTTGCACAACAGAGGCATAGATAGCGGAAGTTTTAACCGCCGTAATAGTCCGACGGGGAGTGCGAGCTCAACATTTCGCCAGCGATGGGTGTGTGAGATGCAGACGTCCACCAGAGGGGCACCGCGCTCGTGGTCGACGCAGTTGAGCGACAAATTGAGCGGGTGGTTCCTGGAGCGCAGAAGCCACGTGTCAAAGACGTCAACGGTGCGCGTGTCGACGATGCCAATGGATTGCCACAGTTCAGAACTGGCGATGGCGATGTCGCGCCATTGGCGACAGATCTGCGTGAGCAACAGCGGCGCTACCAGAGGAGACGGCTTGGGGAAAGCCGTTATTTCCGGGAGACAGTGGAGAAAAATGAGGGCCGTTATTTCTGGTGGAAGCGTGAGTACTGGGTAAACAATCGAGTCTGAGACAGCCTGGAGTTTTTGGCGCTCAGCGCTGAAAGCAGCAATCAGGCTGTTTAGCTGCGCGAGACGGGATCGCAGATGGGCGCGGTCTAAAGTGGGATCCACGGGCGCGTCAGTTGTGCCGCATCGGACACAAGATTCAACGGTCATCGACATGAGGGCGAGACGGGTGGGTGTCACCCGTGACCGATACAGCATCGCCCCGAGATAGGGGCTTGTTGAATGTTTGAAAAAAATTATGTGTAGACTGTACAACTAGCACCCGGATATAAATATATTTCACGATCTCCTTCGCCCTAAATTCATGCTTGAGAGATTCTGCCACTGGAATAATGTGCCTTCGAGCGTATTCAAATCAGCCTGGGTTTTGGCTGCAGCAGCATCATCCCCCGCGTCCAGCTCCAAATCGGACTTGGTTTGGAGGAACGCCTCCTTGGCCACGAAATCGGGGTCCAAGAAGCTGGTATCGCCACCGTTGGCGGCGATGAGGGCCTCTTGGTTGGCCTTGGCGGCCGCAGATGCGGCGGTGGCTGCAGCGCTGATGGCGGCGTCCACGGCGGTGCCGCCGGTGGGGTTGGCCGCGATGGCGCTGAAAGCGGCAGAAAAGGCCGCCGCTGCATCAGTGGCGGGGGTAGCAGCAGCCGCTCTCTGTGGATGAAGTCAGCGTTATGCGGAGGGTCGGTTTGGCGTAGAAATACCTTCTGATGGGCGTCGAGTGGGGCTGCGGACACGCAGGTGGCGACCAGAGCGGCGACAAGGAGGGTCACTTTGTGGACCATATTGGTAGCGTTGAGTGTGTGAAAAAGGCTGAAGTGAAAGCTAATGAAGAGCGTCGAGCTCGAGAGAAGAAACGAAGTGGAGTGGGGAATCAATCTTAGGCATCTGCAGCTGGTGATTCTGGGTTTTTATATCGTCGCCTCGCATGAATCACCTCCTATAACCGTGAGCACAGTGGACATGCTCGTCGTGCTGGAACATGGACTGCTATTTCTCCGTGGGACAATTCGCGGGAAAGTATCAGCACTGCAGCCACTGCGGTAGCAGTCACTCAAGGTTGATACTTTCCCGTCCAGCGTCACTGCGCGCGCGTACCCTTCCAGCCTGGCGGCGGCGGTAACAAGTGGGGTAATCAAGGAGAAGCTGGCAAAACGAGTGGCGGCACCGCAATCATTCCCGAAGAATAGCGTGAATGGCGAGTGGATTACAATGATGAAGGCGGCAGTAAGTTCAAAAGTCGAAGCGGTGGGAATGAATTATGGTGTTGTTTCTCTGGGATACGTTTGAATCAACCCCGAAATTCGCTCACCTAAAACCCAACCAATCTTTGAAAAAAAAAGTGAAACTAAGGTGTAGTTTTACTGATGCCGGAAGGGACAGATCTCAGATACTTGATCTGAAATAAACAGGGCAGACGGGAGTCGAATGCGGATGAATACGGATGTAACGAGAATCCATCTTACCAGAAGCTCGTTGTCGCGTTGCAACATTGATGAATATCATGCGAGGTATACATAGTTGAACGCAGTGCCGGACGCTCGAAATGATGGTCAGGTTGATACTTTCCCGCGATTCGCCACACATACGAGCCAGTGTTCCAGAACGAACATGCCCACCAGCTGTGCTCGCGGCGATAGGAGTTGGTTTATGTCATGCACGGCGCGCATGGAATGCCTATAAAACCCAGAATCATGAGTGGACGCCTACAGTAAGGTTGATTCTTCGCTTCACTTTATTTCTTCCCGACTTTTGAGCTCGACGCTCTTCACCAGTTACCACCTTCTACCGCTATCACACCAAACAAACATGGTCCGCACATTGACCATCCTCGTCGCCGCTCTGGCCGCCGTCTGCGTCTCCGCCATCCCTCTCAACGCCCGTAAGGCCGTGCGTACCTCGATGGCTCTCCTGCTCCCTTAATTCTTACCCATCCCCAGACCGCAGCAGCCACCAAGGCCGCCACACCCACCGCGGTCGCTGCTGCTGGTCTTGCTACCATTAACGCCTCCGCCGCCGCTGCATTTGCCTCCGCCTTCGCTGCCGAGCAGGCCGCCATCGATGCGGACCCGAGCGTCGGTCACATTGACCCGGAAATCAGCGGCCAGCAGGCGTTCCTTGAAACCAAAACCAAGTTGCTGCAGGACGCGGGAGACGATGCGGGGGCGGCGAAGATACAGAAGCAGTTGGACGACCTCAATGCCAGCCTCGGTGGCGCGGCGGGGCGGTGAGGGGTGTGTAGTGTATATACGCACCGTGAAAGATGTACCTGCCTTGGGTGTCCCCAATATTCTGCGCCGGTTCTTTGAAGTGCAGTTGAGCGGCAATGCCGGATAATGCCGCCCAGGCGCCGGTGTCAATGTGAGTCAGGAATTGCCGAGGAGACGTCAGTCGTGCAATGCCGAGGACTTCGGATCGGCCGATACATGCCGCAAAGCGGCCGCTGTTCAGGGTGAGGTTTCATTTATCTCTTTCAAAGTAGCCAGCGTTCCCAGTCATTTTTTCATCTGAGCTGACCATAGGAGCGGCACAGCATTGCCGGAGTAATTCCTGACGATACCGAGAAAACGGTAAGAAGAGTAGTTCTTTGTTTTCGAGGCTCTTTCTCTTTTCTTTTCTCTTTATAAAGTTGCACCTGTTTGACGCTTTTTCAGACTCCGCTATCAGCGCTCCAGTACCACTTTCCGGGACTAATTCTCCTCAATGTTAGCGCCGAGCTCAATTTTATTCAACCGAAGCGGTTCGCGGCCCGCTCTTGTAAAATCACTACCCAGTCATGGGAATTGCAACCAACGAACGACTACATCCAAGGGAACTTTTAAGTTTTGAGCCACCGGAGTCACCCGAGGAATCAATTTTTTGGTGCTCATGTTGTCCCCCGATGGAAGAATACCAGTTGTCGACAGAGTCGCCATAATAATGGCACGAGTTCGGTTTTTTGGACTCATAAAATCTGCTTATAGAGAACTTGGACCATGTCCAAGACAAGTTAAAAATTTCATGGCTACAAAGTATTCCACCCCGGCCACATGAATAATATGTAGCTGTACAGCGCAGATAATGCGAGGAAGGAGATCAGTGCCAACTGAATGTACATTTAAATTACACAAGCGTCTGCTCGGCCGTTTCGCGGCCTCGCATCCCTTCCTTCAGGCACGGCGCAGATTCAACCCAGTTGAATGTCAATGTCCAGTTGAGAATGGAGCAAAGGAGCCTGTAATTCACAACGAAATAAATTCCAAACTTCGAGTGTTGAACTGAGCATTCAAGACAGAGCTTGCGGTGTTCTATAGATATGCTGTGAAGCCAGATTCAGACAAGCACAGTATGAGAGCCTGGAGAGAGATCGACGAAAGCGGTTAGACCGTAGAAGCTGATGTAGAGGCTGCGGAGATGGCGGAGTTTGAAAAGGCTTCAGACGGACAGGCTTAATTTTATAAAAGAGAGTGACTTGACACTGCCGGTATTTGTTGGCATAAGCCGGGTAGTTCACGTTCGTCCTCTCCACCTCTCCACTGGTTGAATTGGAGCCTGCGAATCCTGGAGAAGGGTGTTAAAGCCCAGTTAAAACCAACTGAGGTCCGGGATAACATCCCGCTTCACACTTACCGCGACGCACCCCAGGGTATGACGCGATATCGCTCGACTTGTGGTAAGGCATAGCTGAATCATCTCCTACTATAATATTCATGAGCTAATTTCGGCGGTCATTTTCTGCTCCGCTGACTTACCATGATCTTGGCTAGTCAAACTCTCCGTGTACGCCGTCTCGTCGTCAGCGGAGGCCGAATAAAATCACCGTCCCTGACTTCTGAAATTTCTTTCTCAGGAATACTGTGCTGCTTCGGTTCCATCGACAGTTGACCATCCACCTCGTCGGACAATCTGTGCAACGGATATCCTAGGTGCCTCAGAGTGCTATGTGACTCCCGAATCAACAGTTGTATAACCAAATGCAACATCTGTACGTCGAGTTTAGTTTACACCTCGCGCGCCGGAGCGGAGCGCAGGCATGTCTTGTGCATCAGAAGCATAAATATATACTATGGCAAAATGTGAGCCCTCATACAGCCGTCGAAATTCTGGCAATGGGATCAATTCTGATTCGAGGATTAGGTTTGAAAAATGTTTGTCTTCTGGACATCAGCATGTATCTCCCAAATTTCGCTGTTCCGTAAATTTGAATAATGTTTGGGTGGCTGGATGTAAAGTTAGTGAGTTTGAGAGCAGGACGAGCTTTGAACAGCGCTCGACGAACCGCCGTATATCTTGCAATTGCAACATCTTGCTGCCATTCTTGCACTGTTATCGCGCCACGCATCAGGTGAAATTCGATACACCTCTTCTGCGCCGTCACCTTGGTACATTGCCACCGTCGCGTTGCAAATTTCACGGACGACTTGAGCGCAATGTACTCTCCGAGCAGTGTGTCGATCAACAGCACACTCCAGCTGTATTTCACGCTGCAGATCCAGATCTCCGAATGGCACCACTCGAAAATCTGAGTGCTATTCAGCATCCCCGCAAGCGAGCGTCAAAAGTGTTACCTGGCGGAACAGTCGCGACGGTGGGAAAGGTGTTCGTGACGTTAGTGAAGGTCCCTCCGGTTACAGTGAAGTGCTGCGAGCCCGAGAAGACACCATGACTAGAATATAGGCGCCGAGAAGGCACGAGCTTTATTCGTCTCCAGGCGGTACTGAACGTTTGGATAGCTCGCGAGGTGGATCCAGGAGTGGTGGCGCCAAGGCCAGGCTGAAATTCTTCATCTGTGTGGGTTTCACTATCCATCGCTGGTGAGAGGAGAGAGAAAGAGATTAAGCGCCGGAATGACAACTTCCATAGCATTTTGGAACCGCCGAAAATAGACGCCTGTGCGGATACAGCAATCGAGGAGATGCAAAGCCTCGCAGAGGAGTCTGGAATCGAAGAGAAACAAGCCCGCAGCGAGAGATTTTTTTCGATCCACGTGGACCACAAGGTGACAACCGGAACTGGAAGGTTGTCGATTTGCGATGCTCTTCACCAATAAACCCACACCATTTGATAATACTTATGCCTGCGAGACTGACCAATTCAAACCAGTGGACATGGGCTCAGAGACCTGCAACGAGATTGAATTACTTACATCGGGTGGAAATGAGCGAAGATTCCAAGGAGACTCGGTCGGCTTGGGACCGGCGCCGGGTATTGCCATCCAGTCACCGCCGTGGGCCAATATGTCTTGGCAGTGAGATAGATGCCGAAGATGGCCGTTGTTCGGTTTCATCCAACCGCCAACAGCATGTAGTACTTCTTTCAACAGAGTAGTATACGTACCAATCCAGTAAGCATGTGCAACCAGGTAGGACCGTTAATCAGAAAACTTAAGCCAAACCTTCCTCCCACCTGCGACGGTCCCATGATATTGGTCTTCGGCAAGCCTGATGGGAAAGCCTGGCACGGCACATTGGGTAATTCGAACACTGGAATTCTCTCAAGTAAGGGCAAGGTAGAGATGCATAAAAGGGTTAATGAGTCGGACACGGATATAGTCGTGGGCTCCGGGTCGAGACATCGGTGCCCTAAGAAGGCCCGCGAGCGGCGGAGGAATGCAGCTAGAAATCCTACAGAACCTTGGATTCTGTTATGTACGTTACTTTTGAGGCACCTTGCGGAGAATCCTGCTCCAGGGGTGGAGACGAGACGCAGTGCTGCTGGAAAGGATTATTCTCGGTCGACGGCTGTTGTAGGCATTGAACTGGTGGGATCCGCATAATCTAAATCAAGGGTTGTGGCTATTGAACGTGACGAAATTCAAGGCGGTAGGGTCACAAATTAAGATGATCAAACACCTCCCCGCAAATGGAGCAATTTTTGGCGACGAAAAAGAACTAATTAGTAGCAGAATTAAATCGCGGTCGCGAACCGTCACAGCACGTGCCATCCATCAAATTGAAACTCCGCCGGCTGTGACGTGGAGCGGCTTGCCAGACGCCATAAGCTCGTTCCGCTTGTTGCTCACCATTGCTTCTACCTTTTGCTTCGCATTCCCTGCAGAATAATGCTATCTGCGGCCTTCCGTTGGAAAACGCGTCGCTTTCGGTTCACGTAGACAGAACCACCATCTGCAGTCCTCGGCGGTGCAATACTAGTAGCTCTCGACCATTCTCGTCTCTTCATGTCTGCGCCTGCTCACTGTCTTGAGTGAAATAGACTCATACTTCTCCGCCCTGGTGACTTGGTGCTGATGGTCTCAACTTAGCGCCTCACTCGAATCCGCGTCGTGCTTGCGCGTGGCATGCACGCACGTCTATTGCACGTCTGCATGGGCGACGCACGGCTGCAGCAAACGAGCAGCTAAATGACGTCTTCTTCCGCCATGTGATCCGTTCTTGGTGGCCTTTCCACCAGGCACCATGGAACATTTCGTGGTCCAGGCTCCTGCTCGTCGTCCCCACTATACAAGTAACATTCGTTTCGATCTAGGTTAATCATACGAGCCAGAGGTTGGCGAGAAGACCAAAACTCAAACGTTCGAAATTTCCATAACATTAATTTATTGAACTAAATATCGAACGCCCAGCACCTGGTCTGTCGCCCTGTGTATGAAGAAATCCTAACCATACAAGAAACCAAGGTCCTCACAGTCCCATTGATTCATCAATTTTGGCCTCATTCATGGTAGGAGGAATGTGACTTCGCTGGGACAATAGCGGCAACCGCTGCATCCGGGCGGACAACTCGCCACCGCCTAAAAGCGGAACCATCCATTTAAAATTTAATGCTATTGAGACAGGTCCTCAAAGCAAATTTAACGAATAGGATCGCTGTCCATGTGCCAAATTGCCTCCCCGTTTCCTGCGGACATTTACCCCATACAGGAACGCTAATGGACCTTCGTCTTTGACCCTCTAACTCTAACGACGGCCAACTGCTTCCCGGCACTACTTTTCGGACGCCAGCGATGAACGTATGGAACACTCTCATATCACAGCCGTTTTGCATGTAGCTACGTCCGGCACTAAACAGGCGCACTTTTAACAGCTTTTAACTCTGGCTCTTAATAAGGCCTCGCTTACGCCTGTCGGGAAGGACCTGTACAGCTAGGTTCATTTCGCCTCGGGGGTTGGGTAATCGAGCTTCCTTCCCACGTCAACCCAGCTTCCATAAATTTACAGCGCCACTATATAGCGTCAAGCATCGTGATACCGTGCAGGCAGCAGCACATCTGTAGATGAGACTCTGCCGCTTTTATACCTCCTTCGTGTGTCTTGCCTCTTTTCCCTGATCCCAATATTTCATGTCGGATCACACCACCGTCTCTGCCACCGGCCACGTATACGACGACAAAAAATACGGGCTGGAACTATCGCCTCCGCAGAGCATACTGGACGAGGACGAGGGGTGCCCTGTTGCTTGGTTGACGATCTTGGGCACGTCTGTGGTCCCCGCTGGTCGCGTCTTTCTACGCCGCTGACAGAACGATTTGCAGCTTTTTCATTCAATTCTGCACGTTGGGGTTGGGTGTCACATTCCCGTTGTTTCGCGGTACTGACCGCGACCAGAAATATCAACGCTTTTGGGGTGTACCAAGATTACTACACGCGATATTCGCTGTCCAACAAAACACCATCAGACATCAGGTACTTAAACATTTTCATGCTCTTTTTCCGAACGCTTATTTTGTGTGGCTCCAGCTGGATTGGGAGTTTTCAACTGTGCATGCAGTATGCGCCGGGAATAATTGTCGGTCGTGCATTTGATGCCGGATACTTGTGAGGTGGTTCACTGCTTCCCCCGACGACGAGTAACGTTTTCCAACCAGCCACCACATGATAGCTCTTGGTTCCTTCCTCCAAGTGGCGTCAATCTTCATGATTTCTCTGACGCAGCAGCACCAGTATTATCAGGCGAGTCGTTCGGACTGCCGAAGCATAAAATGTTCTGACATAGTCCAGGTTTTTCTTGCGCAAGCAGTGGCATCCGGCATCGGTCAATCCCTCCTCTTTCTGCCATCTATCAGTATCATCGGGCAGCATTTCAAGCGGCATCGGGCCTTTGCAACAGGAATTGGAGTCTCGGTACGTCGATCAGTGCCTCCCGAACATCACTGTCCTTTGAACCAGACGATCAGGGCGCATCTTTCGGCGGGGTGATTTGGCCCATAGTGTTGAATCAGCTCAGCAAACGAACGTCGTTCGAAAACACTGTACGAGTAACAGGCGCCATCTCTGGCGTGCTGTTGATCGTCGCGAATCTGGTGATGAAAACTAAAACACATCCCACGGGCACCACGGTGCTGAAGCCGAAGCTCAAGGTAATCCTTACGGATTGGGCGTTCATGTCTTCCATCGGGGGGTCAGATCTTCTTCTTCCCTGCCCTTATTTATGTACACTAATACACTGCCGCATAGAGCATTCGTCGTAGGACTTGGCCTGTTCTTTCCATGTGAGCCGGAATGCACGATGCAAGAAGTCAACTAACGTGACGCAGATTTCTACCTGCAGCTCTATGCGGTTGACAGAGGAATCGACGAGAGCATCGCCTTCTATATCGTATGTGACTGGGCGTGCGTTGGCTTTAGCTCACGGCCATGTACAGCTCGCAATCATGAATGCCGGGAGTTTCGGCGGACGCATATTACCCAACTTCGTCGCAGATCGAGTGGGGCCTTACAACATGCTCATTCCGTGCCTCGCGATATCATCTGCCCTGATCTTCAGTATTTTTGCGCTGAAGACGTGTGCAGCGATCATAGTATTCGCTGCTCTCTACGGCTTTTGGTCCGGATCATGTGGGTGCGGCTCGTTTGTCTGTTTGCTCTCTCCTCACCGCAACTGCCAGATGTGTCGCTCATTCCAACACTCATCGTTCAATCCGCTAGCCATTCCGGCGAACACGGGTGAGTGAACGTCGTTCTTCGGAAATTATTCTGATTGGTTTTCAGAACGCGAATGGGCGTGGCGTTCTCCCTCGTGAGCGTGTCGATGCTCATCGGAAACCCGATTTCTGGGGCGTTGCTGTTGCATTCGGCCGCTGGAAATTATGTATGGTACAAACCCATTGTTTTCTGCGGGGTACGTGTATGTCTCGCATTCACGCACCATTTTCTGATTTTTATTTTAGATAATGCTTGCTGCTGGCGCGTTGATGTTTGCTTTCTCGCGATATCTCTTCATCAGAGATGGGAGGAGTGGGCCCCGGGGTCGTTTGGTTTAAAATGAGTCTAATGCATATTTTTATGGATGTATGTACTGTATTTATGATATTCTGGTGGTGAAATCGTTCCTGGTTCTTTTCCGAACGTCGTTCCGATTGTTTCCGAGATAAGGAGTTAAGTATCGGATTTCTGTGACTACTGTGACTACTTGTGATGCCTTACAGCCATCACTCTCACTCAGGCGAGTTTTGCAAACACGCGGTTGGCTCGCTGGAAGAGGTCGTTCTCGAGGCCATTCGGCAGGGTTTCGAAGTGTATGGGCTGACTGAGCACGTCCCAAGATATCGGACGACAGATCTGTATCCGGAGGAGGTAAGACCACTGCTTCATTCAACACAGAACTCACACGATTCCAGGGAAGTATCACTCCGAGGGACCTCGCGTCGCAGTTTGAACAGTTCCTAATCGAGGCCCATCGGCTGAAATCGCTATATGCCCCTCAGATTCGTCTGTTAGTCGGACTTGAGACCGAGTACATCACTGCCCTTGATCTGGACTCACTGGATGCACTTCTACAACAACACCGCGGACAAGTGGAGTACATCGTCGGATCAGTGCACCATGTCAATGCCATTCCCATCGACTTTGACCTGGTGACGTTCCAGAAGGCTCTGGAGACCATCGATAGGACAATCGAACCTCACTCAAGCAAAGACGGCGCTCTCCTTTGCGCGTACTTCGATGCCCAATACGAGCTGCTCCAACGCTTCAATCCTGAAGTCATCGGACACCTAGACCTATGCCGGCTCTACAATCCAGCGTTGCAGCTCTCAGAATACCCGGAGGCTTTGGAGCGAGTGACGCGGAATATCCTTTACGCCATCGGTTATGGCGCGTTATTCGAAATTAACGCTTCAGCTTTGAGAAAGAATTGGGACACACCGTATCCTGGATTCGATCTTCTCCAGGTGGGCGCCCTTGTATTTTCGAAGCAACAATAATTTTCATGAGACTTCAGATTATCTTGCAGCACGGTGGTCGTCTCACACTTTCCGACGATAGCCACGGGCCGCACGCCGTCGGCCTCAACTATGCGCGGCTCCCAGAATACCTGCAGCGTGGCGGCGTCAACGAACTGTGGTTCCTGGAGCATTCCGACACACCCAACGCTTCTGGAAGGCATGTTCGAGCGACCAGAATGGGTGGGCACTGGGCGGACCATCCCTTTTGGATGCAGTTCTGTTGACCAGTAACTTTTCGGCTTCGCTTTACTTCTTCGTGCTGAAAGAAACCTCATCCAGATTCCAGACTCCGGCAACCTGGGGCGTTCCCACCTAATTCGGTACATCAGACCATATGTCGTCGATGTCTTCGACGTTTCTCCCGCTTTCGACTATCTTATTTTGCTCTCGAGCCTCGGTTAGAACTAGCTGAACGCTGACTGATCCCGCGAACCTGTGTGCCAAAATTAATTATCCCGCGAACCTATGTCCCGAAATTAATCATCAAGCGGCACGGTGGCAGTGTTAATTTGTGCATGGCAATATCATTGCGGCACTGAATTTGTTTCCTGGACAGTGGCGGCTCTCATGTCACAAGGACCCTGACGTTGTTCGTTACCGGCACTTCGCGAAAGCACATTCAATACTGCCGCCATGCGCTATGGGCTATTGTGTTGCCTTCGGAGAATTGCCTTTCAGAGTTGCTCACACGAGATGTCTACAGCTTGACACGTCGTAATTCCCCAGCAGAAAGAAACTGAGGAAAAAGTTCACACTCCTGGCTGATCAGTCTTTGGCGTTCAGCTTCGTCAATATCTGCAAGGCTGTTGACCAGTTTCGGTTAGTGGGTATTTTTTGAGGCCCGTAAGTGGTCTTCAATTCTTTTCTTACTCCAAGAACTTTTGGCCCCGCGCTTTGGCGTTGGGTACCGGGAATAGACGGTATATTGCCTTTCCAACTTATCTGTGAGCAGTCAAGGACACGGCTGACTGAGGACAGTGCCGGAGCCCAGGAGGCACCGGTTTCCGCGCTCTCACGACAGGTGGATCCACTCAAGACGTTCTCCCTTTATGGGCGCTGAATCACGATGTATTGGCTCTCTGATTTTCTGCGTCCGAGGACTCGAGAGACCTACGGTTTAAAAGGTGGGATCTACTACTTTGAAGCACAACCTCAATCTCCCTCTCTCTTCCATATTGCCACTCACCCTCCCGACTGTGAGTGGGTCGCATAATGTGTATCGACTAAACTCTCAGCTTTTTCGCAAGACCTACCTATGTGTTACGACTCCGTCAAACTCTACGTCCACACCTGCGGCCATCAAATGCCAGGCGGCCGCGAAAAGGTCGGTCGTGATTAATTTTATTTATTACGCATGGATGGATACTATGACGATTCAGGTCGATTGCGGCTCCCGCAGGTGCCGGTACAGTTCTGCCCACCCAGGAGCGGGGTGCAATAACTGCGTCAATACATGCAGGCAGTGGTGAGTAGACGCCTTCCAATTTGGTTATGGGTTTTGACCGCCCGGCAGGATGTTGCCGCCCCAGTCGGCCTTGGCTGGCAGGCGGGACAACATTTGCTTTCGTTGCGCCAACCCTCAGGCTCACACTTGACTGATCCAAAGAACGATTTACCTCTGCTTATACCTTCTTTCAAAATCAATCTGTTCCAACATGGTCCAGAGGCTTTCCTTGTACTTCATACATTGATTCGAATATCGAAAGTCCGTTTGTCTGCTCAAGTGTGAAAAACAAAGTCAGCTGCAAAGACAACAGCGAGGCTGATCGAAATCGAAGCTAGTATGTAGGAGTGTCGCCGGGTAGGTATGAGGGCGGCAGATTTCACGGAACGGTGAACCGAGCTTCGGCAAGTTCCTTCGAGTGCGCAGTTGGCGAACTTTGAAATCCCGGGTGTGATGCCGAGAATCGAACAGTGTTCTTGCTTACACAAGACAGACCTCCGCTTCGTTCCGGCATCAAGACAACGAATTAATTTTGAACTGCAACGTACAGGACAGTAATGGTGCAATATACGTAGTCCACCATTTACGGTGAAGGAGAAACGGTCAGAGAAGAGTAGGTAACGGTGGCTTCACAGATTTGGGAGGTTAGAGTTGAAGTCCAGAATCAAGTTGGTGGGGACGGAAACTGAAGGACAAGCAGGAATCCGGACTCACATGCTGTAGAGCTGTTTTTTGAAAATTTTAGAGACTAAGAGGCGAAGCTGAGCCATAAGGGGCGCTCAATTCTTAGTTCGAACGGGTTCAGTTCGGATTTTTAATAATATTCGGGGCACGCGATTGGCTGATTAAATATTGAAAATCCGAACTGAACAGTTCGAACTGAGAATTGAGCACCCCTATAGTCTCCGCAGCACCGGAAAGAAATTCATGTCCTGCGACACAATGAGAAAATAGAATCCGAATCCAATTCAACCCCACTACTACGGACCATGATGGTGCATGTTCGAAATCAACAGCTAGTCTAGCACGCGCAGATTATTTTCCTGGAACGATTATATCAACAGTAGAAATTGACGGAAGAAAAAAAAACGGGACAGCGGACAGAACTGTTCCAGGGCGGCCATTTATTGATCAAAACTCGGAGCTGAATGAATTTTGGAAACACAATGTAAGAACCGCGTGAATCATTAGGGCCGCCGCCCGTGACCGTAGCCACGGTTCGACGGCACCCGTAGCACGGATGCCGTGCCCGTTCCGTGAGCCATTTTCTCGAGAGAAAGACAGCACGGCTACGGCACAGTTTCCCACCCCGACGGCCCGTTGAAACATGGCCGTGGAACGGCTTGGTTTTTTCTGTCCTCAAGAAGTTGTAACTGGGGACAGACAGTGCCCAAATGTCTTCCCGCAACTAAATACTCTTTCTCCGTGACGTACTACTTTTCCTCCGCAGTAACGTTCAAATTGCACTCCACTTGCACAGATGTCGGCAATCGCGGGGGAGTGATCGCGGAGTTCGATCGCGGTTTCATCCACCATTTTCTGTACGCGCTCACTGATTCCCGCCATCTTAGTCGATTGCGCGGACATGATATACTCTTAACACTATTTCTGGGCTCTTTCAATAGGAGCATATGCCTCTCTCGGCGTTCAGATATCGGTAAAAGGCTCATCAACCAAGTTCTGAGACCTAGATACACTTAAGTACCACACCACCCAAGGAGTTAAATTGGATGAAGAAACACCTATGCAAAGTTCAGAACACAACCGTCTACCCGTGACGGCCGTGCCGTTGACCGTGTCGTCTCGTCTAGAATTAATTCAACCACTCGACGGGCCGTTTTAACGTGCCATCAAAAAGCCGTCGGTTCGACGGCCGTGCCCGTTAGGTCTATTTCTGGGCAAAATCTGCAAGGTTATTCAACTTACCAATTTTAAGGGCTGAATTGACCGTTTGTTCGCTTCCAAATCGAGTTTTGAAGGCACAGAAAAATCAGCTTATTTTTGTCACGACATCTCGGCGACGGAGCCATCGTGACCGTGACCCGCCCTCGATGGCGGCGACGCGACGGGCGCTCCGTGACCGTGACCATCACCTCCCTACAGACCGGTACAGTACAAGATCAGTTTATAGTGAAGTGTCTGTCTGCAACTCGATGAGACTACTGCCAACCCCACAAATACCAATTTTGAGGTCTTACAGCCTTGATGAAAGGCCTCAGGAACATCGTGAGATGGCATGACATCGTCGGCTGCGGTTCCACGCATCAGTCATTATCGTCCAAATGAAGATGGGGATTGTTCAGCTTTCCCCTCGAATTAATTGAACTCATCAGGTGACTTGTGAATGGTGAATAATCAGCGCACGTGTAGACCAGGATTTTTGTAAGCTTCTCCACGGCTGTCATCGCGCTGACCTAAATTTCATGCTCATTCGTTGAACAGCAGAGCCGCAAAAGGAGTCGGCTCGTTGACCTGCTCAATAAGGTCGATCAGCTTTTCGGTTATCCCAGCAGGGTGTATCAAATGGCATAGGTCCGCAGCTTAAAAGCCCCGGACAGGAGAGAAGATTCAAACAGAACTCACTTCCCCAATCTCCCATTCTCTCCAACCTACCAAATTTAATCACCAATATGACCATCTCAAAGCTCTTGACCGCGCCGCTCACCGTCATCGTCGGCATCACGGGAAGGCAAGGAGGGAGCGTCGCGCGCGCCTTGATCGCCTCCGAGAAACCCTACCGCCTCCGCGGCTTGAGCCGCGATATCACGAAACCTGCTGCGCAGAAGTTCGCGGAGCAGGGAGTCGAGATGGTGAGCGTCGATCTGAGGGCAGATAAACCCGAGGATGCGCTCAAGGCCTTCGCTGGTGCTGAAATTGCTTTTGTACGTTGGTGCCTCGGAGTTTCCATGGTCCGCTATTAATCAAGGTCCGCAGGCGATGACGAACTGGAATGAATATCGGGACGGCGCAAAGGTATTCCACACACCCAGATTCCATTATTCGCTTATTCTGATGAATGCCTTCCAGGAAGCCGCCGTCGGTAAAATGCTCGTCGACACCGCCAAGACAACGGGTGTGAAGCTCCTCGTCTGGTCTGCGCTCGAGTCCTTCACCGAACTGACCAACGGCCGCTTCTCTCTCGCGCAATTCTGCGACTCAAAAGCGGAGGTGACGGCATACGCCCGCGCCTCCGGCGTCCCCCTCGCCATCGCGATGCCGGGCTTCGGCGCATTCAACATCCCCATCGCGCATTACGCGCTGAAGCGGCAGGAGGACGGCAGCTACCTGTTCACGCTGCCCATCTCCGGCGCGACGCGTGTCCCGCTGAGCGACACCGCGCATGACTTTGGGCTGTACGTGCAGGCGGCGATCGAGTCGCCGGCGCTAGGGCCGGGGTCGGAGGTACGCGCGGGGAGGATAATCTCCCTCGACGAGATTGTCGCGCAATTTGCACAAGGTACACAAGTCATGGCGAGACGCCCGTTCTAAACTGACTTACGTCTGGTTTTAGTCTCAGGCAAGAAGATTGTGTACAAGCAAGTCGACCGGGAGTCGTGGATCGAGGGCTTTGCTCCGCCGGTCAAGTTCCTAGGCCCAATCCTAGGCGATATGTTCCAGACATTCGAAGCTGCAGGCTGTGAGCACTTCCCGAGTTTTGCGTTCGACGCTGGACTCACAGGTTCACAGTTTTCGGACCCAAACTCCCGACTGATGAACATATCCTCGCGCGGAAACCGCGCTCGTGGCTGGAGGCTTTGGAAGCAACGCCGAAGGAGTTGTTGCCTGCGTAGAAAAGCCTTGCAACAGTCGGAACCCGTCGTGTTGGGACCTTGTAATGTTAGCGGATAACACAATAAATGGTCAACACTTGTTATTGGGACTAACTTCAGAAATCTCGCGGTATATCATCCATAGCCATGGACGGAGAGGAGGGAGGAGAAGCAGAAGAAGGCAATATTTGACACCCAGCAACCTACAACGCAACCTAGCTAACTCCCCTCGACCTCCTCCCCGCTCGGCAGCCCCCCGTAGAACCAGCGCTCGAACTTCACGCGCTGCCGAAAGGACAAGGACGGGTGCGGGTCTCTGTCTGCGGCGGACGCGGCGGGGGGAACAGGAAGGGGCACGGGCGCGGGGCCGTGGACGAGCGCGTAGAGCGCGGCGGCCATCTCGGCGGAGCGGGTCTGTGTTCGTGTGTGAGTGCAGTCCGAGGGAAAGCACAATGACAGAAAAAAAGAGAAGAGAGGAGAGGAGAAGGGAAAAGGCAGACATACATCATAGTTCCACGTCCACGGCCTGTTTTTGGCGGGGGAGCCGTTTGGCCAGGGAAGCAGCGCGCCCGGTGCAAGCGGCGGGAGGTGCGCGAAGCGGGGGTGGAAGGAGATGTTGGACCGGAGTTCGAGGACGCGGATCGCGAGCTCGTGCGGGGAGGCAGGGTTGTCCGTGTACTCGAAACACACGAGGGCGGCGCCTGTGCATACCAAATTAATCCGGGGTATCAGACACGCGGCGGTAATATGAGAACATGCACCCACCGTACGACGCAACGGCGGGGTAGACATCGCAGCGCAGGAGCGAGTTCGGCCCGGGGATGAGCGCCACGCTGGGCGCACTGAGATCGAGCAGCCACGGCTGACCGACGGCATGCACGACGGGCAGCGTGGGGTGTGGCTTGGAGCGGAACGTCGCGTTGCAGGCGATGATGTCGGCGAAAGACACGAGGTTGTCGCGCAGCAGACTTTGTGTAACAGGAAGCCCGAGGCGCTGGACCAGGTTTGCGAGGGGGATGGTCCATGGGAGGCCAGAAGGCGTCAGCAGGTCGGTTCCTGTCGAGAACGCTTTGAGAGATGGCGTGCAACGGAAACGGAGGCCGCCGGAGAGGGGACGAGAGGGTATTGGGATGTGGTAGTGGAGGAAACCGCGGAGGCGGGTGTCGCGACGGGTATACTGCGAGTCGGTGGTGCGGAAGGTGAGCGGGTAAAAGAATGCCTGATAACCATGGGTCGGGTAGTAGCCGTGGATGTCGAGGTAGAAGTTGGTTGAGCGTGGATGGTCGATAAGGTCAGAGTTTCGCAGTCGCCTCGCGTCAAAGCCGGATATACGCAAGATTTGCACGTCGCGCGGCCAGTTCCTAGTTGTGTTCTGTTATCGAACTTCTGGTTTGTAGACTTTGTTTAAACCAACCCAACCAAGCCCCCGTCCGCTTTGCGCCCCGGGAAATTCCGCATCTTGCTCACCGTTGGCCGGATTGGCCGCCGGTAGTGCGCCAGAGACATTGGTCTCTGAGTCACGCGTCACATACGTAACGGGAAAATGTTGCTCTCACGTGACGCTGACCCGTTTCGGCCTGAACGCTCCAAAGCTTTCAAGCTTTGAGCAAACGGCGTGGCCCGCAGTCTGTACTGCTGGATCTGGTACGTTTCCGTGCGGACTTTTGTGGGCTGTGCGTTTGGGCCTCTCGGGCCCTCTCCGCAAAACCGCATTCGTATGATCCGAATCGATGAACCGGTCAAGGCTTCAAGCGCCAAGGGCGGGCAGACGCGGGCCTGAACATACTTATCCCGCTGCTATGACTCAGCAATATGTACGAGCGGGGCGCCGGATGCATACATGTGCTGACTCCGTCTCCGAACTGTATCTAGGTTTGGACATTCAATGGAGGAGTGTTCCTGAGCTGACCAAATGGGTCCGCAGATATAACAATCTGGATTAGCGTGGACCGGCCTCCATTGAAGTATAGTAATCTACCGACCGCTGAAGCTGTTGCTGCAGCTCAAAATGTCATTTTTCTTCCTGAAGAAATGATCTGGGTGCGGGAACTGAGGATATGTGCCAGATCAATCCGAGTCCTGCTCGAAGCTCGACGCCAAGACCTCTCGGGCTGGACCGATTCCATTCTGCTCTAAACCGCACTAAACTCAGGAACCTCTCAGGGATGCATCCCAAATACATGCGGGAAGGACATTTAGGGAGCAGCGGGAAGAACAGTTTGCGTTCACGACTTGTCCTCACTCGAGACGGTATATATACGGCTCTCAAATGGACCCTCACTCAACTTCTCTGAACTCTCTCACCCACAAACAAAATGCGGGTTGGGCTTTCGTATTGTGCCGCTGCTCTCTCGATCTTTATTCATTCTGCCCGTTCGGCGTGTGCAGGAATCACCGGCTCCGCGTCTGCAACAGGTGGGTTTCTTTCCCTCGTTCTCTACTCGTGGCTGATTGACGGATGCCTAGATCCATTTTGGATGAACAACGGTGGGTTGCACGTTGCCAGCAAGAACGCCTACAACCCAGGCTACAAGGTTGGATAAATGGTTATATCTCGGTGCATGCTCACGATGCATCCTAGGTTTTCCGCAACGTCAAAGTTGACTACCATGTGCGTGATAACACTTCTGGCGCGACCCTTTCTAAAAAGGACCCGATAGGCTGTTGGCGATGGTATTGCGGGTGGATATTGTTTTCTAAGCTCTACAAATGAGTCCAGCTTATCTGACAATTACAGACGACACCGATGCTATTAACAAAGCCATTAGCGGTACGTACGTCCGAATCTCGGGTGAGGTATCTCGCTCAACCAAAAGCATACTTAGATGGCAGTCGCTGCGGGAAAGGATGTGTTTCTTCCAGTGTGCGATTTCGAGGCGGGTCTCCCTGTTTCGGCATTCATAAAACCTTCACAGATCACGCCGGCAATCGTATTCTTCCCTCCGGGCAAAGTAAGTGGCGCGCTTCATGAAGGAGATGTTGGGTGATTGCTGAGCATTCGTAGTATCGCGTAACCAAACCCATCGTTCCGTGTGTGAGCTTTGTTTCCCTCGCGTATTGGACTCAACCATACCTCGCAGTTATTACTATACATCGCTGTGGGTGTAGTATCTTGTTCGTGGAATATCCACTCAAAGTTGGTATACAGGGTGGGCGATTATAACAGCAAACCCACACTCATTGCGGATGCTAATTTCATCGGCACTGCTGTGATTGGTGAGCCATGCATTTCGATCTTGAACCGGTGTTTCACCAGTATAACCTAGATGCGGACCCACATATCGATGGGGTGTCAAACCCGGACGGCTCGGGCATAAATTGGTGGACCAACCAGAATGTAAGTCTATCTTAGTTGCAGAAATAGCTCGCTGTTGATTTTTTCCGCCAGAACTTCTTCCGGTCTGTCAGAAACTTCGCTATCGATGTCACAAGAATGCCCCCTGATCGATATGGGTGCGTATATCTCTGATACTCTACAATTTCCACCATATCAGTGACCGTGTTCGTCAGGACGGGGATACACTGGCAAGTTGGCCAGGTCCGTTTTCTTTACAAACTTTACTTCAGCAGCCTCACCTTGCAAAAAGGCGACATCCTTAATCAATATAGATTTCAAGATGTCCAGCGCGGCCGGTACAAAGCATCAGGGGTAACCAAGTTGATTTCCTTCCGTCCCGACCGAGAGGATTTATGTATTTCACAGCATCTTCATGGAGAATGGCTCCGGGGGTTTCATGTCCGACCTCACGTTCGACGGGTAATAGTGCAGTGGTTCTGTGGCTGGAAATCTCTAATATCCTTCATAGCGGTGCATTCGGCATGTGGCTTTCCAACCAACAGTTTACAATCCGTAACGTCAAGATCACAAACGCTGTTTCTGCTATTTATCAGTTGTGGAATTGGGGATTCACGTGGCAGAACATCCAAATCTCGTGCGGAACTTTCTCTTCAATTTGTTCCCTACTGATCAACCGTACAGCAACTGCCAAGTTGGGTTCGACCTCAACACGGGAGGACTGACGTTGGACACTCAGGTGAGTAGGTCTGGGTTACTTACTGCCATTCAGGATCTCACGCATTTGTTTGTCAGACTACGGGCGGCGTTCTTATCGTCGACGCTAAGATCTCAAATACCGGGATCGGAATCAAGGTATTTAATCCTCGTTTCTTCTTCTACACCACTGATGTCGGATCCACAGATGTCGACCACCCAACCCAACAGTCTCGCGGGCTCTGTGGTTCTGGACAACGTCGCGTTCTCCGGGATATCAAAGGCAAATATTCAGGATAGCAGTGGCATAGTCCTGGCTGCTAGCGCAGCAACCGTCCCGCATTGGTTCCAGGGAAACCTTTACCTGGGTTAGGGCCCATTTCTCGCATCCTGGGGCGTCTGCCTGATACCTTTGGGTCCAGGATCAGCAAAGCGTTATCTGCGCGGGTCGTACACGCCCTCAGGCTCTAGACCAGCTTCCTTGGTCGACAGCTCCGGAGCCTTCTTCTCCAAATCGCGACCACAGTATCCCGACTATCAGGATAACCGTATGTTTTCAATATTCTGTGCGTCTTCACGAATCTCACTCTCCGTACATAGAATTCTTCTCTATTATGGCGATAGGACTTGGCGCCAAGGGGGACGGAGTCACCGACGATACAGTTGCAATAAATACATTCCTGCAGAAGGTCGGTGTTGCTATTGAGCTCTTGATCGTCGCTGAATATTCTACTTCGATAGTATTCTGGTTGCGCCATTTTATGTGAGATCATAATTGTGGAGACCGTGGATCCACTGACTTGTCTCGTAGTGTTCGAAGCCGGCACATACCTGGTCACAGATACAATTTTCGTTCCACCAAACACTATTATCGTCGGAGATATGTACTCTGTTATCATGGCCACAGGTCCAAAATTCGCCGACCAGAACAATCCCAGGCCAGTTATTCGAGTGAGTTCACACTATTCTCTTCCTCGAGGTCACTAATATCGTGAAGGTCGGAAATCCCGGCGATATCGGAGACGTAGAGATTAGCGACATGGTTATTACAACTACGGGAGGATCTGCTGGTGCTATAGGTAAGATCAGGAGTAGAATGGCAGTTGTGAGATACTCAAGGCCTCGGTGATGAAGGGATCGAGTGGAATATCAAGGAGAGTACGCAAGGGAGTGCGGGGCTGTGGGACGTCCATATTCGCCTCGGCGGGACCAAGGTATGTCTGGGATATATTACAGCAGCTCGCCTTCTCATCTCGAGTTCGCAGGGCACCAATATCAATTCCGCCAACTGTCCCACAACATCCACTGATGCCTCTAAATGCGCGTCGGCATTCCTTGGCTTGCACATCACGCAAACTGGCTCCGGGTATTTCGAGGTTGGTTCTCATGTGATTATGATACGTTCCATCGCTGACCACCGCTTAGAATGTGTGGGTGTGGAACGCAGGTGCGGGGATTACTTCCAGATTAAACTCGAACTCAAACATCATTCAGATCACGATTTGGACGACCCCAATCAGACGCAATTGAATGTATTCAGCGGCCGAGGTGTGTTGGTGGAGTCCGCGAGGGGCCCTGTGTGGCTAGTTGGAACGGCATCAGAGCATCATGCGAGTACACTCTACGGTCTCTATCACTCCCTGACGGCCCCCATACAGGTGATATATCAATACGCATTCAACAACGCTCAAAATGTTTATGCGGGGCTCATTCAAACGGAGACCCCGTATTTTCAACCTACTCCTAAACCGCCAGTTCCCTTTGCAATAAATCCTACATACGGAGACCCCGTTGATTCCAAACTCGACGCCTGGGGCTTGATTATTACCAACTCATACAACATCTACATCTACGGGGCTGGGCTCTATAGTTTTTTTCAGGTGAAGTCATTTCTTTGGTTCAAGACCAAATTGTTGCTAATATATACCAGACGTATAGCCAGGCAAGTGTTTGCAATGTTACCCAGCACTTTCTCTGTTAATCCGAGCTCAGGCATGCAAGCTAAGCCGTAATTGTCAAGACTTGATGGTCTTGGTCGATCAACAATCTTCGGGGATCTACCTCTATCAACTGACCACTGTGGGAAGCACCAGCATGATCACCTATCCGAATGTTTCCCTCGCCAACCAGGCTGACAACATCAATGGCTTTGCGAGCACCCTCAGTCTTTGGGAAGCCCCGAGCGTCCAGCCACCGCAAGGTGAATGTGGTCTGACCTCCCAGGTGGCGATCAATAAACCCGTCTCGCGCAATATAAACCACACCCTCCTCATGCGGCAGTCGGAGGATTATCTCTACTACTCATTGAATCCTGGGAAAATCTCGACAGATCTCATGGTGGGCGCAGTTGATGGCGATGGGAACCGCAAGCCGCGGAATAACTGCATCTTCTACGTAAACCAGCCCGACACGCCCGACACCGACCCCAACTATGCGAAGAACCGCGCGATTCAGTTGGAGGCTTTGCTGAACTTAGAGAACCCGGGCGGAGACTACGTGCGTGGTGGAGGTTCCGGAACAATTAGATACTCACGGCTCTTGCTCGACTCTTCAACAACAGCATACCCTTTGTGAGTCCCACCGCGATGCTGACTGCTGAATGGGAACTGACCGCCCGAAGATGATGTTTATGACACCGCTTACGCGTTCAGTTACACCGACGGCCCGATGGTGACCGCTAATTTAGGGGGACACCTGCGTGAATGGTTCCAGATCACGTCGAAGGCGTACGCAGAACTCTGCCAAGGTAGAATTTGGCTGGTAGTCGAGGAGCGGGAGGTGGGTGATATTTCGTGACATCTCCTTTCCACAGCTGAGATGCCCGCAGATTTGGGACCAAAGTATTTGGATGACGCACGAATTGGATGCAATCAATGCCGGGGGCCTTGCAACATCGATCGTCGAGGTCCGTCCCGAGGATGTAGGCCTTGCCGTGAATGAGTTCGGAAGCACAAGGTTTCTCCCGACTTACCCCTACCGTGAGTGAAGTTTGAACGCGGTGTTCGTTCCGAGAGAGTTGACGCTGACGAGTCTGTTAGGCGGTGGGCAGCCTCCCGGTGCCACCCCGCCGCGAGACGGGGCGACAGTGCAAATCGATGGCTGCGTTTTCGTCGACATCGAGGCTGCCAACGCCAAGTGGGCGAATGTTGTCGACGTCAGCGGTGACGTATCGCCGTTCAAGGAGGGTATTTGCACATTCCACGTCCACCAATGGCACAACGACAACGGCGGGGGCGGCGGCCCCTTCGATCCCACCGACCCACCCGTGTATTCCGTCGAGATTACGTTGTTCGACGACGGCGCGACACACAAGATTGGATTTCAATCGAGATTGGCAACTCCCTACTCCATGGTTTCAAAACTCGATGTTCTATTCAATGTGACGGTACCTAGCGACGACTATATCCAGTTCGACGTTGGATCGGTCTCATTTAAAAGCAATGACGGGAGCTGCCAAGTTGGTGGTTGGGTGAGTGGTAGTTGCTTTGGATTCAAGAATGCTCTAACTTGGGAACGTAACAGGACCACGGGGTAGATCGGCAGATGGACTGCGGATTCCCGTGCACTTGGGGCGGGGAAGAGTCGACTGACCATTCGCCTCTCGGGTTATGGCTGGCTTGATCAGTTCGAGTAGGGGCCGCTAACTATCATAATTTCATTTTCAAAGTCTTGGACAGGCATATGCATATGCCATATCATGCGAAATTTCAACCAATTATATTTTAAACTGTCAGCCACCGAGAGAAAGGCACACTGGGAATGTTAACTCAGACCATCGGCATTGCACTCTTTTCGACAGACTACAGCAATGATTTCGATTTCGTTTCGTTTCGCCTGTCGTACATGTGCGTACCGCCCCGAGATCGCCAAAGCATACTGACACGACTTTCCAGTAACCACGTCGAGTCTGAAGGGAGCTACAATGGACTTTCCCGCTCCCGAGTCCCTGATCCCGTGATCGCGCTTCTAGCGTTTCAATTCCGTTTCACCGCCTTATCTCATAGCAATCCGTTGAGTCTTCTCTCCGACCAATACCTTTTCGGACTCATTATTTCCACTCCTGTCGCAGTTACTCCATTTCCGGTTCCTGTCTAGGATGATCGATGATCCAGCGTCCGACGCTTCAATATATCGAGGTACGAGATCAGTTTATATTGAAGTGTCTGTCTGCGAAACACTATGGCGGTCGGAATGTACATTTACTCGGCCGCAAAACTTTTCGGTGATTTCGGCGTTTCCGCAATATAAACACGCCTTTGGGGGCTATCCCCGCAAAAAAGACAGGTGCCGAGCGT
The DNA here is from genome assembly GCA_029282495.1 of Mycena albidolilacea. Lineage (NCBI taxonomy): Eukaryota > Fungi > Basidiomycota > Agaricomycetes > Agaricales > Mycenaceae > Mycena > Mycena albidolilacea. The sequence goes on along the minus strand of JARIHO010000080.1, from coordinate 407,001 downwards.
TCCGTTTATCTTGCGGGGAAATCGGTGATTCCCGCAAGATAAACTTGAACCGCCCGCAAAACATTTGGTGTCCACGCGATGCGCCCGCAAAACTTTTGAGTGTCCGGAAAAAACTGAATGAAAATGACCAGGTGGAGTGTTTATAAAGGTAGGGCCATTGTATAATGAGTGTAGAGACTGTAGGACGAATGGTATCAGCTTAGTGCTGTGTTGAAATCAGTCGGGTCTCCAGCCCAGCCAAAACTGTCCGCTGCTGGGTAGACGAGTTGCATGTTGCAGGACATCAGTATTTGCTAGTTGGTTGACACGGATGAAGTGTCGAGTGAAGAAGCTCCTGCAATGTCACACTACGCTACAGCTATTATGTTGAAAATGCTCGGTTTGTCCTGCTTGAGTCCGGAATTAATTGATTTGAAGGATGAGTCGATATTACACTGTGGCTTTCCCTTCTCTAGCTCCAAATACAGGCTGCATATGTGTTTAGGAAAGCATTGAACCATATGCATAGACCAAATGCAACCTGGATTTCGGGCATCTCGGGCTCCATTCGGAAAGCGGAACGGTTCTCAAGTGCTGTATACAGTCTCCTCCACTGACCTGTAGGTCAGACTCCAGCGGGAACTACGGTAAATGACCACAACCCGAGTTCTGAGCTTAAATTTTGCACTGATCGGCTTGATTTCAAGATCTCGGGTGATTCAACATTCCAAAATTCGACATGGATGAGAACTCATGCCATTACAAAGACGAGCAGAAGCACCATGGATCTATACTGGTATGTTTCCATCGGCAATAATCAACAATTCATGTCGATCACACTGACTTCTATCCTGATGTACAATGCAAAGGAACTGTCGCATCGTTCGTACTGCATACTATACCCATGCTAAATGGTTGTTCTGGATATCTGACTGAATGCCTGAATATCTATTGCGGAAAGCTATCAATTTTTTTTTGCAGATCCAAAAAGTTTTGCGGACGCGTCAACGCCAAATGTTTTGCGGGCGGTTCAAATTTATCTTGCGGGAATCACTGATTCCGCCGCAAGATAAACGGAACGCTCGGCACCTGTCTTCTTTGTGGGGATAGCCCCAAAAGGCGTGCTTATATTGCGGGAACGCCGAAATCACCGAAAAGTTTTGCGGCCAAATAAATGTACATTCCGATCACCATATAGTGGCGTTCTATGCAGCGGCGCACGTCGGAAAGAACGAAGAGGATACGGGAATCTGGAGCGCTCAAATTCGCTACCTCGTGCGTTCCCTCTGCTGCTGCTTTGTTTTTGGATCACTGTTGACTTGTTTCAACCAGGCCCGACCTCGTCACGATGTCGGCACGTCGGTTTAAATGACCATGGTTGTTACTACTGCACAGCAGCAAATATAGTCGTTCTGAGAGCTTGAAGGCGGTGATTTATTTAATTGGCATGTAAAACGACGGCTGCTCAGAAATGCGGATCTACATCTAGTGTTATTACTTAATGTGACTTACTATTTTCATCAGGCTACATATTCGAAGAGGCCGCCACAAACCCACCATCGGTTTCGTTGTACCACCACAGAAACGTCGGGAAAGTGTCTTTTCGTTCGCCGTGATTTTCAAGCTTCACCGAATCTCCGCCCAAGCCATGGCCAATTTCATCTATACCATGATCATTGGCGTTTTTACTTACCCTCCCTGAGAATAGGGTGTGGTGCATGGCGCACAACAGCATTTCATCAGGTACTCTTCAAGATGAGAGTTTGAGTACCCACATCACGGCTCCGAGTCCGCAGGAATTGCGCAATGGTTGCGCAGTACTACCTTGATGAATGATCCCCAAACGCAATGAGGGCTGGCCGCCGTGCCGTGTATAGATATACAGACACTGTAGAAATTTGATTCAGTTGGAAAAGCAGGGGGAAAATGAGACCAAGATTATTGATCCAAGAACGAGAGAGGCCTTTTATACCCTAAGAACAATGGTACAAACAAGGTGCATAGTACAATGAATATCCATGAAGTAAATAGTTTCAGACCAGCTGAAACTACACAACGCAATGGTACGTGTTTCACCATGCTGTACGTCTCCATGGACAATGTGGTAGCATATGTGTCCGCATACGTGTCGGCTTGATATTCCAACAGACACGACCGTAATAATACACGACCGATTTTGCGGCAAGTTCCTCTGAGTGCAGAGCTGGCGGAGCTTGAAATCGCGGGTAGGATGCCGAGAATCGAACAATGTTTTTACATCATCGTGAAATTATATTTCAGCAGCATGAATACTCTCGGATCGTTGGCAGCCTACACAAAATCACTGGCGGTGAGAGTCTTCGTTTGCCCGCCACTCACAGACAGAGCGACTGTGTTGGTTGAATTAGCGAGGCGCACTGTGATAGTAGTGCTAGCGTGGGTGTTCGACGTGATACGGGCACTGGAGAGGACGCCGTTATTCCACGTAGCGTCAACGAATAGGCCGCCTCGCGCGCGTAACCCGCTGAATGAGCCGCTCAACAGCTCCGCCGGGAGGGCCGGCAAAAGGTGAATTTCGTCTCCCTGTGATTGCAGGAGGGTTTCAAGGATTGTTCCCAGGCCACCGAGAGTGCTGTAAGTGTGCGCGAGGTAAATGAGGTTGTTTGATGAGCTGACGAGGGATAGTGACTTACGAATCAATTTGGAACTCGAGAAAGAGTCAGATAACAAGCGAGGCGAAAAAAAAACGAACTTACAACGCTGTTTCTTCCCATGAGATTCGGCCAGATACCGTTGGACAGCAGAATTCTGTTGGATGCTGCGTTAGACGAATATGCCTCGCTGTACTTGAGGGACGCGCTTTATGTCTTTTTGAACATGTTCCGAATTCAGAAGACGTGCCCATGTCCCCACGCGCCAAGCAGCCGGCCTTCATCCCCGGCGAATCATTCAGTATGAAAACATGGATATAATCATCAAGCGTGCCCACCATCCATTTGTCGATTCCCCGCGGAAGATCAGCAACGTTTCGGCCGCGTTCGATAGCGTCTGGTTTAGCAAAGGGCTAATTTGATTTCCCGGGAATAGCCCGTATAGCGGTGAAATGTGGGTGAAGACGGCAGGCTTGGATGGAATTCAGAAAATGGCACAGACGAAAAAGGCGGCAAACCTCGGAGTCCCAGTCTGGTGCAATAGTGAGTTTGCAATACGTAGCATCGTAAGACGGTACAGACCTGTCAGCCATTCTTGCAGCTGGCCCCCAGCACCGACGAGGAAAGGCGGAAGTTTTGCGCCAGTGGAAGTCAACTGCGCGACGAGATCATCGTCTACTCCAAGGACATTTGCAAGGGTCGCAGTTTCTCGGAATAAATCACGCAACAACTGTCGGATAATAAATGAGACAATATCGTGGCAGCAGATCCATGCAATAAACTTACCGAGTTGTCCATTGTCACCCCGAGATTGATGGAAGTGTTCTCATCGTTTATATTCCCAAAGCCATGCTCGGGAGAAAGGGACGGATTTACCACCAACCAGCTGAAAGTTGTCATGTATAAGCCTTTCACAGGGGAAGGGAACTCACTCGGTATGATTAGGATGTACTTGCAGGGTCTCCAGGAAGAATTGGGAGGCGCCACGGAAGAGCGGGTAGATGCGCTGCACAAAAGTAGTATTTGTGGGGTCAAATCTGTTGGGTGGTTCTCAAAACGAGGGTTTTCGACTGGTAAGAGAAGTCATACAAATAGTGCTCAAACACTGTTTGGAGCTGGAATGCTGCGCCTGTCGGCCACAATCCATAGAACGCGGCATCCACTTCAAGGCCAAGTCTCAGTAAACCAAGAGGAGGAAAAAATCCAAGATCTAGGCGTACTGGGAGCTGTGGCCCGCCATTGGTCTGTGCTGTGAAAATCGTTTCAGAATTTCCCCAGAAAACGCAGAGATCGAGAGGAACTTGTGATGTAGTACCCAAGGTGCGCCGTTTCCCGGACCACCGCCAGTGTTTACGGCGGTTGTTGAAGCATTGTACATTACTTGCGCTGTCCGGGCTCCGGTTACGGCGACGTCCTCGATCAAGCGAATTAATGGCTCTACAAGATCTGCGAGGTTTGCAACTTCTGCGCCCCAGCTACGCTCGCAGGTATGAGAGTCTATTTACAGGAAATTACGTTGCACGCTTACTAGTTCATTTCCAGATTGATATTCGTCGTGAATTTGCTAAACGAAAAGAAGTCAACGTTTGGAGGACCACATCCCTGGGCCGACACACCTGTCCCAGTCTGGAGCAAGAAGTTCGTTCCAAATACCCTGAGGAATCGATTGAGGGGATCGCATCAGCTTGAACTCCACAGGTTGCATACCTGGAGATTTGGAGGATGCGCGCCTCCCCAGCTGGAGCTAATCAGCATGTATCTGGCGAAATTCAGATTCAGAGCAACAAAGCCGGGATCGAATATATGCTGGAAGAGTCCGGCGCGCACATCCGTCGGCAGCACCGCAGCTGTTGCGTTCTGTCCAAAGTCAACTTGGACACGATTGAAATATTTCTGGTATTCTGAAATATGCGCGGTCTTGAGCTGATCGTAAACTGGGTTGGGGCTCAAGGCCTTAAGGGTGTCGATATTCTTGGTCGTGGGATTCCCGGATATGTCGTCGTATCTGACATACGAGGTCGCGATGGCTACAAATAGGGTTGCGCTGGTTGCGTTGCTGACACTCAGGTAACTGTTCGTCGCGGAGTTGACACCGACAACGGATCCTCCAGAAGTGATGAGCTGCAGTCGATTTTCATAAGTGAGGCCAGCGGGGACAGGAGGGGGGCCGGGATAGTTGCCAGCGGTAAGCACGAGCGTCTGACCGGCTACAGACGTGGAAGGGTCGGCCATCGGCGTAGTGAATGATGCGTTGAAGGAGAGACGTCCGGGTTCGGACGCAGTCAAGCGGATGACGAGAACGTCTGCCGGGTGGCTCATGAAAGCTTCCCGCGTGAAGGTTACATTGTCCTGGGAGGCTCTCAGTTATGTGATTCAGGAGAGGAGCGGAAATTACACTACCTGGATGTATGTTACGCCAGTGACAGAAGTCGTCAGATCCAGCTTCCTCGTGTAGTTTGTAACGGCGCTGATTCCAGCGGTGAAATTTAACAGGAGAGAGCCGGCAGTTTGATACGTGGCTTTCAAAATATTTGTTCACTATCGGTCTTGGAGTATCGTGCGAAGACATACTTTGATCATTTGGCGTGCCTCTGCAATTGTCGTTCAGATAGTCTTGGGCGACCTGATATAATCCCGCATTGACAAGGTCCCGTGCATGCGGGAGGTGTTGGCTGGACTGATTGTTCGCAGGATCGTACGGAGAGCCCGACCATATCTGCGAGAACAACAGTCTGAGACCCCCGATTCAACACGTCAGGAAACGACACGTACGGAATCTTCGTTCAAGCCGAATCGATCGTTCACGACAGCGCCGTAGTGGTTCGCACCCAATCTGCCGTTCCCCACAACGAGGGTAGTTCTGTACACCCAATGATCACTATGAACCGTTTTCAAATCAACGCCAGTGCATACGTGAAGCTGGTGGCGGGTTGATTGAACCAGAGGGTCGTGTCTGAGGCGACAGAGCCCCCAGAGACACCTCCCCATACTGCGAGGACGATTACCAGGGAAAGAACAGACATGGTGGCCGGAAACAAGGGACGTCTGCTAAATCTCGCCACTGCTGCTAGATCTTGTTCGCGCGGGCCGATGCATCAGGTGGTCAAAACAAGTTCTGGGGGCGCACCACAAGACAGTTTCTGAGGAATCCTTGACGCTTCGCGCATCGGCACGGCCCGGTTGTGAACCTTCCTTTGAAAGAAACGGACGTTGTTTTTTTGAACCGTCGGGACTTTGAGGGTGAGAGGATCTCGGCCGTGGTTGGACACTAGAACAGCTGTTCGCAAAGGCAAGGAACATGAAACGCGAGTCCGATAACGCAGGCAACACGCCATAGCATCGACTGCCCCGGCGGAAGCCCCCAAACGGCGCCTATGCTCCGGAGAGAGGGAGAAGTGGTCTGGTGATCGTCCAGAACTTCCGAAGTGCTTCCCGTGTGCCGTGCACTCCTGGTGCCGCTTGATTCCGCGTTATGGCCCTGGGGTCTGGGTTTGCAGCATCCAGTATGACCTTGTACTGTATCTGGGAGGTGAACTCCGCGGTAGTTTGCTGAGCAGTGTCGGACGTTACTGGCAGGCTGAGCCACGAAATCTAGCTTCATTGCCAACGGCGAGTATATAAATCGGAATGAATGAAAAACCCATCTGGAACGAATGAAGAAAAAAAGAGCTCTCATCAAGATGGGGGCGTACAATGAGACAATGAGATGAAAACATGTATCACCAGCGAAGCGGCCCATCTCCCTACGGGCCCCGCGATGCACAACTCCCTGTACGAATGAAAACCAGAGACGAAGACGAAAGCGAATGCAATACATTAAACGCGATCTATACACGGCTTGCGGATTCACTTTCGCGTGTCTCCTTCGCCTGCTGGGCGAACTTGAGCAATACATCCAGATCACTGTCCCCCCCTTGCGCCACACGCGCAAAGATCTTCGCCAGACCATCGAATGTGTTCGCGTTTGTACCCGCAGCGAAGCCGCCGACTTCTTCCATCTCGCCGACGAAGCGGTACGATTTTGGAAGAGCCTCCGGAAGGAGGCGGACAAGGACTGCACGCTTTCAGACACAGAAGTGGAGGAAATCTGCCAGCGCACGGTCGACGAGGGCCGGTTGGGATAAATTCAAAGCGTGCAGAAGACCGTCGGCGGTCGAAGGCGATGCGGCGTTCGCGGCTGCCAGAAACATTATAACATTCAGCTCTGAATAGTGTTGCACGCACCTAGGATCATTGTGGTGAAAAGGCCTATGGTGCCTTTGACGATACCCTGGTCGCGAAAATCAGTAACAAACCTTGGAACGCGAACTGAGTGTACGAACCGAGTGCGACATTTTCACAGCACTAGCGTCCCCGATGCCCGCGCCCTCGCCCTTGAGAGGGATCACGTTCAACCCGAACTCGTTCGACATCCGCGTAAACTCGTCCAACGCGGCCACATCTTTAGGGTCCGCCGAGACGTAGATCCCAGGATTGAAGCTGGGGGTGGGTGGGGTGCCGATTATCACTCCGTCGATCAGAATGATTCCAGTACCGCGAAATAGTGTCGCCATGCTCTTCATAGACTCCGGGTTCACTGCATTACAGTCCACGAAGACGAGGGGACGCTGGCTTCCTGCGGCTTTGTATGCGGACAGGATCATTTGTGCAACGGCGAAGGCGTCTTTGGGCGGGACAACACTGTAGATGTACGAGGCACGCTCCACGATTTCTGTGTAGGATGCGTGCTGCATGTTTGAGGCGCGAGCGCGTTGGATTGTCGGCTCCGAACGCCCGTCAAGATTTGTGAGGATGAGCCCAGCCCCAGATGCCGAGAGACGGGTGGCAATGGCTGCGCCCATCGCTCCCGGTGCCAGGAGGGCCAGAATAGGCGATGTCTTGGAGCCCATGAACTGGAAATGGAAGAATGTCGAAGGAGGTGACAGAACGATGTGACTCATCTCGGTCATCGCCGAGATCATCGATCATCGATGAATTGATGCCATCTAAGGCATTCCAAGAGCGCGGCGCGCCAGTAATACATGCGGGGGTATCGAACGGCTGATCGGCACCGTTCGGCATTGGCTGCCCGTATTGATTCTGTGCTCCGAGCTCGTTCAACAGATTCAATGAATTCCAATGGAAACCGGTGGCTCGCGCGTGGTAAGAGTGATGATTAGTTTCCAGTGAACTCCACTGGATATCACTGGATTTTGAACCCACAAGTATCCACCAGCTTCCACTCCTACTGCAATTCTCAGCCGTCGTTTTCAGCCAATTCCGCTTGAATGCTCTCAGTTCTATAACGTCAACTCAGAGAATGGTTCTATCCCTTCACAGTTAATTTGAGTCGGTCGAAACAATTATTTCTTTCCATTCTCGTCCTTTGGCGGTGGTTCTCTTCATCAAGTCTGACGGTTTGAATTACCCTTCCAGCCCACGGCGTTCTCTTGCGTTCTCTGTTAATATTATTCGACGTAGCACGGGATAAATCAAGACATATCAAACACATTTGTGTGTCCTCCAGTGATTTTCAACGAAGTCCACCGGAATTGAGTGGCTGATGCATCATTGGAATTGGTGATTGGTTGAACATCGCAGCTCGCTGAATCATGATGGGAAGCATCGCCAATCAACGTCTACTGATGTCCACCACTGGCCACTGGTGTCCACTGGCTGGACGCCAGTGACTTTGCTAGTTATGGGTGTATTATTCCGGTACGCCGGGCGTGGTCTACTCACCTCGGTTTAAGGAAGGGAAAATGGCACCTGAGCTAGTTCGGCGTCAAAAGGGAGCCGAAGATTTGGGACCTATTATAGTAGTATTGCTTACAGCCTTCGGACACGCGTAATCTTGCACTGATAAAGAGTAAGATAGATAAGACAATCCCAATAGCGGTTTCCTTCAACGTCGCATTCACAACTCAAGATTTCGTCCGTTCATAAGGCGACACCTTCGTTTCTTTCGCATTTCAGCGGGGCTTTTTCTTTCGAGTCAACTTGGGTAATGATTGATAATGGTACAAATGGGATGGTGTTGAAATTGTTACAAATGTCCATCTTCGCTGTCTACTAGACCAGGTCGTCGGGGTGCTTGGTCCCACCCCAGTAATCCAGGCCATCCACGTCGGCCTCAGTCTCAGCCCGAATATCCATCACCGACCCTTGTCCGGAATCTGCACGGAAACTGTCGACGCCGTCAACAGCATTTCCGAGTCCGACACGCACCTAAACCATGTAAGATACGAGCATTAACGTTTGTAGCGTTCGTCTACAAGAGACTCGACGCACCACGATTATTGTGGGGGCTATTCCCACTACCTGTGCTAGCGCGGCGAATATCACTTGCTACAGGCGAAAATAATCAAGTTATGGGGGGATCAGTCATTGAGAGGTTGAGTTCCACGTACAGTTGATGACGGCCGTATGGCAAAGAAGATGAGATATAACAGGCCAGGGGTGCAGTAGAGTGCGCCGGATTCCAAACTACCAAGAATCAATTCGAAGGATCTAGCTGGAGGGAGGTCACGCACATCATGGCAATAACGGTTCTGTACTGTTTTACCACCGTGGGGCCCATGACTGCGCGCGCCCCGCGTGCGATCCACCAGATGCGGCCAGCTATGGAGCGGGTCAATATGCGGAATGAGAATGGAGGCGTCGTTCTACTGCTCTACTCACCGGTCAAGGCCATCAACAGCAAATTCGTCAAGACGGAGAACACAACGGCTAGGGGGAAGAACCAATTGATGAAGAGGAATTCGGAGAACCCCTCGAGACCGCAGGCAATGACGCTCGCGTAGCCGAGACCTACATTCAGAAAGTCGCCAGTCAGTCTTAGCGTGTCTTGGAGTGATGCTTAGATGGCGGACGCTTACATCCAGTTGCAACGAGGAGGACTATCGGCACGACGATGATTCTCATGCGGAAACCCCAGATGCAATAGCAGCGATAGATCTTCGCACGCAGAGTTACTCGACCGTTCCAAGATACTGAGACACATTGAAACTCACAAAAATTCCATCCGCGATCAAACTTCGGGTTCATTCATCGTTAGTGAACCCAGCCAACGTTCGAAACAGCAACACGCACTTGCTCGTGACATAGAGGGCGCCCATGACGATGTTGATTTGGTTCCATTTCTCCATCAGCTCCTTCGTGGTCACTTTCTTCAGTCTTTGGACGTGTGCCTTCTCCTGTGCCCTCTCCTCCAGCACTGTTAGCAGCTCGCCTGCATTGACAAGTTGGAGGATCCAATGCAGCGTGCAGAAGAGGAAGATGACTGAGATGGCAATGAAAAGCGCCCGTCGGTGGCGGACGCGACACCGGCGCAGGGTCTTTACGCAGAAGCAGAACAGGACGACATATATTCCTGGACAATTCCAGGTCAGAGTAGATGGGAAGGAAGGACGGACGGCCAAAGCCGATTGGAGTGTGAAAAGCAGCAACACACCGTACAGAAACCACTCCGCCTGGCGAGCAGAGAGCAGGGTCAGCGGAGAGTTTAGGGCTGCGCACAGTCACGTACTGCCACACAGTAGAGGAAGAGCTCGCGACTCCAATTGATCTCATTGCGATCAGGCATCGGACCAGCCTGGAACTCGAGCAGGGGCGCGTCGGCGCGTGCGTGAGTAGGGATGCAGGAGGGGACAGATCAACTTGTCTCGCCATATCGTTGGGGCAGGATCGTCTATATAAGACGGCGGCAGACAGGCCCTCACAACGCTCGAGGTGTGAATTGGATGCTAGGCGATGCTGATCCTGCGGGGTTACATCAGACTCGATACAGATGGGAATAGGCCTGAATTCACAAGATCAGCTGAGTGGCATGTGGCGGCGTGTGGATGCAGACTATCGGTTGGATCCGAGAGATGATTATCGTCGCAACCAAATATGAGTCGCCATCTTCACAGCCATGGCACTATTTGCGGAATGACTGCTGGGATACATTTGACTACTGGGTTATTTCGGACAGCTAACCTGTCGGAGTGAGCATTCAGCCAAGCTCACAGAACACGGATCGGACGGACGATAATCGCAGGAGTTGGATGCCAGACCGCTTGAGACCAGACATTCATCAGAGATTCTGTCAGTGGAGGAATGATTTGATGACACCGCTGCCCTGGAGCGAGTGTACTGAATGGACCTGAAGAATCGGTTAGTTAAGGACCGATGCTCGCGCCCCTCTCAGCGGGTTCGAGTACTCGCGTGCGTCTAGACCGTTTGAGTTCTCCGTAGTTCAATAAGAGCCAATAAATCATCCATACGCTGCTGCAGACTTGCGGAACGGTCGGAACTGGCTCTTGACAGCTCCTTTTCCGATCAGTCTTGTTATAATGAACGGTATTCAGATGGGTAGCCCATGCCAACGAGCGCCAGATCTTCACCGCCATGATGGATGATATGAGGCACATTCGCGGTTCGGGACCGCCAGATCCAAAATAGAATGGTATTGAGAGGTGGTCGGACTGCGGATGTACGGGGGCCATCGATATTCTGAGAAGAGAGTGGGTTCAAGGAGCCGGGGACGACCGCCCGTGAAAAGCGCAGCCCCCTTTCAGAGCCTCGAAGTTCGGTTTTATCCAGTTTCCAAGACGAGAGAGATGTTCTCCCGGTCACAATGATGGGTCTGGGCTTTGATCTTCACCCCAAGATTGCGCGCTCGAGTTGTGAGGTGGTTTGCCTATCTGATCAAAGCTATCGAGAGACCATGAATCGCAAGTGCATGAAACGTTCGCTAGCTCGCAGTACTAGCTATAGAGAGTCTGACCGCCTGAGGTTTACTGTTCCGTAGCATGGATGTGTGTTTGCACTTCATACAGGTTCGTGTCCTAGGAAGTGGTCAGCTTTGGAGCTCAGGCAAAGCGTGAGATGCAGTCGAAGGCCAGTGCCGCAACTTGGAGGACTGGGAGGATTGCACTAGCAGTGCGCAGTTGGTAACCTTGGCATTAGTGGCGGTGCTCGGACCGGGTTGCCGGGGTGGGCTTACAATCTGTGTCGGATTTAAAAGGCCCTCCGGGCTCCTCCTGGTACCGGGGAAGCCTACATACTTTACTTTTGATAGCGATACTTGTCGGGACAGATTCTGGGTTCATTCCTTATCTCTTCACCCAGGACACCCTACCGATGGACTTGAAGATCAACTAAATTTATTCTCAAAGTCAACCCTTGGAACACCTCTCCGGCTTCAGAACCACTGCTTCAAATTGGGCCCGGGCCGGCTGTCCGTCCAAATATATTTTGCATTTTGAGTATATTTTGACATACCCGTTTCCTTTTCAAGCCTATGCCTACATTTCCAATTTTCATTCATTTGGAACTGCCTTCTCGTTCAGCTAGGGCAACTGACTTCAACCCTCGAGTTCCCCGCACTCGGATACGGCCTGAGAAACTTTTACCCTCGTTCCGAGGCGATGTTCCACTTCACGAGCCGACAGCCAACCGACCAGACTCAGGATCTAATATATGTGATATTTTGAGTCTCTTTAATTTACTCCTCTTTATTTGCCCGCATTCAATCTCAAACCCTCCACCCGCCATTTCTTTCTTTCCTCTTTCTACTTTCCCCTCTAGTTTCTTCTCTTCAGATGCCTTCTTACTCTTCTGAGCACTTCCTTTCTCTCAGGATCCAACCAGGATATTTAACAACACTTGGCTCGAGACAAGTGTTGTCTTTGGTTGCACTTCTGCACTCATAACTTTATTCGATTTAAAAGATCCGTTGCCTTAAGACAAATTTGTCTTTATTTAGCGCATTCCGTCGTGTTTTTCTCGGTGCCTTATTTCTTCCTGCTCAAGTCACTTAGCTCAACTTCCGTACCACACAATCACAGTTCAAATACTCCTGGAAACCTCTTACTCGCCCAAATCTTACTCTTTGAAGCCTGGATAAACTGGTTTGACGAGTAAGATTCTTGAGAAATACATCCGAGCTAATGTGGTCGATAGTCTGTATTGAAACCCATCGAAGCGACATCTGGAGGCGATGCCGCGGGATGCCGAACCGGACGTTGATTTGATTGATCTGATGGGATCAGCATTCGTTGATCTTGGGTCTGTAAATTTACACAGACGGACGTAAGGAAGCAAATGATTGTAGACCTGGACCTAGATCGGTACCAGGAATTTTAGGCTTTCTGGGCCTATGGTCACGAATATGTAAATTCCGGAACATGAATTGACCCTCACTTACGCTTAAATTTGCTCACATCTGGTCCAGGGTCACAACAACAAAAAATTCGCCTCGTTCTCGGCATCCACGTATCCCATCTTCCAGCGGTATATGCATTGGTTCACTCCATAATAGTATTAATTATTATTAATACAGCTTTGCCACGTTTGGCCGACATATTGATGAAAAGATCAAACCGTTCCGTAGCGTTGCGCTTCCCGGTTAGCAAATGTAATCTGCCTGTTTAAATTCTGAAAATGTACGACCGAATAGCCTAAGTACAACCCTCAGAAAAATGGGATTATGAGGTGCAATCAGTTCGGGTACAGAGAGTTGAACCCCAAATACTTACGGCCGAACCGCTGCCGTACACCGCACACTACACCCTCGCTGAGCCTGAGTACCTGTTCAAACCATGAATCTCTGACAACATACCATGAGAGCCTCATCAGATACAGAGAGTCGAACCCCGTCCTGAGGCCAAATTTGTCCTAAAAATAACAACCAGCCGCTGCCGTGCGCCGCGCACTACAACCGGGTAGGAATTTTATTCAAACCACGAGAATGCCTGAAAAAATAGCGCCAAAGCCTTACATTCAGATGTCCGGAAGTTGAACCAGTACAGCTGCTGTGCGCTGTGCATCTCACCCGAGTTGAGAGACTAATTCAGATTCTAGATCCGGATAAATTACTTTTCTGGTTGCAATGCAAAACAGAAATCCACTGGTACCAGCTCAAACTGGTGATGGGAGTCCTATGCAACTCTCACCGGGGGCAAAAGCCGAGGCACCTGGATTCCAGGTGCCTCCGAGGCATGTGGTCCGAAAGCTGCAATATCGAATACAAAAGGCCTACAAAGGTCCTTAGGTCAACAAAGAACAGACAAAGGAGGGACAAAGGACAGGCAAGATTTGCTCGGTGGTGAAAATCCTGCCTGCCCTTTGTCTCGCCTATGTTGATTCTTTGTCCACCCAAGGACCTTTATTGGTCCTTTGTCCACCAGCTCATGACCTGTGGAGAACATGCCCCGGAGGCACCTGGAATCCAGGTGCCTCGGCTTTTGCCCCCGGTGTCTATTGCAAGTAAGGATCGCTGATATGCACCTTGCACACCCGAGCTGCGTGGGAACTTGGCTTAGCGCACTGACTCTAAGGCAGAGCTCAGATATCAGAAGCTGCTGTGCCCGCACACCACACCCGAGCTGAGAGGATAGTTGAAACTCTGGGGGTGTACAGCATTTTCGGTCCACTATGTATGCACAATCGTCACAAATACATTCGGGCGCAGGGAGTTGAACCCCGAGATGCAGCGGGGCCGTAGTTATGTTACGAGTATCTTGTTCAGAATCCGGATATGTATGCAAAACGAAAATAGGGATAGCCAGTTCATGTGCATTTAGGTGCGGGGAGCCGAACCTAGTCTCTCGTAGACAGACACTACAAACATAGTGAAACTCGCGTGGGAAAGATGAGATGTTTTGCAGTTGAGGCAAGTCTCTTTTACAGTGCAAGTACAAATATTATTGAGATGGGAAAAATAGATAGAAGGAGTAAAGAATGAGTCAAGGGACGGCGCGTCCGAGATGTAAAGTCCAATGATGGAGCAAGAACCTAAATGGGGATCTAGTTTGATCTCTGGTTGAAGTGAGCGAGTGCTTATCATGAAGGTAATACTTACCATAGAGCTTCGGATGAAGGTTCCGACTGGGCTGACACACGATACAAATGCTATCCGGGACCGTCCGGATGCTCGGGTCAAGGTGGAGGAAAGAAAGGAAAGGGAATGTAGGCGAGGCCAAATCCGGACATGTGAGAAGTATGCTGTGCGCTCGCCCGCCGTTGTATAACTCCGCTAGTACTGGGGATAAACACACCAGGTTTACACCAGAGACCAGAGGGAGTGGACGAGGGTTGTGGATCACATCTGGGTGTAACTGGCCATCTGGGTGAGGGTAGAGAGGGGAAGGGAAGGAAAACATAAATCAGATCAAAATGGCAACTGGGTTCGATCATCCGGGTGGTTGATTGGGAATGGGTGAGATCTGCTCGGGCGAGATCTGTTTGGACGAGCGGTTGTGCTTCGGGTGAGGTCTCGGGTCGGGTGTTTCCATGGTCAGTGCGAGTTGATGTGCATCACTGGTATTAGCACCACTGCCCAATCCGGGGTGGCATGTCAATATTTTTCTACTTGGGTTATTCTCAAGTTGCATATATGAAGTTCCTGTACAAATATGTACTAATTGTGAATTACCGGTGTTTTTGTGAGGCCCTTGGGTGCTAATTCCTCAGTGATGGACATGGAGACTATTTACCCAGATTCAGACAGCTGATATATAAGATCCAAACCTGGAGTCTGATCCCCCCTACTCAAAATGCCCCGCCAACCCAAAATTGATCTTGTCAACATCACAACATATTTGACTCCTGCTGCAACACTGCTCACGGAGCTCAATGACGCATTTGGGCCTCCGTTTGTTCAGCCTATTACAAATACCATTCAAGCCCTGATGAAGATGCTTCAGGTAATAGCCTATGAGATGGATGGCCGAGAAACTCACCAGACCTTGTAGAATGTAAAACGAAACAAAAAAGAATGTTCCCAGCTGATGGAGAACATTCCTGAGGTCTTGTATACAATTGTTGATCTCCATCTCAAGTCTGAAACAGTGGGATTGCTCCCACCTGCAATGCTAGATAATATTGGAAAGTTTCTGGGGTAGGTTGTGTCCTTTCCAGGGAGACTCTTTTGGTTAACTTCTTTCTTAGAACTCTTCACAAGATATATAAATTTTTTGAAGCACAAGAGGATGGGAGCAGGATCAAGCACCTGTTCCGTAACAACGAGCTGCAGAGTCTACTCAAGGATTGTCATGCAGGATTGGACCAAGCAGTAGAAGTCTTCAGGGTATGAGCTATGAGTATTCCTTACTCAGGGTCGACTAAATGCCTCTAGATTACCAAGACACACACAATTTTCAACAGCATTAGTGAAGCAAAGATGAAAGCCAGCCTAATGCACCAGGAATTGCTTGACCTGATCCAGACACTTTCTGATACCAGTATAAACTCAGAGGGAACTTCAGTGTGTATACAGTTAATGTCTCCCACCCCAAACTGATTCAGATCCAGGTTTATCTGGGTGCCAATGAATCCAACAATAGGTAAACCATCTGTTATATGACTCCTCCCTTCCTGATGCCTTCTTGAAGTTCAAATTCATTTTCAATGTTGCCTTCAAAGCCCAAGATCTTCCATGGTCGTGAATCAGAGATGGAAAATATTGTGAAAATGCTTGGCCAGCAGTCACCCAGGATAGCTATTCTCGGAGGGGGTGGAATGGGCAAGACAAGCCTTGCAAGAGCAGTCATGCATCATCCACAGACTTTGGCAAAATTTGATCACATGTTTTTTGTTAGTGCAGAAGCGGCCACCACCAGTGTTGAGCTTGCTGCACTCATTGGATTACATGTTGGATTGGATCCTGGCAAAGATCTTACCCAACATGTTGTCCGTTATTTTTCCAGAAAGTCAGGGTCACTTGTGGTCTTGGACAACCTAGAGACAGTGTGGGAGCCAATCCAGTCTCGAGGTGGTGTGGAAGAGTTTCTTTCTTTGCTCACAGAGGTTGAACATCTTGCATTGATAGTATGTCCTGCAATACTTTCATTTTCATTTTGCTAATATCTATCAGATCACAATGCGAGGAGCTGAGAGGCCAGCCAAAGTTTTCTGGACACATCCATTCTTATTACCACTGCAACCACTGTCAGATGAAGCTGCACAACAAACTTTTTTGGAAATTACAGATAATGTGGGCAAAGAGGGCATGGACCAACTTCTCAGATTGACAGATAATATGCCACTTGCAGTAGATCTCATTGCTCATTTGACTGGCTATGAGGGTCTGGAACATGTCTTGACTCGATGGGAAAAAGAAAAGACGGCTCTTTTTGCTGTAGGCTATGACCGGAGATCCAATTTAGATACGTCCATCACACTGTCCATCTCCAGTCCCCGAATCACATCTGAGAGCAAACAATTACTGAGTCTGCTTTCGGCTCTTCCTAATGGACTGTCTGATGATCAACTGGTCCAAAGCAAATTTCCAATCTCCAACATTCTTAGTTGCAAAGCTGCATTACTGGCAACTGCATTGGCATATCAGGATGGTAACAAGCGACTTCGGTCACTGATGCCCATAAGAGAACATATCCGGCAATCCTTGCCTCCTTCCCAATCTCTTATAGAATGTCTTCGCAAGCACTTCTTTTCACTTCTTGAGTTATACTCAAACTATGTGGGGGAGCAGCTACCACCTGTGATTAAACAAATCACACTAAATCTTGGAAATCTGCAAGAAGTGCTGCAACAAGGGTTATATCTCAATGCTCCAGATCTTGCTAATACAATCCACTCCATAATGTTGTTGAATCAGTTCCACAGAAGAGCTGGAGGTTGTTGGACAATGCTGATACATAATCTTCAACCTATTTTAATAAAGCTGGGTGATTCTCAGCTAGACTTACGTTTCAGTATTGAGAGGTTGATATCATGGGAAACTTATCCTATTTTTGATGCACAACACTTAATGATTCAAACAATACCTCTGCTTGAACGGGTCAACAACCCTCTTCTTACATGTGGGTCCACTTTTTCTTCAGGGTATTTATACCTCATTTATCTATTCATGATTATAGGCAAATTCTATTATGCAGCTGGAAGGTACTTTCTCAACACCCAAAATCGATCTCAAGCTCTGCTATTTCTCTGCAAAGCACTTGAATTATCAAAGCGGCATCAAGAGACTACCATCCAGTGTCAAATTTTGGCAGATATTGCTCAGCAACACATGTTGGATGGAGATTACCACACTGCCCAAGTGTATTTCACTGAGGCACACAGGGTAGTACACCTGTCACCTGATCCCCTTGAGGAAGCAATATGCATCATGTCTGGAGCCATGTGCTCCATTCATACTCGGTGTGACCTCAAGTGGACCATTTCCCAAGTCCTGAGGGCAAGAGGTCTTGTTGATATTTGTGGCATGTCTGGAGGGGATGCTGATCAAAGAATGGCAATGAACCAGGGAGTAATCCATTCAATGAAATCAGAATATGCTCAAGCCAGAGGCATCTTTACCCAGATAATTGAAACTAATTCGCCAGACCAAAATATGATTTCCTATCTATTTTCGCTCATCAACATTGCACAGCTCGATATCGAGATTGGGATTGATGCAAAAGAGGTGTACCAGAGGTTGAACCAGGCAAAATATGTTGCCAAAAAATATTGCCCCTCAATGATGGCTTACTGCAGCATATCCCAGGCTGCTCTGGATCTTAGAGAAAATAAGTTTGATATAGCAAAGGATGAACTCCAGAAAGGCGGAAGAACAGACAGTCACATTGTATTATTTTGCTTAGAAAGGCTTGCCAATATCAGAGCTTGGCCAATTTCTGATTGGCCAGCCAGATGGCCAGTGATATACTGTGGATATGCATACAAAACAAAAGATAAATTGGCACTTCACAAGGCACTTCTCTTTCTGGGGGATGTGTTTATGGCTCACAAAGATGAAGAAACTGCAACCAATCTATACATTGCGGCTCTTGAAGGATTCACATACATGGATGTGCATCGTAGCCGGGCAGACTGCATGATACGCCTCGGAGATCTTGCAGAAGGGCAGGGACACACCTCAGAAGCAATTTCCTACTGGAAGGCAGCCCAACCACTGTTCGAGCAGTCATTGCAGGCCAAGGATGTAGCCCATATTGATGCTAAGCTCTTGGCTGTGGAAAAGGCTCAGCAGAAAGCATTGCTGGAACTTGAGGATTTGAATGTACCTGTGGATTTAGTGCACAAAGAAGTGGAAGAGGGGATTGGTGAGGAGTTCGACAACAACCCAGTTTTGTTTACGATGGGATGAAATACTTTTATGCCTGTCCCTTTTCTACTTAGGTATCACTAAATTTGTATGTATGTATGTATGAAAATGTTGTTGTTCAGGTGTGTGTAGCAGAGATACAGACCAGGGTGATTTGCACTGGGGATCTCACGCAGAAAATCTTGCTATTTCATGGGGATCACAGGCCGAGTTGAGGTGCTATGTACTTCAGATGCAGGTTAAATTACTCAGTTGGTTGCAATGCGAAACAGAAATCTGCCATCCCCACCGCAGATCAAACATGGGAATCGAACTTGCAGCTTGGCCTGTCCGTTGTTCAAGCAAAGAGCGCCATGGTGTCCCTCCGAGGTAGTCAGCATGTTCCAATGCCCGGTAGCAAATAGCCTGCACTCAGAAAAAGCAAAGAAAAATGTACTGGTGCGGGGAGTTGAACCCCGTTCTGCAGCCGATGTCTCCCTCGCCGTCGTATAATTATAACGAGATGCACTACACCCGAGCTAGGGATCTTATTCAGAGCTTGAGGATGTCTGATGAAATAGCCTGAAAGGCTCAGAAAGAAGAAAAAAACAGGAGTCAAGTTGCGGGATATTCAGGTGTTGGGAAGTAGGTTACTCACCAATTTCACCAAGCACCAGAGACAGTCGGACCTAACGTTGACAAGAAAAGGGAAGTAGAGTCTGTGTAGCTGTAGTCGCCAGCAGTAGTCGAAAGCATACCCAGTTCTTATCCAGGTGCGGGGAGTCGAACCCCAACCTGTCTCTCGGAGACAGACAGGCCTAGCCCGAACGTCGCAGGCCAAAATAGCCAGCCACCGCACCACACCCGAGTTATATACATATGTATCCTGTTCAGAATCCGGAAATGTTACTTACGACAGAGGAAGATAGCAAGAAATAAAAAAAGATATTCCATCAGGAAAACCGCGTCCATAGCGACCCATAGCAACGCCTAGCAACGCTATGGGCTGCTATGAGCTGCTATGCAGTGATATGTAGTAATTCCATAGCTACATCCGTTTCTTCGAGCACTGCATAGGCTCTCTAGCGGCGTCTAGCGCTCACGAGCCATCATAGCTACATGATTTGGTTTTCCTAATCGGGGGCGGGGAGTCGAACCCCGAGTAGCAGGGGAGATGTTTGGTTGTAAGAATTGAAGGCTGATGTGCGCCACGCACTACACCCGGTTGGGGACGTGGTTCAGAGCACGATCGCGAGGACAAATGCCGAAGTGTGGTGGTGGTGAGCAAGGTATAATCTAAACTCAACGAACGTCATGCTGCAGCTTGAATGGTTGTCAAGAGTATAGAGCCGCCGCGTACCATGCCCCTCACCTTATTTGAGGTGGGTGGCTGGTATGTCGCTGCCGCTCTGGAAGGGTCAGGGAGTAGCAGCAAAAACAAAACCGATCAGCCTCCAATCAAGGTGCGGGGAGTCGAACCCCGTCCTGCAACTGGTAAATCATACAAGCGTCACCCGACAAAGTACTGAGCCTTTCTGAGCTCCATGCTCCACACCCGAGTTGGGCATTTTATTTAGACGCAGGATATGCAGACCCAAATGTATCCAGTCGTCAGGGCAAAGAGGCAAAAAGAAAGCAACACACACACTGTGATATTCGGGTATGAATGCCGTTCTGAAAACTTTGGGCAGGCCGTGGTCGCGCACCACCCCTTGGATATTTCTTGGTTGCATCAATGACTGCGCGTGCCCCGGCGCCCTCGGCCCGACCTTATCACATGACCGCGCCCACTCTTAAGTTCCCCCCGTCGACAACGTGTTCTCGACGCTGCCTGCAATGACTCCCACCGAAACAGCCTTATACCTGCGCACGCTGCCCGCCATCCGCGAGCGCTGTACCCGCGTCTTAGACCTCGCCACCCAGAATAAGCTGCAGTACTTTGAGTACCACCCCGAAAATGAGCACGCCGTCACCGATTTCTGTGTCCAGATTATCCATGTGAGCTTGCTACTCTTTCCTGGCTCTTTATTGGATTTGATTCGATTCGATGCGATTTGACTCGATTTATTTGATTGACCCACTCGACAGAAAACCTACGGAACAGATTACACCTCGATCCCGCCGCACGGCCGCTGGCGCCACTCCGATGCTGGGGACCCCCGCATCGCGCCCCTCCTCGCCGCTTGGGCCGCGTCCCCCGCCCCGCCCGCCCCCGCGGAGGTCGCCGCGCGCCTCGTCGACCACTTCACCGTCTCCGTGCTGCTCGATGCCGGTGCGGGATCGGCGTGGGTCTATACTGAGCCCGAAACGGGGGAGAATTACAGTCGCAGCGAAGGCCTCGGCGTCGCAGCGGTGCACATGTTTGCGCGCGGGCTGTTCAGCAGCATCCCGGACCAGCCGTACCGCGTCGATGCCACTGCGCTCGCGCGGCTCACGCCCGCCGCCTTGGCCGAGGCGTTCCAGGTCAGTGAGACGAACCCGATTGTGGGTCTAGATGGGCGCGCAGGGCTGTTGGTGCGGCTTGCCGATGCGTTGAAAGGGGCACCAGAATTTTTTGGAATGGAGGCGAGGCCAGGGGGGATCGTTGGTGCGTTTTCTGCTCTTCCCCAGCTTCCCCTGCGGTTGTGGGTGAAGGCTGATGAGACGCGATAGAGTATCTCAAGTCTAAATCCACCGTGTCCGCAAACGGCGTCACGGAGGTCCCCCTGGCCGCGCTGTGGCACGCGCTCATCACGGGCTTGCAGCCCATCTGGCCGGGCGGGCGGGGCGAGCTCGCGGGCGTGCCGCTGGGAGACGTGTGGGTGTGTCCCGCGTTGGGTGCGTGTGTGTTGTTTCTCCTGTTTCGCTTTGTCCTACGCTCTTCGGAGCTCGAGCTCGCCCGTCGAATTCGAATTCGTGCTCCCCAGTGCTACACTCGAGCTCCGCGTGCCAGCGAACACGAAAGAGCGGACCGAACACGAATACCACAGATACAGGGCCGACGCTAACCCACCCCTCCGCAGGCCAAGACGCCGCGCGCGCGGACGAGCCAGGCGCCACGCTCGTCCCCTTCCACAAGCTCACCGGGTGGCTCGCGTACAGCCTGCGTGAGCCGCTCGAGAAGATCCTCGGGTGGAAATTTGTCGAGCAGGCGGGAGGGGGGCAGACGGGGTTGCCTGAATATCGGAATGGTGCGTCGTCGCAACTGATGTTCGTCTGTTGGATGTCTGCTGCGGCTTTGTTCGAAGGAACGTGCAGGCCTGTTTGTTTGCGGAAGTCGAGCAGACGTAGATGCGTTCGGCCTGCGGGCATCGTTCATTTTCCCGTTCTTCGCTTTCTTTCTTTAGATGCCGTTCGAGACGAGTTGGTCTCGCTATTTCTTCGCTCTGTTTTCCTCCCTCCCACTTGAACACCAACTAACTATCCCTCCCTCGCTCACCAGGCGGCCTCTTCCTCGACCTCGACGTTCTCCGCCTCCGATCTACTCCGCTCGCCCTCACCGGCGCCAACGGCGAAGCGATCGCAGCTGAGGAGTTGGGGCGCGATGAGAAGACGGGTCTGCCGCGCGTGGCGCCGGGACATCCAGCGATTGTGGAGTGGCGCGCGATGACGGTCGTGTTGCTGTGCGTGTGTTTTTTTGTTTTGTTTTTTGTTTTGGTCTCGCGCTTTTTTTTTGTGTTGGAGTGGAGCTGGTTCGCGTGCGTTCACTTCGCGTGTGGGGGCACCACAGCGTGTTGGCGGTCTTTCGTCTCTGCATCCCACTTTTCACTCCGCTTCTTCTTGTTCACCTTCCTGCCCAATCACAGCACTAACCAACTTCCCGCAGCGACCGCACCCTCCTAGCCCTCCGCACCGCGCTCCCCGCGCCGGAGCTGACGCTCGCGCAGGCGCTCGAGAGCGCGACCTGGGCGGGGGGAAGGGCGATTGCGGCGAAGTTGCGCGAGGGGGGCGGACCGCCGATTGAAATCGTTAGTGATGGGACGGTGTTTTAGGGTGTAGAAAGCATTCTGTGTGTACGACTTGAGGAATTATTTACGTTCGAGGTTTGTGGTGAAAAGCTTAATTCAGATAGGCCAACGGTGGATCGCTTTGTTGGTCCAACTTGCCACAAGTACGGTAGGCGAGAGCTACGCGGTTCGATTTCGATCGAATACATGGTTCGAACGAACCGTGTAGCTCCCGCCAGCCACCAGAGATGCCCGAACCACGCGGTTCGGCTCTCGACAGAGCTTGCGGCAGAGTTACTTAAGTTGTGTTCCCTGCTCAATGCTCATCATCGCCGTTGTCTCCAATGTCGTACACCAAGAATGCAGCTAGGAACTTTGAATTGACCAATTTTGGCAAGGCTCCAAGCAAGATCATATTCTGTTCACTTTTTCTACTAAATCACGACTTTTGAAGCCTGAAGGATTTCTTACGGCGCAAGTTTCCAGGTGTCCAGAGCAACAGAACAGAAGCGGCTCTCGGCGTTGTACGGCCGACTATCGTTCGCAGTAACCACCATGTACCGAATCCTCGCCCTTCCCTAGCATGATCTTCAGAATCCGAATCCTTGATCTCAATGAGAAGGATCCTGCAATACTCTACTCCACCAGCGAGCGCTGAGCGACAGAATGTGAGCAAGAAAATTGATAAAGGTATCCTGCAATCTCAAAGCCTATTTCCTTTCTACTGGATGGATATTTTACTTATTGTTCGCAGTCCGGACGCAGTCCTTTCATGGAGCACGGCATGTCCATATCCAGTCTGATTTTCCCCATCGAGGCATAGCTACTTACCCAGGTAAATACAGATGTAATTCACTTCAATGCCATCCAATTCAAGCTGCTGTTTGGTATGAGACATGTCTCTCACGGTTTGACTTTCTGACATCTTCCCAGGTCCATCAAGCCTTCAGTCCTTTAATTCGCTGGCCTCTAGGTATTTGACCAACATTCATTAGCGTGCTGTGCAGTCTGCAACCGCGGCTGAGGAAAGGTGGAAGGGTAGACTGCAACCTAGGACTGTATCCCTTACGAAACTTGATTCTGTCTCTACATCCATGAGTACACTGTACAATACTTTGGCAATGTGAAGATGATTCCTTGCCTCTGCACTTGCGCCGGAGCGAAGCGAAGGCACATCCTGTCATCATCGTTATTTACCGTCATCGACGAGAACAACCTCCGCACACATTGGGCAGTCCATACAATGAAAGTCAAGAATCAAACGGCCGCATCGCCTAGATACCGAGGCTTTCCGAAGCCATGATCGTTCTCACGTGCCACAAAACCAGGCGATAAATTCTCCTTGGGATCAGCACTGCCGATACTCGTTTCAAGCCTCGAGCTCGCGCGTCTTTGCTGGCGCAGGGGGATGCTCGCGGTTGTTCTCGTTCTGAATGTGCCCAGGCTGTCCTCCACTGTCACACCCAGTCCAACGCGCACGATTATGAGCGTAGGCGCGATGCCCTGCGGAAAATTGAACACCCAGTCATGTATGGGATGAAATCGGATAAAAGGCATGCATACCATGACTTGAGTTACAATTTGAAGGAGTGGTTCCTCGAGCGTAGACGAGAGACTTGGAAAAGAAATCACGATCAGGAATGCCAGTATAGTTGCGGAATAGAGCATCCCGGATTCAACTCTGGGGAGACGTGAGTACGAACAAGCGAATAACAATTTGATTTTAAAGCTATAGGAGACCTACACGAGCGCTATGGCAGATGCATATCGTCGTTGCGCGGCTGCCTCCAAGTACGCGCGAGAATGGTGACTGATCCACCAGATGCGGCCAGCTGCACGATCTTATTTAGGATCGAGTCTCCAGTGGCCAAGGATAGACTTGCCTGTTAGACCGGTTGCAAGGAAGTTGGTAGCCAGAATGACTGCGAATTGCGGGATTGGGTCCAGAAAGACGTCGAGCCCGCACGCTTCACTTAACGTGAGAACCCGTGAGACACAGGATGAAGAAACACTGACCGGTGCTGGCGATGAGCAGTATTACCGGCAAGATTATGACGCGCCAATCTTGGTTCCAAACGACATAACAGCGGTAAATCTACAAGATAATTGATCAAAACAAGGGGTACTGGTAAAATGCACATACGAGTAGGCCGTCAGCGATAGAACTGCCATCATGTGAGTATCTGGATTAGATGAGAGCTTGATATATATACCCACTTGTTAATGGCGTAGATAATGTAAGCCGCGTTCTGAATGCTATCAGACGGGATGCTTGCCAGTTCCTCGATCTCGGCGGTTACCAGGACCAGGATGAGTACGATAAGGATTGTAGAAAAGGTGAAAAGGGCGATTGCTGTGACCAGAAGGATGGTGTTTCCTCGACTAGAAGGCCGGTGAAGCAGGATGTACATGCAGATACAGAAAAGCACGAGGTATATCCCTGGGGATTGAGAACCATCAGTCTAGGTCGTTGCATCAGAGGCAACAGACCGTAAAAGAACGTCCCGACCTGCCAGCGGTGTCGTGAATTTCTCTGGTAAGTATATTCTAAGGGGTAATGCTCACCCATAGCTGACTTATATCATACCAGAAGGCGGATACCATGCCAGTATAGTAGTATGGATGAAGAGACACCCAGCGAAGGTTCAGCAGGAGATTGGCAGAACAACACTCAGGAACGGGGTCTTAGGGCCGCTTTTTGAGCGGCCCTTATTTGTAACAGGCTATGCCAGCAGAAGCCCGTGCGATTGCGGGAATGGGAGGCACGGGGTGGTATGCATCTCGGTGACTCGGTCAGCGCTACGTAACATATCGTACATAGCACCTAACAGTGCATTTCTTCTGCCCATCATCTACTCTCCAAACTCAAAAGATACGAGAGCGCGGTGGGCTTCGCGATCTCGTATGAACACTTAACTAGATTGACACATTTAGGGCCCAACGGGCACCTGCCCAGACATAGTGAATTTCGGTTCCCACCCACCACTTGGTCGGATACTAAACTGGATTGGCGCGAATTTTGATTAAGATTTTTTTGATCCCTACCCGTGGAGCCTTTGAGGCGGAAATGAAAGAGAATTGGCACCGACTGAGACCTAGGAGATTGGCGCTGAGCGCCCGGTGTGAGACAGTCGACAGTTTTGGGCCGAAAAACCATACCAAAGGCCATAAAAGCAGTCAGTCCAAAGCATCAGACGTACTCCGAGTCTGATCTACTCGATCGCGCGTCGGAATTCGTCTAGACGCACAGCAAAATTAGCTTGAAATTAGCTTCTAGTTCAGCAGGTTGATGGAAATCAATGAAGACGTTGGCAGTCTTACCCTGGCAGCGATGAGGGAAGAACAAACCGCCCTAACAGTCTCCGCTTGGACGTCTGCCAAGAAACATTTCGCAATGCTATCAATTGCTCGCTCGGCTGTGCTATATCCCCATGTAACCTTTCTCCTTTTGTCTTTCCTCTGCCCTCCCTCTTGCATTAACCCCTTCTAGCCTTAACTTTTTTTTTTTTTTGGAGTGTTTACTGCTATTTGCGGAACTTAGGGCGTGCATCAAATTTTTCTGATTTTGGTCACTTTCAGTATAACAGCTGTAACTCATTCAATTCTCACTTGATTCCAATAATTTTTATATCATTGAAATTGCATTTGAAATATGCAGGCGCCTCTGCTCTCAGAACCGCAACAAACTCCGAGTATCTCCCAATTGGGATATTTGCACCATCTTGCATATAAAACTTAAGTGAATGAGGGCACTTCTGCTCATAATATCTTTTGCAGAACATCTTTATATATATCTTAAGATGCAGGAATTAGGGGACTTCACGGTAGGGCCTATTTTCCTGTTTGTGAATAAATATATTCAGTCAAATGGGATGAATAAAAACATTGTTTGTGGAATAAATACATGATCACCCCGTTTGTGTTGTTCTGAATATATTTTTAATGTTTTCGGCAAGCAAGCATGTTTCACACAAATAAATTCCCAAACAATCATTTTATTCCACAAACAAGATTAAGCCTCGTTTGTGGAATATCTTTCGTTTGTGAAAATAATCGTCTGATCACTCAAATACTTTGTTTCACAAGCGGGAAAATATTGCCTACTGTGAAGTCCCCTATTGTTGTATGTTATTTTCCCCAAGATCCTTAGCCCCCCTGGGCTGTAAGATATTAACCAGTTTCCTTTACATTTATTGAGCATGTTAGGACCCATATCTGGTAGTTTAGACTATTTTTGTGCCTTAAGATTCAAGTGCTCACAAAATATGAGAATCCTCCCGGCTCTTCTGCATCGACAGCGAGTGTTATATGCAAGTTGGTATGAATTTCCCAATTTGGTAATTTTCACGGTGTGTTGCGATTCTGAGAACACAGGTGCTTGGGTATTTCAAATGCAGCTTCAATGATATATAAAATATTAGAATCAAGTGAGAATTGAATGAGTTACAGCTGTTATACTGAAAGTGACCAAAATCAGAAAAATCTGATGCACACCCTAAGTTCCGCAAATAGCAGTAAAATATGACTCAGTCTGCAAAGCATTCCAAGCGTATCTGCTGGTTGAATTGGGATTTACCAACAAAGCCGGGAAAGTGTCCAGGAGGAAATGCTGTTATGCACAGGTTTCAAGCCTTTGTGTGGGACTCTGGCCGTTAAGTTAACCAACTCCGTTATTTCGAGTAATGGGCTAGATACCTACTAAAACCCCCTCTGATCTTGTCCAATCATCCGGCAGGGAATCTGCATCAAGGAGTGCACCGTTCCAGGTAAGGTAGAGTTCATACAAGTGCAGTTGCCCCACGTGGTGTGATGGTCACATCACCTGTTTTGGTCAGTATTCTCATCAAACCAAATCAACAGCCCGCTGCATGGCATCTCGAGGGCTTATCAAAAATCTGGCTCAACAATGTTGTGGAAATGTATGTAGGCAATACCCCCAATTTTTTTCAGAAAATTATGTGCACAATTGAGAGACTAGTTTACATTTTGGGAACTTTTGCTACAAACCAGCATTCGGGTTACCTCCTCAAAGGATCCCATCTGCCTCCATCTCCCCTTCTAAACTCAGGAGGAAGTAAGTGATGTCCTTTCTACTTCCATGCTGCCCATGCCACCTGCGACCCATCCAACATTTGCTGATATGCGTCAGCAAAATAAGGCTCTGGTGTCATATGTGGAACTAAAATTTTGTATTCAAAAATATTCAAAAAGTCCCTGGGCAGGTAGTAATAGCTTTTTGACAATGTCTCAACAACTCTGCAATGACTTAGTGGTTAATGTTTCGCTTTTGATCATTCTGTTTTTAGCATGCATGTGTTCAATCCTGGTGCCCACCTTTCTTTTTTTTTTTTGTGAAAGTATATTTCCCTTACTAATCTCCCACCATTCCAGGTGATCCACAGTTTTTTTTGTGGCCTGCGGCGCCACCTAGGGTGTGTTTTCTTAGATACCCCCTCCCTCCTCACTGTTCCGAAGCCAATTTTGGTGTTTCCATGGATTTATTTTGTCAGGGATCCTGGGCTATGGTTTCCTACCATTTGCATGATGATATGCTTTCCTGTCGCGTATTAAACTATTTCTACCAGAGAATGACCAACACGTTTCATTGGAACCAATGGGAAGTACACAGATATTTTATATCGGACTCCATACATTGTACACATTGTTCAGCTCTCAGCAGCACATATCTTTTTACCTGTGGAGTAATTTGGATGTCTCCGAGCTTTCGTATAATGCCACCTTATTTTTATTGTAATTATCCGGGCCATCTTCATTGCTGAGAGTGAATTTCTTTTGCTGCATTTTATACAGTTATGACGACACTTTTAACAAAATTTCCAGGCCTTGTGGCGCAACAGAGCCTCATGGATCTTGTGTGGATCTCTCCTCAATATATGAAGTCCAAGGGATGCGCAGGAATTGCATAGGCAGGCAAAAATCAACTTCAATAGGGGCCTGGGAAGCACTCAGGCCGGATTGGGCCTGGTAGGCCAAATGCAGCCTGGCCAGACCCGATTAAGCCTGGATCAGTTCCATATATGACACCAGAGCCCAAAATAATGTGTGCGGAGAACGAAACAGCACATTGATTCCAGTGGACCTGATCAAGCGCAGCTAGAGTGGGCATTTAGAAAGACTTCAGGGCACAACATCCTGAAATTTTCAGGCACCAGCATTCAAAGAAACTTCGCTACGTGCGCACTCAAGGCTTTGGCGGAACCTAATTTGGAAACTAGTTGCTCAATTTCGCGAATTATGCGAAGTTTTGACCTCTGGGGGCAATGACGGACCAATCCCTAGACAATTGTTGGGCCATTTTTTTTTTATACCACTCCTTGTAGCTTAATGAACGTGTTTTCTCTGGATTGATGGGAAATATTTCCCAATATGGTAATGTCACACCAGCTCATGTGGGACAACCGTGCTTGTATGAACTCTACCTTATCAAGCACCAGTTGCTTTTTGATTCCAAGGGAACCAAAGCAAGCTCGATTGGTAAGCAATTTGTCTCGTTTCAAGGCAGTGTTCATGATCGCCACCCACCGGTTATGTATTTCGGCCTCTGATGCCGTTATGTGTGTCTCAAACACTGTTTCATTTCTTAAATCCCAGATTAGCTTTATTGATGTCGAAATGGGTATTGTGAAAAAGCGATTCTGGGCCGGCATAGATTTACCTCGGGGCAATTTAAATCTGGCAAGCCCCCACCAAGGAGAAGTCCCCAATTCAGCTTTGGCCAGGCGGGATATCTGAACTTCCAAAGGATCTCTGTCAGTTGCCACACCTGTTGCTGACTGTGAGTGTTACATTCCAACATGATGTGCTCAAGCGACTCTAGTGCTTGGCATGTTGAGCATCAACCAAAGATTTCAAGGGTACATATGTGATCCCAGAATGAACCAATGTGGTAAATATTGTGTGTACTTTTCCATAGGAAGTTTCGTGTCAGTCTGTGAATATTTTGAGACCTAATCGAGGGTCAAATGGCGCTGTTGGTTGGCTGATATCTAAATGTTAGCCTTAAGTTTCTGTGCTTCTTCACCACCGCCTTTTCCAGCTGACTGCAAAACCCTAGAGTAAAGCCCTTTCCAAAAATCTTCACAGGCCCCACTTGATGTCGCTTGGCCTCAGCCTGCGCTGGGAAGTGGAGTTGAACTACTGTAAAAGGCAATTGATTGGCCGGTGGGGCTTGGGAGAATTTTTCGAAAGGGCTCTAGCTAGTAGGGTTTTCAGTTAGCTGTCATTTACTCCAGAACAGCTGATCAGCACAGTCTCTTTCTGACAGGACACAGTTGCTGCCGCCTACAGCACAGCTCAATTCGATTTTTATCATGCATCAAGGAGTCCGTGAAAAGTAACTTGTGCGTAACTTGCCCCTTTCGGCACGCGTGTCGAAAGTTAGCTCAAGTTTTCTCACGCCCCTCGAAATCAACTTGGCTTCACTTGGCTGGGCGCCGTAGTCACTGATTGCAATTGGTTCATCGCGCGCCACCCTCCTTTGTAAGGAATCCCCTCGACACTACCTTGTAACCTAGGTGCCGGACCGCCTTCCTGGTCACCTAATCAATTGATAAATATACGGTA
This sequence comes from Mycena albidolilacea, assembly GCA_029282495.1. Taxonomy (NCBI): domain Eukaryota; kingdom Fungi; phylum Basidiomycota; class Agaricomycetes; order Agaricales; family Mycenaceae; genus Mycena; species Mycena albidolilacea. Next base: position 376,867 of record JARIHO010000080.1, on the reverse strand, counting down.
GCAAGCTCAGTCTGGCTTACTCCAGGTATTGAGGCCAGACACTATGTATGCTTGACTTTTTTTCCTGATGAGTCAGGGACAAAACAACTGTAAGTATTAGTACCTGATTAACACAGTAATAGAGACGAAACGCCTGTAAGAATATATCCTTTTAATTATATAACAATGAATCAAGGTTCCCCGAAGCTTGGTTCGAACCACTTTCCTAGACTACTAAGTAAATAATGAAGAAAGCCTTCATTCCAATTGACTGGACTAAGATATATCACACACGGTTCGAACCATTTACATTCCAATGTTAACATTGGGAATGTAACAGTTCGAACTGGAACCCTGCTACGGTACATGAAAATGGTGCAGCAGTCCAGCGGCAAAGATCAATGCTGCGGCAGTCCCACGGTAACAGCGGTAATTTGCAGCAGCAGCAGCAACGGCAAAGTGGCACTTTCACCGTGCCCCTTCACCTATAGGTACCTTTGCTTCATGTCAGGCAATGTTTCAATGAAAAAAAAAATCGGACACATCCAAGGCTTGTTTTTTTCCATGCGGCTTTGCCCAATGCCCAAAAGCCGCATGCGGCTCCATACGGCTTTGCACAACCTGTCTAATACCAGTAAATATGCCGCTCGGAGAGGGGAGAACAGGAACCACGATATTGGTTGAAATTTACACAGATATCATTGAGTGAACAGGAGCAATACTAGAGTAGGATGGAATTCCGGTACAATACCGCGTACTAGAGTGCACTGCAAACAAGAAAATAGAAATAGAGGTTTATAACGTCGATGCTAGCTCCGCGCCCCACGCAGGATGTTCACTTCGGGCAGTTTGCGTCAGTGTAGATCGTCGCGTCCTGTGGACCGGCCTGCAGCGGGTTGCACCCGGGGAGCTTGCTGAGCGTGCCGTTGATCGTTTCCTGTAACACGAAAATCAGTCAGGCAAATCATGGTAACTCGACATGATAACAATGGAAATGAACGGTGGATGGAGATGGAGATGGATGGGTTGGAGGTGGAGGTGGACTTAGATGAGAGGAAGAGCTCGGCGTACCTTGACGAGCGGCGCGATCTTGCACGTGTTGGCGAGGGCGGCGCTCTTGACGGTGAGGAAACGGCAGGCCTCGGCAATTCCCTTGCCCGTGTCGTCGTTCGGGTTGTTGCAGTTGTCGATGGCGTTCTGGAGGGCGGTGACGTCCCAGCTACGCATTGTGGTCAATAATCGATTGGTTCACTGATCGAGGGAAGACAGAAGAAAATCGGGGACGGAAAGAGGAACGAGAGGAAGGGAGGGAGAAGTTGGGCACGCACCCGTTCTGGAAGTCGCCGTGCCACGAGAAGCCGGTGGGGTCGCTTTAAAGCAAACGGATTCATGCATCAGATGTTGGAAAATTGAAATGAAAAGAGGTGCGTCTCACCCAGTAGCGTAGACGAACGGCCACTTGTCCGTCCCCGGGGTCCAGCGCTTAGCGAAGGAGTTCACGTCCCAGGTGACTTCATAGAACAACTACCGCTCAGTCAGTGAGATGGTCTGACGGAGCAGGAAGAATGCGGAAGGAAGAAGAAGGAAGGAAGAAAGGAAGGAAGGAAGGAAGGAAGGAGGACGTGCCTTCATCATGTAGATGAACCCGGCGGGGCAGGCGCCGTTGTCGAGGCCCGAGAGGTACGCCGTCTAGATAAGAACAGACGGCGCATTCGTTCAGCACGATGCGTACGATTTGGATAGGAAAAGTGAGGTAACTGACGTGGGAGATGTGATCCGCCGAGTCGAGGTTGACGCCGTCCCAGCAGGCAGGCACTACGTGATGAGTTCGGTGTTCAGCGATTAGGGAATAAAAAAGAAGAAGACAGCGTACTGTGCAGACGCGCGTTCAAGCCGGACTCGCAGTTGGTCGTCGGGAAACCGGTGCCGTTGTCGTCTGTTGGTTCATCAGCTCAGGTGCAAGAATGGTCGATATTTAACAGGTACTACGCACCATAACCAGTCTGGCCGTTGCTGTACCGCAGGCAGGACCACTGCACCGCACGCTCGCGCAGCTCCGCCTGCGTGCCGAGCCCCACGGGGTACCGCTTCGAGCGCCGCTTCGCGTCGCCCGTGAGCATGCGCAGGCCGGGAGGGAATGCCTTCAATGACCGTACTTAGTGATGCCGCCAACACGGAGGGGTAAATAAGGGACAGGGAAGGGAAGAGCGTGCCTTGATACCGGGCCCGCCGTTCGACTTGTCGCCGTTGCCGCGGTTCTGGTAGTACACGAGCAGGCCGCCGTTGGGGACGGGCTCGAAGAGCTTGGTCTTAGGGTCCTGGAAGTAGAGCTTGGGGAACCAGTAGTTCGAGAGGTCCTAATTAAATTATCGAGCGAGAGTGGTGAGCATTACATGGTGGTGGTAGTGAGTGGGGGAGAGGGAGGGTGAGGGTACCTGGGCAACGACGCAGTTGGTGCAGTTGGACGCGCGAAGGTTGTCGAAGCTGTAGGTGGGGTTGAAGTCTATGGAACACAGGAATAGATGGAGTCAGTGGTAGATGATGGCAAGAGAGGGGCGAACTCAACTGGAAGCGCCGTGGATGGTGTGGACGTGCTGGGAAGGGTTTCCACCGGGCGAGACGATGGGGTCAAGCCTACGGAAACAATCATGGTCAGATATGTATGCTGCACGCGGGGGATTGGGAGGGAAGGGCCTACCGCTCCTGCACAAGCGGGTCCGTGCATGCGACGCGGAACCATGCATTGGCGACGCCGACAGAGGCGAGAGTGACGAAGGGGGCAAAGGACGACAGGAACATCATGCTGCTGGAGGACTGGAGGATGGAATGAGCACTCGATGAGTAGACTGCCGACTGAGACAAACCCGCGACCGTTTTATACGAGGGAAACAGGGTCGCAAGTCGTTTCGAGCCCGACGACGAATCGGTACGGGTTCACTAATCCGACCCTATCCGCCCGCTGACCGGTGAGTATCTCCGGGATGCGAGTGCCAAGGTCCATCAGGAAATCACGCTGAACGGATACGAGTCCCAGAAATTCTATTGGGCGGGCTTCATGTGATATTGGGCGGTCAGGCCAGGAATTGGGGCGGTGGCAAGGATTGATGACGAACAACCAACTAACAGCTCCCGCCCTCCCGTTTGCAGGATTCTTGGACACAGCTGACGAAGGACCCAGGTGACAGAAAAGCTTAGAAAACTTGAAGTAAGTTGGTTGGCCGCGTTCGCGCCGGAAGAGCGAGGGGAAGAGAAGATAAAAGGCCCTCTGATCAACCGCCGGTGTTCATACGAGTTTTCAGCAGACAAAGGCCAAGAGCAAGAACAAGATGGCTGAGGGTCATACGACCGAACTGCGTCGTGGTATGACCGTATTGCTCCAGTTGTATTGCTCCGCGTTTGTGTCCTCGACGATTCAGTCGATCTAAGTGAGCGACCATCGCAGAGACCTTGAACATCCAGGGACAGGTTCGCCGGAACAAGCCGCCAAGCCGTTGAATGAACGTGGTCGGAGTAGGTCGAGGTAGAAGACGCAAACCCGGCTAAATCCGATCAACCACCGTGACGCCGAAGATATCTGAGCACCGCCACTCGGTCTTCTTGCCAATCAATGACGTCACCCTCTTGTCTTCCTGCGTTCTTTCTTGCGCTGCCTCAGAATCGGATGGAATTTTGTCACCGTGTAGGACGATAACCTCGAACTCAGACACCGCAATTTTACCGGGCCAACGGATCATCCGCCGCCGTCTCGGATAAGGATTCTTCGCGTGATTTTTTAATCATCCTGTCACATCTGCCGGGGCTCAAAAGTGAATGTATACTATATATAGCTGAACTACGGATCCGGACTTTAAGCTCGCGGAACTTATCCGCAGTGGAGCGTTCAACTTCAGTTCAAATTTTATACCCTTTCGGTGCTAGCTGAAGCTATATCCAGCCCATCTTTCGCCGTCGCGACCCGGTACCCAACAGACCATCCAGGGGAGGCAATGCATACCTTGCCATTGTTGGATCGCGCCTAAAAGGAAATGTGAGTAAGCGACCCAATTAGTATCCCAATGTGTCTCGGCAGACCGCAGTTGAATGCTGATTCTCGACGTACCTCGTGCTCTGCTCCATCTGACTGTACGATGAGACGTGTGGTTGAACTGCAATCTCCATGTAAAGCTGTTCTTCCCGAGTGTGGCTCTGAACTCAAAAGGTTATCCATTTGCAGTATTTTCAAAGGAGATTCAATGGGAACCCAATATATTCTTTATACAGCCCGGTTTGAAGAGAACTCTGAGAACGATATGTGTAGCTAAATTTGTAATATTATGTGGGAATGAACTGCAAAGACCCCGTGAGAAGATTGCCATTCGGGAAGTTGGCCTGCAGGATCGCGTTTGCACACGTCGTGGCAGCGGCAGTCGTCGACGAGCAGATGATGTAAATCAGCAACCCGCCTCCCCCCGCGACCTCGGAATTTATAGACACACAGCCCAGCACCTGGTTATTCACCACGAACGAGACCCCCGCGGTTACTTGGTTGCCCGTTTGGCCGTTGCAGTTCAAGTTGAGGAACGCATCGGTCGTGGGGACTGTAGCTCCGTTACTGAGGCCGATGTCCCAGGCGCCCTGGCAGGCCGCAAACTGCGCGGAGAGATCTTCGCCGATAAAGTGGTCCCCCGCGAAGTCGTCTCCGTCACCGAGGGCGTAGAAGTCCGTTCGGCCTGAGCCCAGCACTCGGAAGGTGCTGACGGACGGTTCGGGGGTTCCGTTGGGGTTTATCCCGAATTGGAGGATCCCCTCAGTTCCAGGAATGTCGCAGGTAGGCAAGGTCGGTGCCGTAGGGATCAAGTTCTAGAATGCCTTGCTGAGTGGATCCGCTAGGAATGTGATGGAGAAGAGAGATCATCACCTGCCATGTGAACGTTTGAGCAGTAATCTGGGATCGCCGTGAGAACTAGGTGAAATTGGGGCGAAGGTGACAAACAAACATACCCCGGTGTGGTAGAGCGGGAAGCATTGCGGCACCACCCCGCCATTATTCTGGTTCGCGAGAGTGGTCATCTTGTTCTGATAGAAATTGAAAACATTATTCGCCCGGGACCTAGTAGAAACTCTCAGCAACGCGTGGAGGACATTCGGAGGGAAATATCGCACGTGCACCCATTGGGATATGTAGCAACAAGGCCCCGTAGCCAGTTATTGAATTGAACCGGAAGGTTGACATCTGGAGTGGCCGGCGTGATTTGGGCCAACCGATTTTGGATCCGGAGAGCTGTGGCCCGGAACGTCGCGGCCGTGTTACCGAAGTCTATTATAGCGTCGTCAGTTTACATATAGCTTGGACTCTAGCGGAGAGATGAACGACTTACATGTCCCAAGAGCCGCAAAATTCCGCGCGAAGTACTCGACATCTTGAATCAGGTTTACAGAGGACCCACCGGCAGTCACGTCTGTGATGCTGTTCATGTTACTGCGTTGAGGGGGGTCGGCCGCAGTCGCCTTGTCCTGATTCACGACATTTGACTTAGCTGCAACAAAGCTCAGCCATGCATCGACATACGGAGAAAGGAAGACGCACCCTGGTTCAGCGGTTTGTCAACCCAGACCATATTCACGGCCTGCAAACAAGATAGATTCAGTAGGAGCTCAAATGGGTGGACTGGGTTACCGGCCTGATCAATGTCTTGAAGTAGGGACAACGCCCAAGGGGTTACACCATCCCACCCAGCACGATTGTATACATTATTGAGGATCCTGGGATGTGTTGGGTCAACATAAAGGCACGGGGTGTGGGAAAGGAATCGTACCAGGCGCAAGTTATCCCATTAGCATTGAGCGATTCAAAGTATTGCTTGATGTACCCGAGCCTATGGAGTTGTACGAGTGAGTCACGATACATCATTCTCCGAGTCTGTGCAGAAACATACTCGAACACATGTTCCTCTAAGATATGGTTTCGGTCAAAGATATAGACGAAGGTGGCACCACATACGATTAACTGTGTTGGGTCCGTTTCCGACAGGGCGGCTGCCCACACCTATCGGATTCAGGACCGTATTTACTCCGCCTGCCGCCTTGAGACCGATGGTATAGTACGTTCCGGCCCCCAAATTCACGGTGTTTGGGTTAGCAATGGCGTTGCCATTTGCAACAGAGATGCCGCAGTTTGGCAGCGAGATTGCTGTTCAAGAGTCAAACAAAGTTGAATCAAGCAGTGACGGGGCTCACATCTCCCGGCGCGTGGTACCAGAGTGCTACGCCGCCTATCCGGGTCCGAGCCAAGATCTTGCCAGTCCGCATTCTCAGAATCATCAGATAAAGCGTACACCGATGTGGGCTGAGGACACGAGGAACTTGAGGAGGCCGAGCTGCTTGCGGAAGCAGAGTTCGTGGACGTAGACGTAGATGTGGGGTCAGGGTCCGACCAAGGACCAGCCCAACCCGGCGGTGGGGCTGCGGTGGGTTTGACGCCGCCGGGGATTCCGATATCCAGCGGAAGCAGGCCGCCAATGATCCCGGGGAATAGAAGTAGCCACCAGTCATCGCCGTTGCTGTTCTTGTCGCCGGGCGGCCCAGTGATATTTTTGGGCGGAGAGTTGGATGCGGTGGGAACAGCGACAACCGTGGTGAACGATGGTGGAGCGGTGAAAGTTACAGAGGGAACAGAGGTAGGCGGAATGATGTTCGGATCTAGAATATTCGGTGTTGACTCGCGGGTAAAGGAAAAAAATGAAAATAAATACTCCACGTAGGCGTTATGGCTCCAGGAAGCGACACGCCCGAAGGAAGTGGACCGTTTATCGGCGTTCCTCCCGGTGCAAGTGTGATAACGGTGCCGGCTACAATCACAGTGGTCGTGATTGTCGGGATGGCGATTATAACAGTAGTGGTGGACTTCACGAAAGTTTCGGAGACGGCGCCAGAGGAGGGTGCGGGGTTTGGATCTGGTTGAACAATCATATGAGATTATGAAGGTCTTTCGTCTGGAGTGACTCGACTTACTCCAGTCGATCTGGGTGTAGGAGACTACCGGAGGCGCCGTGGTTGTCTGAAAAATCAGTCAGAGGGACACAGATCTGGAAGAAAATGCCAGATACACACTGTGGTTGAAGGGAAGGAAGAAAAGTGGAGCCAGTCGTTGAAACTAATCCATTTCGTCAGGTATAGTATTCATTGATTCTGAGAGAGAGGACCGCAGACTTCAAATAAGGCACGCTACTTCCCGTGGCAGCCCACACCGTTATTGCGTTCCAGAATGCAATAACTACAGCGTTCGAACTGGCAAGTAGGATCACCCCTTTCAGCCGCAATGAACATACCAAGGAGCCAGAGGCGTACCTAGGAAAATTGGCGGAATTAATTGCTGTCAGCTCTCCATAGTAGAAATCGATGTAATTCTGCTGTGTGATCGAACTGGAAGCAGGTAAGAAAGACCATCGTTGCAGACGAAAGTTGACACTTACCATCCTCCAGAGGCAAACGCGCAGCTGCCGACAATTCCGGCGTAAATCTGTATGTATATGGCTTAGCTAAATTAAAGACGAATTCGTATGACTTCACCGTGTTGTAGTCAAGTGATGCCTGAGCCGCGTTTGTGACGGTGAATCCAGTCTGGCACTCGACACTTGTCACCAAGTCTCCGACCTGCAAAAAAACAAGGATCAGACGAGATTGGACGATGCGGGGTCGCGGCCTACACCGTAGCAAGTAGCCGCAGCTACGCATGATTTGATACCCCAGAGGTTATTGAAAGTCTGAGAAAGGAATATGAGGCACGTTCGTTGGTAATACGTTTGGTGTACGAACACCCGAGTTGACAGTGTCGATACAGTTCGCAGCCAGGTTGAGGCAAGAGAGTTCGACCGTCTTGAGACATGCAGGAATGGCCGCTCGCTTTTGAACGGGTGGGCGGGCTCCAAGAGAACTTGTGATAGTGGATGGCGATGCTGAAAACGAGTTGCTCGAGGAAGGGCCACGGCTGACGTCCGTTGTGGCAGAGCTAGCAGTAGTAATTTGCGGAGAAGATGTCGAAGAAGAACTGTTGCGTGAGAGTGTGGTGGGGAGGGAGGAGATGGATGCGGGCACGGTTGCGGAGCTCATCCGTACACCGACCAAGCCTCGGAGCCCAAGAACCCCCACCACTTGGAGTAGAACTCCACCGAAAACAACTGTAGAAATGCGCATCGTTGTTGGACTGCGTCCCGCAATTTTCTGCCTTTTATAGCGAATAATCAGCGCTATCCCTCGGATTTCAGCGGAGACGCAACTCCAATCAGTATCCGACGAGTACGGTCTTCGTGTCATTAAGCTGTAAGGCATGCGCTTTCGGTATGTGGCGGTTTATTGTTGGAGGATCGGCGCCCTAGTCCCTGGTCTAGCGCACTGCAACTGCAGATGGCGATGCCGTGATATCTGGTTTTACGCTGACGTTAAACTTAAATGCGACGGAAGAAATGTCGGAACCCCGCCAGCCTTGCCTTGGCAGGGGCTCGTCTACCCATTCAATGGAGAACGAACGTACGTCTCTTTTCCACCGAGGCGCCCGCCCAACTCGGGCGTTTGTCTGCGAGAGACACTGTGATTCGGAGTGAGAGCGACTGTTAGAAATGCGGTCATATCGCATTGCTGACAGGCTGTGACAGCTGTCGAGCTCTCCGCCTCTGGAGTCGGAGTTTTCTCCAACCCATGGGAACAAGAGGTAGTTGTTCTGTCGAGCGCCTGAACGACAGAACCACATATGGATTATATGCCAATTGTATGCAGTAGAAACATAAATTCAGGCACGGATTTAGCAAATAATTAACCGATGCTCGCAGCCGGTCTCACCCGGCTTTCGGCGGAGAGGGGGTGTGGATATTCCTTAGCCCTCCAGAAATCGAATCCTAAAACAGGCGGTCAGCGAGGTCGGTTGAATGGATTTGAATAAAGCGCACGCCTTATTTCGAATTAACCGCCCAAGTTCGCAAACCGCGGTACTTAGTTCGCTGGAATTGGAGATATTGACTGGGACCCGGACCGGAATCATATGAGTCCGTAGGTTCTTCGATGCTACCCACGTTGGCCGTGTATATTTAGTTGCTGCATCGACTGCCACGCGGACTAAAGATCCTGCGTACCCCGGAGGGTTCCGAATCCAAATGCGGCGGATACTCTGGATCCCGGCAGGTTATAGGGATCCGAAGGCCAGACCTAAATGGATCGGCGAAGACGCATCGAAGAAAGGTCCGAGCGCTTAAAAAGTGAGCACCGACGGAGGACTTGAAACACTGAATTAATTACCAAGTCAAGTTCGCCGGAATATGACTCGGGCCCAGATTGACCCACCTCCATCATGACCAAGGCCAGCCCGCTATCCACCGAAATGCTTGGTAAGACTTCGTAACTGCGCCATGCATTCGCATAAAACATTGGTAAATAGAGCAGCGCGGAAGCAACGCACGTTATAGATATGCGAACGTATAAAGAAAATCCGCTCTGGCTTGTGGATAACATGAACTCGGCGCACATGGGTGGCATGGGCTTGGTATCGACGTGCAAGGGGGGTCGATTAGACATACGTACTACGCCTCGCAATCGAGCAACTTGATCAGAGGTGATGGTGAAGACGAGAAACGCCAGGCCGGGTTTACCCGATCAAATTATAAAGATCAGCGATTACGCGGCATTTCACGCAAGGCGACCAACGTTCCACCGCCCCAAGGTAAGTATGCTCGAATCTCAACCAGAAATGGGATTTCGTTCAAATCCGATGCGATTAAATTTTCTGAAGAGATTTACTGTGAGTCAAGAACCCGAATACTTGTGCAGACGAACTCAGTAATGAATTTTTATCCGAAGTGCTGTGAGTCGAAACTTCGTTCCTCCTCCATCATATTTAAAAAAAAGACCGCGTCCCAAGAAAGAAATCATCGTATTTCCCTCCAGCGGGGAAGGGGGGGGAGCAGTACAAGAAACACAGCAGTAGTAGTGATAGTAGTGATACACACCAAAGGTCTTTCTTCAATTCTTTTTTCAACTTAAAATCACACGTATAGGTCATCGTCATCGTCCTCCTCATCGAGCTCAAGCTCCGCCTTCCACTGTGCGCGGGTCTTGGACGCGTGCTTGGCGGTAGCATCGGCGACGGCGAGGGCGTAGGTTCCGTCGTCTTCGTCTGTGGATTGAAGTGCGATCGGGGTGGATAAATTAGAATTTATCGGTAAGAGGGCGATGAGACGACGAGGACAATATACGGGACCACGTACAATATTTCAGTGACGCCTGAATCTCCAGCGGGTTCTCGAGGTCGGGCGTGAGCAGCGTGCCGTACACGAGGCTGAAGATCTCCTTCAGGGTGATGTCGGACGACCAGAGCCGGCCGAGCTCAGCGATGCAGACCTGCGTTCGGTCAGTCTGTGCTCGAAATAAGTGCAATGGGGAGGCAACGCACTTTGCCTTGCTTCGATACCTACGATAGGTAAAAGCATTTTAGGTCCGTAATAGCAAGTGCAATAAAAACAAATTTTGGATACAACACGTACATTCGGATGCATGATAAATGTGACGAAGCGCACTTGGGGCGGGTCGCGCGGGTATCCGGCAGGCAAGTCACAGGTGAGGAGGAACGTGCCGCCTTTGTACGGACAATTCTCGACGTCGGTCGGGGCCTGGTGCGCCGCGGTATTGTTAGTGTCATCAACAACGAGAATACATGACAGAACGAAGAAGGAAGGAACCAAGCTGGAGGAAGGCCCTCACCTCAAGGATAACTTTGAGGAAGGACATGTCGCTGTCGTTGAAGTAGACGTCGATATGCGGGTGCGGGTCAGCGACGACGACTTTGATCTTCACAGAAAGTTGAGTTCGGCCCAAGCCAGCGACTGGGCACAACTTACCTCTCGCATGATGCGCTTCATACGATCGTCCCCGCCCATCCCGACGGAAGTGGCAGCGGCCGCGGATTTGACGGGTGCTGCTAACAGCGGGTGTGCCGCCCGTGGAGGAAACTTGTCGACCGTGATTAGATCGATCGGGTACAGGGACTGGTTTTGGTAAGAGAGCAGCAGGTACGGGGAGGTGACCTGGTGGACGAAGGGCTCGCCTACGCGCGGCGAACGTTCGCCGGAGTAGAGCATCGTCTCGAGGTCAAAGATGCTAAGCGCATCCGCGAGGGAGGTGTTGGGAGAGAATCGATAACCGCCTGCGGAACCATCAGAGAGGAATGCATATCGAATCTGGAAAATAATTCTTACCAGTAGCGACAGATATAGAATGCAGAATGCGGTCGCTTCTCGGGCCCACTTGAACGGAGTCCACAACAACGCGCGCCCGTTGAAGTGCGAGGCAGACTTCCTGCGCAGACGTGGTCGAGCTGGTATCTTCACCGTCCGAGACGATGATGATGCGCTTTCGCAGTTTTGGAAGATCAGGCCGGTACTGAGTTAGCATTCGTCTCGCGGAATCGAGCGCCTCGTAGATGGCGGTATCTCCGCCGGCCTCTTTACGGTCGAGTTGTTTTCTGAAGTTCTCGAAGATCGGGGTCAATTCTTGGTCTGCTGAGGCCTTGTTCGAAACTGAGAAGAAAGTCAGCTCGACGAAACTCGGTACCATTCCGAAGGATAACATACACGTAACCAGTCCGAGGACCAGCGATACGGAGGTATCGAACGAACTCTACGGGAGATGGGTAGTGGTCAGAGCCAAAGTATAATCAACTCACCGCCCGATTCAAAAACACATTAAACAATTCTTTCAGCAGATGAAGACGAGTAAGGTGCTTGCTTTCTTCACGGGCTTGACGGGCGCCTCTACTCATTTGCACCCACGCTCTGGATTGAAGGACAATGGCGTCAGCATTGTAATCCACGCTGAGGCGTAGAAGGGCTGAATCAGGATCTAAAGGAGTTCCTCTTGAGGTCCCATCGCCCGAATCCCGAAGTCCGTGCCTGAAAAGAAGTGTTGAGTAGATTCGTAGGAGGACGATAAACGAACAAACCAGAGGGTGATATCCGTCATCGCTGAACCTTCCATCCCATCAGACCATACATCAACATAGCTAAGCACGACAAGAGCAGAAGCATCTTGTGGGACTACAACTTGTAGGGAAGGCCCGCCGTATGTACAAGGAACCTGGATGTCCAAAGTCTTTCGAGTGTGATAGATGCTCCGGATAATTTCGACGATACCGCCGTGTACGGAAAGGGCTGTGCCCTCGAGGGTGAGTGAGGGGGACTCTGTAATGATACTGTTTGAGGAAATTGGACCGCAAATTTTGAGAGCGAATCCCGAAAATTTGGCCGAAGTTGCCCGATGCGCTAGCGAGTACAGAGTGCGGGTCGTGGTGCTTCTCCGGAGTCGCCATGAGGTCGTTTCACCGCCGTGTCGCAAGTCGATAGTAATCAAATTACGCTCTTCGACTTGGGGCAAGAGTTCGGTCCCAGAAACCTGAAAAAATATGTGAATTGGAATTGTGACCCGATGTAAATCTACTTACCCAAGCCGCCACGGCTCTCTTTCGGCGCGGCGCTGGCAAATCCGATGGCACTGAATGGCCTAACGGCCAGAGCCTTTGCTCCAACCACTGCACAGATGTCCTCTGGACAAAGATTCCCGGTGGAGCGTTACTGGGATGGACCGGATCTGTCAGAAGTTCGCCAGTTCTGGTTGATATGTTCTTTAGTGGGCTAAATAAAAGATATTGGAAAGCGCTCACCGGAAATCGATGAACTTCCTTGGAACACTGAATGGTTCGCTCCCGATCATAGCCATATCTGGACCATCTAAGAGCTGAATCAGGAACAAGCGCAACTCTTCATTCATCGTATCATCAGAAACCGCCCGTATGAAACACGAGAGCTGAGATATGCGTAAGGAGGGAGGACTTTGAGAAGAACAGACGAAAAATACCTGTTTCATAGCTGCAGCAGTCATACGATCCGGCGTCCGGCCAGCCCGATCCTCTTGGCTGAAAGAAAGCTGCAGGAGATCTCTTGCCGCCAAAAGAGCAATATCGTCCAAAAGATTCGAGCCACGTGGTGCAGAACGCTTGCTGAGCGTGGTCCAAGGGTGATGACATTGGAGGTGAAGGGGCTGTAAGTATGTTTTCGCTGGAAGAAATCAGCCGAGTGCAAGTGCGACTTTAGTTGTAGCCGCACCTGAATCTACGATATCACTATCTTTCATGCCCCGAACGCATTCCGCAGCGATCGAGTCTGCAGCGACCTCTGACTCGAGTGCGGGATCTTGAGCCGTTGGGCCGGCGGAAGTTTGCACGCCCGATTTTCTGCTCATAGATTCGCTCAAGTCCAAACACAGAACAATAGCCTGCGGTTGAGAAATTAATCGATGCATGCGAAGAAAAGAGGAATGGACAGTACCTCGTCCGGCGGGCGAGAAATATTCAGAACCCCGCTGAAGCTGTCGACCTGCCACGTATCCTCTGCCTCTCGTGTTCTGATAACCTGCTGAAGAGCATGCCCAACATCGTTAACGTCAACCTCGGCGTCTCCACCATTCCTATGCGATCGAAGTCAATGTGAATTTCCGGGAAAGGAATATCAACTCGACGAACATGGGGCGGAAGAAGTTAACATCGCGGCTTATACCACATCCGCGACCCGTAAAGACCGCCAAAAGTCCCTGCGCATACACATCAGTACCTGGAGAAGGAGAAATAAAATAATTGAACTTGCCTCTTGGTCAACGACGATCCGCGGGGGCACAACATCGACAGACTTGAGGTCCAACGGCCCTTGACTCACCAGATCGGTCTGGTTCGCACGCCGGATTGCGGCAATGAAGTCCCGTGCAGCGGTGTCGAGCGGAGCCATGAACGCTCGCGGCGGCCATCCGATATCGCTTACACGAAGGAGGAGTGTCGCTGTCGCGTTTGCGCCAGTGAGACCAGGCACGCAGGGTAACAGCATCACGACGGAATCGGTGTTTGATAATTCCAGCAGCTGGGGCGGAGGGGCGGAATGGTTTGGGCGATACAGCGCGCCCCCGCGATGGTGGAGAGCCGCCGTGGTGCGCCCAACCACTGCGGAATTGAAGAGGACCGGATCAAGGAGGTGTTTACGCGATACCGCGCATATGAGCGATATCTCTTGCACGGGACGCTGAGCGGTGGCTGTCGACTCGGCGTCTGCGGCACCGGCCAAATGCGCCAAGAAAATTCTGACCTTTTTTGAAATAAATCGGACGCCATAGAGGACGGACGGTCGTAAGACTTACTGTCTCGAAGCGCCGCGTCTCACGGTTCGCAATGGCAGCCGGCCCCCGCGACGAAAAGTCCTTCAGCGCGTGATAGAGCGCTTCCGCAAGAGCCGCTTTCTCCTCCGGGCGTGGTACCTTGTTCAGGAGCAACCCAGCCACTGCACACAAATGATGAGCATCAGGACAGTTTCGATTTGAATCCCTTCAAATAACTAAGCAACTTACACGTTCTAATGGCGGGCGGGAAGCGCAGCACAGCGTAAGCAGCTGCGAGCACCTTCTGCTCCGCCGCGACGCCCTTCTGCGCGACGGAATGCGCGAACAGATACAACGAGGAGAGGAGGGCCGCCATCCCGCGCGTCGTCTGCTCGACGCTCGGCTGCCACGCCGCGTCGTCCAGAAACATCGACTCCTTGGACACAGTCGTCGTCACCCGCTGCGGCTTGTCGGCTCCGGGTGCGGCCGCGGCTTTTGATTTCGATTTCGATTTGGACGTGGCGTCATTTTTGCGCTGGACCGCATACAGTAGGACGGTCGTTTGTTCTGGCGCTGAAGAGCCCGGAGACGGAGACGGAGACAGAGAGGAAAACAAACGCCGGACGGGTGTACAGCCGCACGCGACGATCGGGGCGTGGGATGTATGAAGATCAATAGAAAAAGGCGTGAGAGGCTCTAGGGTGATTATGTCGCGCGTTTTTGCTGGGAAGAGCGGAAAGCGGCGGTGGCCCTGGTTCAGGTGGCTCGACGAGGGGCATACACTGACCAGCGTCGACTGCGTGAATCGCACTGTTCTGTACGGAGTAAATTAGATTAAAATGCAAAAGATACGTGTTGACAATTGAGTAACGTACTCGGCCATAGGGTCTCTGAAATGGACGCGGAGGGAGAGGCCGGGGAGCGCAGACTGGCGCTCTTCGAGAAAGGTTTCGACGAGTGCGATAACGGCTTCCGTGCTCAGCGTGGTGAGCGAGCCGTCGGTAGACGACGGGACCGGAATCTTGTCGACTTTGTCGCCGTCCCAGACCACGATGAGATGCGGGTCGCTCAAGCTGAAATCAGCGGCTTCGCGGGGAAACCGTTGGACTTGACAACCCGAAGGGCAGCCGAGAGTTCTGGTGTCGTGGCGCGCCCCGACGCAGTGGGCGTGGTGGAGGTGGCCACATCCGGCGTTCTGACAAGTCAAAATGAGATGGGTAATACCGGGAACCACTTCACGTACCTGAACCAACGGGCAGAATAGTACGGAAGCCGGGTTTTCGTCAGCGTTTTGCGCACGGACAAGACACGATGGACACGGGAATCCTGATATCGAGTTAGACGCGAGTCACGGTTTATGGGTATCTTACCGAGTGCTTCCTCGCACAAGGAACAATGGGGGGGCGAGGCAATGCTAGGATCTGCGATTCGTTAGGGACCGAAGTGGGAGCTTAAGGAACACCCACCCGCTAACTTGACATGCGAGTACGGGCACTCAGCGTTCACACAGACCGAGCCATCGACTGTAAAGCGACAGTGAAGAGTATCGAAGATTCCGTGTTTCTCGACTTCCTGGGAAATGGGGCAGCTGCAGGCGAGTTCTTCTTCGTGGTTGCAGGGAATATCGTCCGGATCCGTGGGATCGGGTGGCAACCACTTCAGAACTCGTGCAGCCTCCCTCTCGAGCTCCCTCTGACGCAATTGTGAGCCAGATCAGTTATCTAGCTGAGTACATACCAGCGTGGTGCTTCCGCTGATCATTTCGCCGTCGAACGCGAACGTTGCGTTTGTTGCCTCGCTCTGTTCACGGGGGGTGTCTTTTGCGTGTAAAACGGCGCGCTCAGCCGTAACAAAGCCGATCTTGAAGCGGTCCACCGGATCGATGTGCGTACTGACTTGGGCTTTGGGAGCGACTTCAGACGAAGTAACTCTTGCGGTGACAATTTCGTGCTCTCCAATCATGTCGACCATCCTTTATTACGGTCAGTCGAAACCACAGATGCGGCGTAAGGTCCTACATACTCGTTTTCACGAAGCTCGGAGCCATTCGAGATTTCTAAAGTCACATTCGGTTGCTCGAACGCATCGGCTACCTCCTTCGCAAGCTCTGCGTTGGTGGCGTGTTTATCGATGAAGACTTCTACGATTGTACGCCCTATCGACCCTTTTTTCTGGCGCTTTCTTGAGCGGTCGTCGGCGGTCGAATCGTCGTCTGCGAAGGCGACTAGAATCCTTCGTTTTGCAGAGTCCATCGCTTTTACAAGCTCAAGACTTCGCAGAGCCAGCGTCGAACGAAAAAACTAAAGCTCGAGCTTTGGGGCGGAGTTTGGGGGTAGGTAGAAAGGAAAGGGGCTGCTGTTTGGATAACAATCCGCCGGCCGCAGTAGGGCCCGGACGGATCGTCCGGAACAATACCTACATAGACGCAAAGTTCATTCAAAACTTCAACAGGATGAAGCGGGGTGTGAATATAGATGTTCGTCGCTCGTCGCTCTTCCGCGGTTCGTGTTCAATCCTTGCATCTCATTCTTCCATCGCGTGATATGCCAGGTTGCACTTAGCGGTTTTGCCCGAATTATTCAATGCATGCTGTTTCTTAAGTATGCACATCAAGCGTGATCTGCCACATGTTGGAATTCAGAGACAGAAAGTTCAGTTTAGCAGGGAACCCGTTGAAAACGCGCAGTGAATTACAACAGTATTTACAAGCTTTTGTATGATTACAGACTACAATTACATGTAATCAATGGCGGAAACAGGTACAGGAAAAATGGACCTGGTAGCAAATTGCGCCGCAGGTAAATTCATAGAGGCAGTGCGCGCACATAGCACTCGAACCCAGAATTGTCAACACCACAGTTGTATGGAGACTACTCGGGCTAACAATTACAGCTAGTTATCTGTTCAGATCAATCTGATTTCCGAGTTTCGACGCCGATACCCCTACCCTAAGTCGTATATCGGACGCAAATGGTGATTGGTACCTAAAATCAGTCGTCAACAGGCATAGTGGGTGCAATGTCTTCTCAGGGTACTCACGAGGCTTCACCGCCGGAGGTGAACATCAGCGGATGCACCTCTGGGATCAGCTCTTGACCATCTGCATCCCGTGGAGGACGAATGTCCAGCGCCCATAAACAACGAGCAGCGAATACCCAGACCGCGTGATCGGCCATCGTAGCCCCAGGGCAGAGCCTACAGAACGCTTCAAAAAATTGCGATCGAGCGAGTTGGCGTCAGCTCACCGACGTCCAAACCCGAAGACGTGGTGTCCATTGAACTACGCGGGAAAATGCTGGATCCATGGAAGGATGTCGACTAAGAATTTACCGGGCGCCAGGGTCCCTGCGAATTTTGTATATCCATTTGGCGAAGCGGTCGCTCTCAAAGTCGGTGATCTGGTTATCATACATGGTTTTCATTATTACTGTTGCCGCGTACCTATTGTTGATGACTTGTCAGTCGAATCGCCTCAGTTGAAACAACATCGAACCCACTGTCTGACGCCATTCGTGAAATCTTCTAGAGTGCGAAGGACTTGAGCGATGAAAATGTTCGCCACTCTCTCTTCGAGGGGTTGGTACGTAGACCCGCATGGATGGCCTTCCGGAACCGGCGGTGACTGCAACCTTCCGGTCAACGTTGCACTCCAAGGTCGAAATTGAATTAATTCACTTGTCTCCGACTGGGATAAGACCCACGTGTCTGTTTTTCGCCATTATTTCTCAGAGCACCCATCTGGAAACAAGTGTTAATCTTTGGGCAATACACAAAACTGCTGCGAGTCTGACCTGGGACGGTCTGAATATTTAGCGGAGCGACGATCTAAGTTACAGGTTGGGCGCAAATGATATTTGCCAGACCCATGATAACGAACCCAAGAGATCCCCTGCGACCTTGGCGGAGCCGAGTACAACAACAGGCGTTCCCAGAATATTGATACTGCAGATTGGACCTAAGTAGGAAAATGTTGGGCAAGCGAATACGCCTCGTCAAAAGAAAAATTACCGGATTCACGAACCCAGTCATCGAACTTAAGCCAGTAGTGGTGCGATGGAATCTATATATAAGGCAGGTCAAAGTAGGGCGCGGTTCGACAAGGACCAGATATACATCAAAAAGATTCCCGAATACGAAACGCCCCGGAGGTCTAGGAGGCAGTGATAGTCGTTTTGGGTCGGCTTGTTGAGTTGTGAGATATTGCCAGACGACAAGCGAGACGAGAGGGAGGCCAACAGCATATACAGAAAAGTCGATGGTTTCCATAGTTTTCACGCTGTTGCCGTATCTGTTCTGTGTCAATATGCCGCAAAGACATGGAGAGTTACCCAGTAAATGTTCGAGCGAGCACTGTCCTTGGTACGAAGATAAATACTGGCACTGCACTGTCCGGACGCCGCCGAGGGAAACACCGCTCGAGGAATTCTAAATCCTAAGTGAGAGTGAGTTGGATGGCCTGCTTCTGTCTGAGTTTTCAGTTTGACCGAAAAAAGCTGTTCACTCGGGCATCAAATCCAGCGGCAAATCCACTCAAAGGGGGCAGTGAGCCTCAAGTTCATGCCATAGGCAGTCAGCCCGAGCCCACGCGCATGGTTTCTCCATGTTAAAGCCTAGAATCGCAATCCCAAACGGGTATTTGCAACCTTTGTCCTTTCTTCCGTGAATTTTAGTACATTGCTTTCAAGTTAATCGTTAGTAACCGCGCCAATTATGTATGCCGCATTCCCAGCCGCGTTAAGCACATTTACCGCACCCTGTGCATCGATCTTGCCCACCGCGTTCCGCGTATACGCTGCCACCGAGAGCAGCCCCCCCGCAACGCCCGAGCCCAACCCCCCTGGCCCCGACTGCCCCCACTGCCCCGACGATGACCTCGACGACTGTCGCTTCTCCTTCACAGCTGCCTGCACCCGCGCGATCCGCGCCAACATCCTCGGGTCGGGTTCGTCCGGCAGGACGCCCCTTGGCAGCGGCGTGCCCCATCCGCGCACCACCGCGCCGAGGCCCGACTCGTACATCTGAACCACGTGCGCGAGGCCCGTGTAGTGTCGCGCGGGGTCGCAGAGGACTTCGACGGCGGTGATGTTGAAGAAACCCGTGCGCGTGAGGAGCGGCATGCCTGCTGCGGGCGCGGCGGGGGAGATTGCGCGCGCGAAGGAGGCGGAGAGGGACTGGAACTGGCCTTTGACGTCGGCGGGTGGGCTGGGGGCGTCGCGCGCGCGGGGCCGGAGAATATATTGGATGCCGAAGAGGTCGAAGGCGCGTTTGAGGGCGGCGTCGGCGCATTCTTCTTTGGTTTTGCCCATGGAGGCGACGAGGTTCGAGTTCCCTGCGTTTTTGAAATCAAGATCAGCTTGTATTTGCGGGAGATGGAACGCCATGCACATATATTCTGCTTCCCGAGATACCCCTGGTTGATGAGGAAGCGAGAGTACACCTCCGGTGTGAGGCTCCCCGTGCGTCGCGTGTCGAGGTACGCGAAGATTGCGTCCATCAGAACCGTGAACACAGGTGAGGGGCTCATATCCGTCTCGAAGAATGGGCCCCATGCGGTCGGTGGTGGGGGAGGTGGGGACGAGATAGAGCGAGGCGCCATCGTCTGTGTCGTCCCCCGTTCGATGGCCGTAGCTTGCGCGGAGGATCGGAATTGAGGCTGTATGTCCGCCTGCGCCTGGGCAGCGAGTGTGTTTCCCGGCTGTACCAGCCTGCTGTCGGGCGACGGCAGCGGCGTCTGAGCGAATGTCACCTCTGCAATAGAACGAGACATGGATTGTGGTAGGGCGGCGCCGGCATCCATATTCGGTGGTTGCGCATCGCGCGGCGGCATCGTGTACGCCGATGTCGAGAAGGATGTATCGGGCGGTGGGGTGTTATTGCCTGAGTTACCGGACATGAACGGAGACGGAGTTATGACCATGCTCTGGCGTGGAGGCAATACGGGTGCTTCATACGCGACTCCCTGGGACTGAGAGTAGTGGTGGAAGGCATGCGGAGGAGGCGGCGTGGAAGCCGGAGGTGCAAAATCTTGCGGTGCTGGATGTGACGAATTCAGCGACGTATGGGCGTTAGAAGGCGTCTTTGCGATACGATACACAATCGCCACCGATGAAGATGCAACCGGGGCCTGCGCACCCCCACCGCTACTCCTGAAGACGCACATCCGGTGCGTCGGATGATGTCCACTGCTAAATTCGTCGCCTCCGACGGCGCAGTTAGCGCACAGATCGTATTCTTGGCAGTCGAGGCATTGTATACGAGGGTCCGCTGGGAGGATGGGGCGCAAGCAAACGTTGCAGCCAAAGTATCCTGGGGACATAGGTGGAGATTCGAAACTGAAGGCGGGGTACTGGGTCGACGCGTTTTATCAGGGCGGCAGCAACGTGGTCTGTCTCCTGTCAAATGGGTGCCTTGATCGGGGCCATCTGTATTAATCTGTCAAACCAGAAATTGCTTGGCGGATTGCGGGACTCGCTGTTTCCTAAAGGTCTCTGGTGGGTCTCTGGAGTTTCACTGCATATAAAGGCTATGGGATGAGTCGACAGCGAATACCATGCGTAAATGAATATCTACCCATCAAACTCCGAGAAAGATTCAAGTCTGTGCTGGAATGGGGAATGATTAATTCGTCTCCATGAAATTGATCCGTGACGGTCAGCGTAAAATCGTCGATCTCGATACTGTCCTCGAGGGATTGCCAGGCATAGGCTCTGACAAGTCGCGCCACCGCCATCGCAAAATTGGTTATATTGCTCGGAGTTCCCGTTGACGCCCCTCCTCGTCTTGAAATCTGCTTCCCTTGGAAACCACAAGGTGAAATGCCCATTCACCGGATAGCTATTAGCAGAACGACGCAAGTCGAGACGATGAGCGTTCGGAGCAAGAGCCGAAATGATTGGAACATATGTAGGCACGTGCATGTTACGTGAGTTGATGTCTTGGAAACCCCTTGTCTTCCTTGGCCACCATGTCCGCACATGGCCTACCGCTCGATATCGTCGACCGTATCATGACTTTCTGTCCAACATTCGGTACCCTTCAGTCAATTATTCTGGTCTCCAAGGCGTTTCATCGCGTCTTTCAAACGCGCCCGAATGCAAGCACCGTTCGCACTGTTTATTCGGAAGCTAATCTTCGTTGCAGTCAATCACACAGGCGGTTATGTACAATATCGTTGGCCCGGCTCTTCCGCAGGCGTTGCGGACGGTAAGGTACCGGCATGACTACAGCAGGCGGAGTGACGACTCAGTTGCAATTGTGATGGACGAGCCGTGTCTTGAGGACAACACTCACGGTTTTATCACGGTAGAGGAGCAGCAAAAGCTGCAAGAGAACTCGAGAGTTGCTGCTGCGCTCGAAGATGTGTACAGCGTAACGTGCGTTCGCATCGTGTTGCATAATACACAATTGATTTAACGCCGCCGCAGAAACAAAGACCGCACCTCGAAGATCAGCGTATTGACCTCGGACGAATCCTGGCGCTTCCGGCGCGCCATGTACCGGATCATGCTGTATTGCAAGCAGTTCCCAGGCCTTCGCTTCGACCTGTACGACGACGACTACATTGAAGAGCTTCGTCAGCAACGCACGGCCGCGCTCGCCGAGTATCCCACGGACGAGCTCCTTCAGCTGCACTCGGTCGTCAAATTTCTACGCAACATTTTTGTCAGCCTGTCGGGCACCGGTGTGTTCCATCTTCTGTGTTTTCCCTCGTCGCTGACGCCGCAACACCTCGAGATTCGCCCCCCACTAACGCCCTCCTTTCTACCGGCCCCTCCGACGCCTTGCGCGCATGGGAGGCCCGCAATTACAGCGTCCTCGAAGACGATCCGGACTTCGTAGACGACATGCCGTTCGAGGACGACGAGAACAATCCCAACTTCGTCGGATACCTCTCCCTGCCGTTCGCAAACATCTGGACTGCGCGCAACATCGCGCCTCCGAAGGAAGAGGAGCCCGCGTCGAAATGGATCCTGGATCAAGTCAACGGCGCGAACGATACGTGTGCGCGCCTTACCTCCGTAGAAATTGACTCCTCTCTGACCGTGTGCAGGCTCGCAATGCTCCCACCCCGGCGGGCTCACTCTCTACACCGAAGCCAGCGAGTCTTAATTCCCATCCTTTCCTTCCAATTGTTTCATATGCTCACTCCAGCCACGCAAAACAGACTGGCACCGCTTCCCGGTCATCCTCGGCAACCTTCTCAAGGAGAACCTCAAGCACAACCCCACCATCACGCAGCCGTTCTTCGCTGCCACGGCGCACCTCGACAACGCCGACGACCTCGGGCCGTTCATCGGGGACTTGTTTGCGCTGAGAACGACAGCGTTCGATGGGTGGAGGAGGGAGGACTCGTACTGCGCTGCGTGTTTGACGCGGTTTTTGGAGGAGCATTTGTGGGTGTGGTGGTTCAAGGAGCGGGTTAAGGGTGTGTTTCGCAAATTTTCTATTCTTGCTTTCGGATTGATTGGACACGCATACGTGCAGGCGGGTGGACGCCGCCGGCAGATTGCTGGTCAGTTGAACCTGCTTGCTCTCATCTTTTGGTCATGGAAGCTGACGAGCGAGCACAGGTACGGCTGGAACTGTCGCACACAGATCAACAAGCGGAGTCATGCGGACATGATGAATGTAAGTCTGTCTGGCTTGTCGTCATCCTATTGCGTGTAATGTCGATTTCCCCTGGGGATTCCAGCATTTGTGCGCCCCGATGAAGGGCGACGCGACCTAGCCTGGAAGTGTGGACCCGTTCCGATGCCATATATTCTGGATCTGCAGAGGCTATTTCGCCGCTATTGTATGTGTCACCAATATTGGGCTTCCGTTTGATAAATGCATTTACCTGGATGACACCAATTTGGACTATGAGCATCATTCTCAAGCCTCAGGACCTCCGCGATAAATTCCTGTTTCGAGTCGTATCGCTGGATCAATGTTTATCAAACCTGCCGTCAAAGCCGACCCGTACATAGAACTACAGACTGCATTCTTCTGAAGACTTGAGACAATAGGCCGGGAGTAGGCTCTAATGTTAGATGTAGACTCTGAAGTCGGCCATGACCATCCCGCCCACCGTGCTTCGTTCATCTGATCAGTCAATATCCGAGCCCAGATGGCTGGTTATTATTCAGGTGCCAGGAGTGCTCGGAAGGTGGTCCTCTAGGCAGATACTTGAACAGTGTTTTGAGCTCGTACCTCGCTTGTTGAATCTTGAGACTACCGCCGGGAGAGCGCTGACAATTTTGTGGGCAACCGTTGAATAATGGGCAAAAAACTGGAGCATTGACTCATGGTTGAACACACGACCACTGGCGTCCTGGAACACGAGATGGCAGGCATTTCACGTCTTTCGGACCAAGTGAGGATTCATGCCTGTAGGCTGTCCATTCGTATAATAAATAGATTCATTTGATCATTCCATTAAATATATTTGTTCCATCGCAATCTCAAAGCAAACGGGAGTAGAATGGCACCAGGCCTTGCCGTTCACAAGATAATAATAAAATACTAGACAGGGAACTCAAGCATAAGGTTCATGAGAAATTGCATGCTTGCAGCACGATACGTGTCCTGGGTAATCGTCGTGGGGAACTGTCCGTCGAGGAATGTCAGCAGGTTGGGGTTTGCGGTCGTATAAGCCGGCCAGTTGGGAACCGTCTAAAGTCAAGTTTAAAGTCAGCACGGTACGAATGCATCTGAAGTTGGAATAGGCGAACTTTTCCATTCGGATCGAGGTTGGTCGCGAAGTTGATCAAATAGTCCGTCAGCTCACCGTCGGAGTAGACGTTCTGAATATCGGTGCCGTGGAACTATCAAGGGATCATCAGTGGAGATGAGAGAGAGAAGAGTAACTATACCACCCACAGAACCCAGAAGAGGAACGGCTTTTTCGCGCTTGCTCACTGTAGGTTGAGAGTAAGTGACTCTCGATAGCGGTCTGCATAATTCAATCAAATCACGCACGGAAAGCCCATTGGTTCTGTTTCCCAGACAAACTCTGCTGGAAGAAGCGGCGCGGGGCCTGGAATACTGCATCACCCTGAATTTAATTTCCACGACCGGTCAGACCGCTTCAGCATGCACAAATTGCTGAGATCAACTCGCCTGGAACGCAGCAATGCGCTTGAACTGCGGGGTGACGGCGTTCAGAAGCCCCGTGTTAAAAGGCGAGCCGTCGGTCTGGTCACTCGGATAAAGGGTGTTCAGAGTCACGCGTTGCGCGGTTGTTCCCTGGGGCACCCAAAACTCCTTGATGTACTCGATGAACTGAGAGTCCGTCCTAAGCATCGTAAGTCAAAAATCAACCCAGTTTGCAACAGGATTGAATGCATACGTACGTCATATTTAGCGTTGATAACGAAAACAGCGTCCCTTCGTCCTCGCAGTCGCCTTTGTGGTTCGGTCAGCCGGGACGGACGGACGGTGCGGAGTATTAATGGTGCTTACCCGTAACGAACGGTATTTTGGCAACCTTCCCTTGCTGCACGAAACGCTGGGGGTTGTCGGACAGGAAGGTTCCGTCGGTGCGAGGTAGCCAGGCTAGAACGAGAGACTAGGCGAGAACAGGATTAGCCCAACGTAAAAAGAGATGAAATCATCCATGATGTACCTGGTAATCGAAGATGAACGGAGTATCGTCCTGGTGATAAAATAATATTGTGCTCTCAGCTTTACGAAACACTGCGGATCGGGAATCATGTACGCGCCTGAGCAGCCTTGAGCGTTGCGAATGGCACGGTACGCAAGCATTCGAGCGTATCGCTCGCGCTGGAGCAGCCAGTCTGCGCGACGATCTGGTCGTAGTCTGTCGAAATAACCTCAGCAAAATATTACTGCGACGGAGGAAATGATAATACATACACTTCTGGCCGTTCTCAATCTGATATATAACGTTGGTTAGAAGGATGCAGCGAGAAATAAAGTATAATGCTTACGGGGCCAACGGGGATCGGTGAGCCGGATTGCATGAAACCAGCCCGGAAGAGCCCTTCCGTATTGCCACCGTTCGCCAGCATCTGAAGAGAGACGGATATGGCCCCGGAAGATTCTCCCCAACTATTTTAATTCGTCCGTTTCACCGCAGAGCTTGAAAGAGAATAATAATCAAGACGTACATCGTGACTTTGGTTGGATCTCCTCCGAACGCGGTGATGTACTTTTGAATCCAGCGGAAAGCTTGACGCTGGTCTTGAAGCCCAAGATTTTCAACCCCTGCCGCCCGCACCTCCTTGCTGGCCAGGAATCCAAAGGCTATATATGATCAGTGGTTAATTTCGTGCCTACGACCCCCAATGACTGACCTGAAACACGGTAGTTCATCGAAACATAGATCACTGGCTCTCCCAATGCAATGGAGCGCTGAACGATGGTCGTCCCGTTGTATCTGTTCCAGAGTCCAAGTCAATTCACGAAAGAGGTTCTCATAAGCCAGACCCACCCTTGAGTGCTGCCAACCTCGAATCCACCACCAAAGATCCACTACATATACGTACGACCCATGCATGGCTGAGTCAAGTTCAACAGGCTGTCGTTGAAATCGAACATACCGCAACCACGGGCAATTTCGAAGTGGCCGAAGCCGTCGACGGTTTGATAACGTTGATGGTCAGGCCTTGGGATAGTATGTTCATTGAATTCCACACGCAAAAGAATAATTGCACACACAGTCCTCCGACGCCGGGGAGATGGACTCGGAAATCGAGTTGACCACATCATCAATGACCTCCTGCGGAAGGCCGGTGAGGATCGGCAGCTTGATTTCTTGTTGAGAACACCCCGGGCCCACCGCGGTAGCCCTGTGGGTGCGGGTGTAGGGAGAAACCGCTACTGGGAGGCGAAAGCGGAGGTCTCTAACCCTGGGATAATACATGTTATTCCGGTTGATCATGAGACTAGAAGGAAATGCGTTGGCAGGCTTACGGAGGCTGGGAAAACGGAATTCCGAGGAAGCTCTGCGTGTTACTGCCCGCAGTGCCTGTGAATGTCCCGGCATCGAGGTTGACAGTCGGGGCGGCGAGAGTCACGCTCAAGACGGTACGCGCCTCGAATAAGAGGGCAACAAATCCGGCCTTGAACCGCGAAGGCATTCCAAGAGATTTCTGGGAGGGCCCGTCCAGTCAATCAGGCAGCGGGCCCCTTATAACAATTCTTGGATGTAGGGGGGGGGGCGCCGGTTACGCAATGGCATGTTCGATGGTTCGACAGTTCGACGGTTCCAATAGCGGGTACCATCACGATTCATCTTTGGCACTGTCCCAATATTCACCGCCAACCAAGACAGGTGATGATACGGCCCTGTAGAAAGCATTTAGCGACTCTACGTATACGCGGCGTACCGCGGAAATACGACGACTCCTGAAAGTCGAATTTACAGATCCACACCACGGCATTGAACTTACCCCGGAGTACCCCGCTTTCAAAAGACTCGCTAAGCATCATGATGTGGACAGCATCCATAGCATAAAATATTTTCGACCGAAGTCTGCGAAGTGTCGAATATCAGATCTTCAACTAAACATGGGGAGGTTATATTAGATCACAGGCCAGACTGGTACCGGTTCAATATTGCCGACAGCAGCTCGAAGGGAATGACACTAATACAACTGAGACGCTGATTGCGAAAGATCGTTTTTGCCTTTCTTGAAAACTGTGCGGTCTATCCGTTCAACTCCGCTCCGGCACCACTTGCTGTGGAGGCACTGCGGCTTTTCAATCTTAGCGTCCAATCAAGGGCGGAATTAAACTTCTTACCGCGCTACAAAGATTGGCCGTTT
This sequence comes from Mycena albidolilacea, assembly GCA_029282495.1. Taxonomy (NCBI): domain Eukaryota; kingdom Fungi; phylum Basidiomycota; class Agaricomycetes; order Agaricales; family Mycenaceae; genus Mycena; species Mycena albidolilacea. The sequence continues at coordinate 349,961 of JARIHO010000080.1, read as the reverse complement.
CGCCGGACGACGCAGCTATGGCGACAGAAAAATATACGAGTTGGATGTACAGGGCACCTCGCCTGGACGAGAAATGCGGCCAGGAACCAATTTGGACAAGTTTCCAAATTTGGTTCCTTCTGTGCGCTAGTTCAACACTGCCTGATTATTATCGTATGCTAATTCAGCTATTGCGTTGCCGTTGTCATGTGGAACTCTGGAACCGACCACCGCGCGGGTTGCTCTTGAAGTTCGTTTGTTAAAACACCAGGTTGAACCTCGAATTCGAACCGGTAGAATGGCAAGGATAATGATCGTGCGGCTTTTGAACGGGCAAAAATGTGGAGTCTTCATAAATAAATGGATTGCAGTAATGATACACGGTTGCTGTTAGAAGTTCAACACCAACCTTAACATCCGTTTCAAAGTCCTGAAATTAGATGGGAAACTGTATCATATAAAGAGCGTCTTTCCGTTAGGGTCGGGTCTAGTTTGGCCGTGAAGTTGATGAGGCATTCAGTCAGCTCGCCGCCGAAGTAGGCGTTCAGAAGGTCCGGGGCGAGGAACTGCGAACGATCAGCATGGATCTTCTTTGATGAGACGACGGAAACTCACTGAGCCGAGGAATGGGATGCCCTTCCGACGCTTGCTCACTATGGAAGGCAGATGATGAGATTTGCCAAGAACTCGAGTTAAAAGGGGGCGCACAGAATCGATTTTGTGCACTGCTTCTGCTTGGCTGAGATGGATTGTTGGCGGTCAATAGAATCCTCAATATATGGTGCCGAGAATAATTTACCTGGAAGGCAGCAGGACAGTTGAACTGCGAAGTGGCCGAGTTCAAAATACTAGTATCGAAAGGCGTGCCCACAATGATCTCGTCCGGATATAACTGGTGCATCGTAGTCGCTGCGGCTGTGGGAGCCAGACACTTGCAACATATTAGGTGAACTCCGCGTCCGTTCTGAGACGAATGCCAGGTCGGACAGATCCCGATTAATCAATCCACAACTCACGTTATGGTTGAAAGCGAGAAAAGAGTTCCTGCATCACCGCAATCGCCTTGACAGAACCATGAAGGGTTTAACACAGCAAAATAAAACATTTCAGTGCTTACAAGTGTGATGCAGGTCTTGAAGCCTCGCCAAGGCTGAAGGAAAGCGGGCTCGGACATCGTGTCTGGCGCTGCTAATGAGACGGGAGACACTAACTCAGGCTCTCCCCACTGTTGTAACCCTTCAGCTAAGGAGCCTGTCACCTGGGCCCAGGGCTCCATTGGTATCAGTGACCTTGAGGGTGTCAAGAGCAGTTATACAGTTACTCGACTATCCAGTAGGTCTGGGGTGAGAGTGCACCATGCATTCCTGTGTTCACATGTAGCTGCTATGTCTCGATCTGGAGGAGGACATAATCCGAGGATGGAATGAAAATTGATCCAGACCTGGGCATAGGGCAGAGGAATTGATGTGAAGGAATGCGGTGGTTCGGTGAACACAACACGGGACAAGAGGTGATAAGGTGTGTGACACCACTACCTGGTTTGCATGACTGTGAGAAGGTATGGCAAGTGGAACAAAAGCCAGAGGCCAGAGTCCGAAGTCCGGAACATTGGAGATTGGAGATCAGAGGACATAGGCCAGAGGATCCAACTGGGGAGCCAGAGGATGGAGGCTGTAAGGTCGAACTGGAAAGAAGCCCGATGATTGAACCATAAGGAGGTCAGATGGTTGAACCAAAATAAGAGAGGCTGGACAGTTGAACCAGAAGGTAAGAGGCTGGACAGTTGAACCAGAAGGAGGCTGGACAGTTGAACCAGAAAGTTGGAGGCGGGAGGACCTAGGACCGAACAAAGGTGAGAATAATGAAGTGGAATAGAATCCTGAGAACTCCAGGCAGAGGTCTGGGCCGAAGGGCCGGAACCGGAGACTGGAGATATCCGGAACATGATCCGGAAGGCCATGGACAAGAGGATGACCAGCGGATGACAAACAGAGGTGAGGCAACAACAAATAAGAGGAAGAAGCCGAAGCTGGAGGAGGAATGCCAGAGCAAATTGGCTGGAGAAGGAATCAAGTCATGGAGGTGACTTGCACACAATGTCTGCCCACAAAACGTTCAAATTTTGAAGCTAAGGTACTTGGACAATATACTCTAGCTTATATAGAAGGAAGTTTATTGTATGTATGAGTCCAAAGAGAAGTCCAAGGGAAGTGAGATATAACAATAAGTATGGACACACATGATGAGGAAATGATGGGATCACTGATCGAGTCAGATGGAGGCTTGTGGGTGTGTAGTGGAACACTCTGTCTGAACCGCCATTAGGGGCCTTCCATTCTGGGAAGACCACAGCCACCCTGCCAGCAGCTCACCAGGCAGAGCTTGAACTTGAAGCCATGCCATACAACTGTCCTCCCTCCCTCTCCCTCTCGCATCGCAGGATCCACAAGACCCAGCCGACCACTCTCTCTACCACCACCCACTGGATCCTCTACACAGGCTGCCACCTTACCAGCCCTGTGCTGCTGCCAACGTGAGCTGCTGCACCAGTGCCTTGCCAGAGCAAGAAGACATCTCGCCGCACCGAGACTGCTGCCCCCATTGCCGACACTCCCGCAAGAAGTGTGTGATGAGGTGCTCACCATGTGTCTCGCCCTTTGCACCTCGCTCCTGCCATCCGTGACGACACCACACACTGCCACATCTCAATTGGGTGTACCATGCCAAGGCTAGCACCACCATTGTTCAGGATGTCGCTGACTGGGTGCAGATAAGCAGTGCAAGCTCAGGTATGTGTTGGCCTTGCATTATTCTGTCTAATTGACTTACATTGGCCCAGAATCTCCTCCCCTTATTGTGGTGCCGCCTGCTACTGCGTCCACAACATAACACCCCATACCCTTGCTTCTGCACCCTGTTGCTGGGACCCAGCCTCCCCAAATAACATCCGGGCAGGCGCTGCCATACACCCTCCCACCAACATCACAGCCTACTCGGTATAGCTTACATGTAACACAATTCCAATGAGTATTTTACATGCCGCCAAAGTATAACTAGCTATGTATGTCCATAGATATGTCATAAAACTCATGCTCTCGCTCGACTTAGTGTTTTTGCCTGTAGTTTGAAACTCCACCCTGCGAGCCGTCGGCAGGGTTGCTGTGCTATTCCCGAAATGGAAGGTGTTTAATGGCGGTTTGGACGCAACTGTAGTGGAAGACAATAACTACGAATCAGATGGGAGTGCTTGGAAAGCAGAAGAACAATAAGGATGAATAGGAATGCACTCATGAATAATCTAAGGAAGCTCCGGAAGGAGTCCGATAAGTCTGAGGGGCTGGACTAAAGGTAGGAGGGATTCGGAGGTCTTAGACCCGAAGTAGGAACAAGGTCCCGGAGGTACGGCGATGTGCCAAGGTGTACCGGAGGGAATGGAAGGAAGGCAGCAGCAAAGGATGCAGCCATGAAACAAGGAACGACCTGGACAGAGGATTGCCAAAGCCATGGGAAGAAGATGAAGCATCCGGAAGCGGAGCCAAAGCGGAGTTTCCGGAGTAGGAAGGAGATCCCAGAGGTACAGTAATGTGACGAGGTTTACCGGAGGGAATGGCTGGGAAACAACTGGAAGGGATGCAGCCATAGGAAACGACTCAGGCAATGGATTGCTGGAGCCATGGGAAAAAAGCTGAGGCATCCGGAAGCGGAGCCAAAGCGGAGTTTCCAGAATAGGAAGGGGATCCCAGAGTTCCAGAGTGAACTGGAACAGAGGAAATGAATCCAGAATGGAAAGGGAGTGGTTGACTTGTATTGATTGACCAGAACCCAGAGGCATGGTGGAATAATAACCCGGAGGGGAGACAACTATGGAGAGGAGAGCCGGAGGGAATGGCTTGGAGTCTGGAGCCGAAGCATAGCCACAAATGCTTAGAATGGGACCGGAGGAATACCAGAGGATTTCCGGGGGGAGGTTGGGAGCAGCCAGGGACAGGGGAATAAAGGGAATAGGGAAATGCTCAGTAATCCTTCATTGCGTGAAAACCCCTGTGGCCTGGAAGACCAGATCGTCGGAGTATCATTGACGATAATGTGGTCTAGACCTGGAGCCCAAATCTGGAAGGGACTCGGATTGAGGATTGAGTGGACTGGAGACAGAACCGGAGGGCAGCCTTGGAGGAGTAGTGGTGAAGGGCTGAGGTGGGGAATGGAAATGAAGTGCCTAATAGGGTTGTAGACAGGCAAGTCGGCACGGATATAACAGTAGCAGAAAAGCAATACATTCCATAAGTACTGATCTCGGATCAGCAAGCTGTCAGAATGAATATGTATCTAAGTCCATGGTATACTACGAGTTCAGTAAGTAGTGGCGCTCAGCCACGTCCCTTGTCCACTCACAACAAGTGACAATTTTTTTTTTTGAGGAATGAATATATTCACAGACACTTCCCTCCTACCTACCTAGGACTACCCTTCTGTATAGTGTGTAGAAGGGTGTCCAACATGCCGCATGCGGCAAGGGGCAAAATGAATGGATTGTAAAAAAAAAAAAAAAAAAAAAGGTGATGAACAGCACATTTTTTTGGAACATCCATGAGGACTATGCTGTCTTTGCATGGAACAGGCTAGAACCAAGGACTATACACATCAACTGAAACACCACGGTAGTTGCAGTCAAACACAACCCAAAAACCCAGCTGGCATGCAGAGACAAATGGAGAGGCGTCCTCTATAGGATCGTGCGCAAAAGAGGGTGTCAGCAGCACTAGCATATCTGACCTGATGGACGATGGTGTCGCAGTCTTCAAGACAAAAACCTGTCAGTTGGTATGCAGAGTACAAGCCATGACTCAGAATCAACGCACACTTCTGGCCGTTTTCGCAAGGCTGCTTAGAACATGCAAATGAAGGAAAATTATGGGTACAGGTCCAACACGAATGGGAGAATGTGATGCGGGTCCTTAGGCCTCGCCAGGCTGGAGGAAAGTGCACACAGACAATGAGTCTGGCACTGCTGGGTAGACGGGAGGTGCCGACTCAGACCCTCCCCGCTGTTGTAATGCTTCAGCTAACAGCCTTGTCACCCGAGGCCGGAGCTCCATTGATTTTGTATCTTGAGGCGCAGCAAGAGCAGTTATACAGTTGCTCAGCTATCCAGCGGGTCCTGGGTGGTTAGCCTTCGGCAGTAGCACTGCCGCTTGTTGTGTCTAGCTGTTGCCGTTGAACATGGATGTTGAGAACAAAGATAGATATATCACGTGATCTAGCTACCCGAGCTATACTGAATAATACTACGTAAGCATATATGACATGTCTGCCTTGGGCATGCCCTAATACCCTCATCACAGAGCCCCCCCATGTCCAAGGGAGATATGTGGACATGTATGGTGCGGGTCACCTAGCTGCCGCTACCTGAAATTAGTGGCCAATTGGCTAGAGAATTTGTTTTGGCCCTGTAAACAGCCACAATCAGCCCAAATTTCCGTTATTTCCCCCGCTTGTGGCCAATTTGATGGCAAGAAAAAGTTTACCTCATTCAGTTTTGATTTAAATACAAATCCCTCTTTAGGATCAGCTTGCATTGTCAAAAGAATCACTTTCTAAGGAGGGATAAGAAATAGAGGCAAAACTCGGCACAGAAAATCTCAAGCACGGGTTAGCGGCAGCTAAGTGACCCGCACCATAGCAAAAAGTCCAAGTTCAATCACAATGGCCCCCCAGATCTGACTGCCAGCCGTTGAGCAGGAGGAAAAAATTCTGCCGGCAGGAGTTATTGTGCTCACATTCCCTCTCTGGCTGAGGTCAGGGGTGCATCCTCCATCTAGGAGATCTGCAAGACGTCCCCTTTGATGCTTGCTTGCTTGCCAGATGCACCTATGCTAGCCATCCTAGCTGAGGCCCATGCTCCAGATGAGCACCCAGCCCATCAAGGGCATACACCAGTCCTCTATAGACTGTCGGACTGTGGGCCTGGCCTAGCATAGTCCATCCAGGACCTGTGTAAGCCATCTGCCTGCCCATGTGCTGCAAGCAGCTTCCCTCCCAGCAGCCCGTTGGACTGTCGAAGGGCAGGCAGTCCTGCCGCTGGCCTGGCATGGTCCATCAAGGACCTATGCACGTCATCCGCCTGCCTCTATGCTGCAAGCAGCTTACTTCCGACAGTCCAACAGCCTGTCGGAGGGCAGGAGGCTGAGGTCACCCAGTAACTCGCCTCACATGGTCCATCAAGGGCCTATGCATGTCTGCCTACTCCTGCACTGTGAGCATGCTTCCCACAGTCTTCCAGCCTGTGGAAGGGCAGGTCGCCCTATGGCTAAGCCTGGGAGGTGTCTGTCTATACACACCCCCTACAGCCCCCCACTTTTTCTTTGTGCGCTACTGGGCCGACTGTAGGTCCCAGAGTACGCAATGAAAAATTACGCCCAATCCCGATGAGTAGCTCCTGGGAAAGACGAAAATTTTTGGGTGCTGGGAAGGGGACCTCATGCAGCAATTGAAATGCGCAAAGAGAATCCCGCCGAAATGACACAGGAAGAGATGGGGAAGTACTGGTCCAACCCAATCCGACGTTGACTGAAACAGGGAGCGAGGTAGAGCTCCAAAATCGCTGAGTCGTAAGGCATGATGGGTGAGTGAGTGCCAGTCCAGGAGTATGTGAAAGCGGTGCTAAGGTTGCAGGGCAGGGAACAGGAAGCATGGAAAGATTATTGAGGGTTCCAGCTGGTTGCAAGAGCAGACGGAGGGTGGCCAGTGCAGTTGGACAGTAAGATTGTAGACGTGTCAACGGGTTTCTCCACCATTGATTGGGCAGCGTCAATATGCACTCAGAATTGGGAGCCATGGTGGACCTGCACTGGCCAGGTGTGATGTTTTATCCGTGTCAGAAGAAAGCCGGAACCGGAGAATAGCCAGAGGATGGAGGATAGTCGGAGGACGAGGGATAGCCGGAAGAACGGATAAAGCCGTAAGTGATACCACGTAGGGGTTCGGGTACACCAACTAACTTGGCTCGACAACGAAGGAAGCAGAAGTCAGACCACGGAGCAATGCAGAGGCAAAGCACGTTAATTTTCAACTAAAGATACAGTAGAACATAATACGTATTTATACTAAATACGGAGATAAGTCTAATGCAGAAAGAAGTATGTAAAAGACAATAAGTACGGAGAAAGACAATAAGAACAATAAGAGAGAAGCATAGTTGCATAAGTCATATGTTTGATTTGGGGAACGCTCAGAAGACCTTCATTGCGAAAACCCCAAAGGGTGTACGTCAACAGAGTATAGCCGGACGCACAGCAGTTTAGACGGACACGAGCCAGAGTGCGAGTCGTATCCAGGATAAGAGGTAAGTCAAGCTGAGGCTCCGGATAAAGAAAGCCGGGGGAAAAGCCGGGGATAAGCCGGAAACTGCATGATCGTAACATGTGACCTGTAGCCTGTAGAAGATGGGGACACCCAGGTGCAATAAGATGCTGTGATTTAATTGCGCAAGTTTCTGCGGGAGTAGCCACGTCGGCAATGCTGTCACTGGGGACAATGTACAATATAACTGGGCCGGATATTACCCAGATATTGCCCGGATATTATAGCCAAACAATCTTGAAAAGGAAATAAAACACCTTCCTATGTTGGTAATTACTAGATTGCTTGGAAAGGAACACCTATCTCTCAGACCAGGAGGTTTGTAGGGGCAACAGAAGTTTTCTGGCCCCTCCAGACTGGATTTAAAAAAAAATCTGGTGTCACAGCAGAGCCAGCCCATGTATCAAAACTCAAGTTCAAACTATGGGGCCACAGGTCACAGCCAGGTAGAATTGAATGAAATAAATAGTACAGAACTGCACACAGCAAATAGCCAAATTGATGACCACTGTAAGTTAGTTTGAACTAGTTTAAATTAAGAATCTGAGAAAAAACGAATGTGGGCAATGGCAATGCATATACACCAATCAGAAAAAATCTTGACCTACACCTGCTGAATGCCGTACCAATAGCAAAAATCCCATCCCATGTTGGTAGACATTTCTACCTAGATCAAGAGTTCCTGTGTACAGTGTGATGTGCCAAGGTTGATTTCAATAACGAATGAAGATGCACAGACTCACTCTCATCATCTAGGTCAGTCGGCTCATGGAGGAACACATTGACAAGGACACACAGGTCATTCATGTAAAAAATACTCCAACATGCCTTTGGTTGTGACAAGGAGATATAGGATCCTGAGCATGAGGAGCTGCATGCAGAGGTCCTCCAGGGTGTGTTCTAAAAGTTAAATTAAGTTAGGTTGAGTTGGGTTAAAGAAGAAGTGATGATGTTCCGAGACGAAACAGCTACGCACGCGTACAGTTGAGCATGAATATCATGTTTTCCCCAGTTAGACCCGTGCGGCGTGAAGCCAATCTGGGTGGGACCGAGCGTGGAGACTCCCGATGGCCATAAGGTCTACTGGCCGAAGAAAAAAACCGTCACCATTGAGCGCAACGTTTGCTTCGAAGACGGCACAGTGTTCGGGGAGGAAACGCGCGAGGAGATCCAAGTGGAAGTCCCCGCACAGCACAGCCTAAAACAGGCAGCGATCAGCGAAACTCGACGCCGCGCGATGTGCAACACACCTCGGACCTATCCAGCACGTCCATTCCATCCAGTGCTTCTCCTAGCACGGAGAGCACACCGAAAATGCCACCTAAAACAGCGGAAAGTCAGCCCAGTTCCCGAGCTGAATCCACCACCTCGCCACCTTACCTTCACGGCTGAAAACTTTGCCCCCAAAGACGTAGATGGGATTGTTGAAGGGGACAACATTAGCAATATGGGAGGAGCTCGGACGACGCATTCGCAAGCCGTCTGCGTATGTGCGCCGTTTGCAAGGCAGTGAGGGCGTGACTGGGGGATCCCGCCAATTTGCGCATGGACTGCAGGTCCCAGTTGAAGATCCAGTCCAGAAACCACTGGGTAAGACATACACAGCGTCAATTATCTCGTGTTCCGTGCGCCAGGCGGAAGCCAGGTGTGGTGAGTGGAAAGAGGCAATGGAAACCAAGGGGAGATACGTGGATTAGTCTAATGATGGTATGCCGGCACAGGCCCAGAAGGCTGCCATTCCACAATAGGTGCGCTCAGAGTAGATCACCTACGCGTAGGCGAAGGCCGCAGGCAGGCTGTGCTCTGTCACATCACTCACAATTGATGGCTATTTATTGCTGTATACCAAGAGCCCTTATCGGCTAAAAAACCTCTTGCACACACGCCATAGCGCGTATACCCTCGTTTGACCCAAGTCTCGTCATATTCTCTTATTTATACCCTCTCTATGGGTGAAAAAAGCTCCTTGCCGCCTATTGCATGGGCTGCCAACGACGGACACTTGATTTTGTGGCTGATTGATCTCATCCAAGAGCACGAAAATTTCATTGTGCTCTTCGGAAAGAAAGACCCTAAGGAGGTATGCAAGACAGATGAAGTTCTTTGGCAAAGATTTTGACATTTTTTCGGTAGAATACCTCCGGCGAGAGCAAAGTTGCTGTATATACACGCATTGCACAGAAGCTATTCTCGGACGACTTTGAACAACACCACAAGACTCTTGTGAATCGTATCAAGTCCAAGGTCGATGAGTACGTCTAGACATCTTTTGTCCGCCACCGCCCGCTGCTCGGTTCAGCGGCTCTTTAGCCCGCCCACCGGTTGCTTCGTTGTCCGCATAAAGCCGAAGCCTCGGGCTCGTCGCAGGTTTTGTGAAGGACTGTCCCTGTGCGGCTCCCTTTGGTGAAAACAATTATCCCTGTGGCAACAATTCTGGCGCCTTCTTGAGCTTGAGGCTTCCACATCCTCGAAATTTTCATCTTGCATGTCTTTGCTTTGTTTATTGCACTGCTCCTAAGTACACTGATGTTGTCCGAATTCCTTCTTCCATGCATATTGCTATTGACACTATCACCTTTGCTCCTGGCCCCTAGTTCCAATGCACCGCCGGCGAGGCGCCGCCCACCACGTTCCGCACATACGCAGCGCGCAGGCGGCTCCCCGCCGCCCCACAAACACTATGTAGATACAATGTGATTTTTTTTTTACATATCCTTGTGCTATCCCAACAGAATGTCGACATCGAGCAATAATAATAATAATAATTCATCCATTTTCGATCTCATCCGGTTCCATCTATGGTCAATGGCACCTCTAGTAGACCAAAGAGGGCCACATTAGAATTCCAGGGAAGGACGATTGGAATCCGAAGGGGCACATATTCTTCGGAATCCATTGGCCGACCAGTGGACTCCTAAGATCTCCGGAACCACAGAACTCCGGTGACATCCGGGACAGCCGTGTACTATGTCTGTCGGTTTGTTGGTCGTGGGTTCATAAAGAAAGCAGTGGCTCGATGCAAGTAGGGAAAAACCAAGTCCCAGGTGTCCGAGTGACGTTGTGTTTTGGTGTTCTTCTGTGATTCGCTTCATGGTAGTGGTATTATAATCAGAGAGCTGGTTTGGTCGAAATTGAGCTTGTCAATCGCATGATGACTGGTGAGTTCAACTTCGAGTCAAAAGTTCAGATTGACGAATTTGTAGGTGACAGATACTATGGATCGATACGGGACAGACACAGATCTCTAGTCCAGGGATCCGTCTTGTTATCGAGTACACTGCGTGCGACATACACGGCGCTAAAACTTGCTACAAACATCCCGCAATTTCGTGTAATTCAGCGAGCCGAACCCTGTAACCTGTAAACGATGTATGAGAAACTACACTGGTGCGAGCAAACGAATGACGAACGGGATCCCACCCTTCCGTTGCGTTAAACACAGTGTCACCACATCCGGGATTAGATCCTGGGATTCCTGATACAAATAGTGCCCTCGTTAGCTATGAAAATCTCACAGCAGAAAAATGCTAACCGGTCAGCATATCATTGAACGCAGCCCCATTCTGATAAATGAGTGGATTGAAGAATCCCAAGCCGCGCTTGCCCACCGCTTGCCCACCGCGATCCGCTCGTTGGTCAATAGAGCCACCGCACCCGCAAAAATGTCGACTGAGAATGCTGTGGTGGACGCAAAGTCGATCAGAGTGCCGTCAGCGATCCATGTTGCCCCGTTCATGGCGGAGACATCCGGGACTGAGATGAGAGTCAGACAGTCGACAAGAGTTCACAGGAGGAGCACGCACCAGCACGGCCAGAAACGTTGAGCGGACTCGACGCGTCTGCGCCAATCGTTTTCACGTAGGCTGCGACCGCAGCGTCTTGGTACTTCGGCCGCTTGAAGAAGTTGGGTAATCCACCCCCGCTGAGGGGACCACGCGGTTTCGGTTGTGTTGTCTGAGTTGAATTCGGTCGCACCCACGGCCGTCACACTGTTCGAAAAGAAAAATAATGAAATGGAGGATGAGCCTTGCGACATCGCTTACAAGGGACAGCTAGCGGGAAACGGCGGATCGAATGGAATGCATTCAGCAAAGGGAATGCCACCTGCGCCCCAAAGTCCGGTGTCGACAATGTAAGAAATGTTGCGAGCAGCGAGTTGAGCGTAGGCATTACAGAGAGATCTAGCGAAATGAGGATAAATGCAGATACCTTGCTCCATGGGTAGACGGCATGCACACGTACTCTGCAATTTGGGGCGAAACCTCACATTCGAGCCCAGGGAAAGTGTTCACGATGGTCTGAGGCGGAGTGGCTGATGAAACCAGATAATTTGCTTGCTGAAGGAAAGCAGCCAACGTGTCGTCGCTGTCCAGAGGGCCGGTAGAAATGTATGAGACAGCGACCCCAGTTGCAAGACCAGTAGCGTATTGAATGACGATTGTCTGAAACGGAATTCAGTGCACCAAATCAACAAGGAGAGCATCCGTAATTTACGCCAGAAATGCTTGCTCCGGCAGGAAGCTGGTTGTTGATACCACCATCGATGGAAATGAGGTCAAACATTATGTTCGGATTCATGTGGGGGCGGAATTCCTCTAAAAACGCCTGGTAGATGGGCAAGGCCAAATCAAGTACAAAACAGGGCAAGTAACCTACTTTGAGATCGTGTTTGTTAGCGAACACATTGCTAAAACCGGAAACCGCCAAAACATTTAACATTTGGAGCCGGTTGAGGAAGGCTCTGAGGGTATATTGTACAGTTGCTGCAAACAAGCGGGGGTCCAGTCGACTTGTCAGTCAGACGAGATTGAGGCGGTGGGCAGATTCGCTCTTGGCTTGTTACCGTCGCGTTTACAGCAGAATCCGATCTGTTCACTTCCACGAAAACTGTGCAAATATTGAGCGCGCGATTCGGTAGATGCGGAGAAAGGTGGGAACACGAACGTCACAGTGGGATAGATGGTGTTGATCCCACTCTTCAAGATGCTGGGAATCGCATACGACAGGGTCCGGTCTACTGTGTGATCGGTCTCTTCGTTCTGGAACGTCGAGAATTCCGCGGCGAGAAGGCGATGGGACACAGCCATGTCGACAGCAATCCAGTCCCCAACGGCAGTCAAGGCAGACGATGTGAGATTATTCAACGCAAGCCACGACTGCACTTGTGCAGCTGTATCCTGCGAAGGCGCCACGAATTTCTCGACCTAGAACCCGGTCAAGCAATGAAGAAACCAAAATGAAGTCAAACTCACCTCTTCTTTGAGAGATATTGTCCATAGTGCAGATTTCCTGGCGTGCTGACATCCTAGACAGTCTCGTAGTAACGTCGTTGTGTGCAAGAGCTAGCCGCAAAATCAAGACTTTATCCGCTGGGCTTGGACCAATCCGTGAAAATCCGTGCGGAGGGTTACCAGAAGTTCGGCCTGAGCGGCCGCGAGAACAAAGGTCAAGAAGGCACTTTACTGGGTTGACTGGTGGCGCCGAAGCCTTTTTATCCTGCCCCGAGAACTGGTCATTGCGTCAACATACCATCCACACATAGGGGTTCATTGTCTGTCCGCCTGGGCAATGACGGTGGCTGATCAACATTGTTCGGCCGAAGAAGTACCACCGCCCATTTAACAATTTAACAATGTGATATTCGTCTACGTATGAAATACTTAGGTACGGGTACCTCGACGAACCAAAGTGAATGAAAGGAAATAATTAAGGGTGTTGTAGACCCATTCCCGACGTCCATTGACAAGCCTTCCCTGTCCTTCTGCCAGCTTCTAGGCCTGTGCCGGCATACCATCATTAGACTAAAATCAACAGTGTTCCCCAAACCAAGATCACATCACATGACCATGGCACCCGGGTACCAAGGTCACGCACAGTACTTACCGTGTCTCTATAGTAAGTATGCTCTTCTTTTCTCTCCTCCATTGCCGCTGGTGCTGTCTCTCTCGGGCGCGCCCCGCAGTTTACCTCTTCTAAGACCAGTATTGCAGAGTACAAAGACCCCGAGGCGCACGTCGATGTACTGAGGGATGCGCACCTTGCCTTGTTCAAGTACGTTCGGTTCATTCCGTCGGGCGTTTCAAGCCGTTCTGACTCCCAACTGCTTTAGGATCACAGCCGTCTACGAGACCGAAGCCCCGTCCAAATCAACGAGTCCATCTTTGAGCTCTTCACAAGTATCGGCACGGGCATCACCAACTTTGCCGCAACCAACCTCAAGGGGACGAACCTCCTCGCGCCCGCGCCCGCGCCCGTGGTGCCCCCCCGCCCAGCAGCACAAGATCCTCCCCCACGCGATTGACCACGCCAGCACGACCCAACGCCGCCGGTGCGGAGGACAAGCTTGGGAAGGCCCTGGGGCTGTATGCCGAGGGGTGGGAGAAGATTGAAAACCAGGCGACTGCGTGCGCGCGCCCGTGTACAGCCCAGACTGCCCCATCTGCTTCTCCGCCATCCACCCCGCCCAGCCCACCTGGTCCTGCTCCCCGTCCATCGCAAGTGCATCCGCTCCTGGCCGCCAAGAGTGTCAAGGAGCTCGCCGACGCCTGGGCCGCCCGCTGCGAGCCCCACAAAGGCGACGAGTGGCGCTGCTCCGGCTGCCAGGCCCCCTGCGTCCCCGTCCCACCGCTGCTTCTGCAACGCCGTCCCCTCCCCCGCGCCCGTGCATCTCCACTCCTGCGCCTCCCCGTGTGCCTGCGTCCATCCGGCGTGCGCACACCCCTCCCCGCTCCTCTGCCACCCCGGACCCTGCCCCCCGTCCCGCATCACCACCGACGTCAAGTGCGGGTGCCCGAATGGCGCTGAGGTGCGGTGCCGTCTGCGGCCGCAACCTCGCCTGCGGCGCCCACGCGTGCATGCACCCCTGCCACGCCGACGGGTGCGACCCGTGTCCCGTGCGCGAGACCGTGCGCTGCTGGTGTGGCAAGCACGAGAAAGAGGTCGGCTGCGGTGAGGGCGAGGCTGTCCCGTGCTCTTCGTTCGAAGAGTCGTGGATCGGCCCCTTCGTCTGCGCGGACAGCTGCGACCGCCTCTTCGCGTGCGGCGTGCACTGCTGCGCCCAGCCGTGCCACCCCGCGTCCGGCGCTCCCGCGCAGTGCCCCCGCTCGCCCGAGAACATGCGCACCTGCGTGCAGGCGCCGCGCCATCGCCATCGCCGGCACCTCTGCACCACTAGACGCTGCGGGGAATGCATTCCCGCCCCGCGCCGACTGCACAGCGCGCATCCCGACGTGCAGCGCGCGCTGCGGGAGCATTCTGTCCTGCGTGTGCCGCAGCGTGCCACGAGGGCGGCCGCCCCCCGTGCACCGAGCGCGTCGTGCGGCCGTACCGGTGCGGCGGGAGCACCCGCGCCATGGTGTGCTCTGCCGCGAGCGAAAAGGAGGGGGAGGTGCTGTGCAAGGAGACGTGCGGGCGACACCAGTGCCGGCGCGTGTGTTGCCCGCTTGCGGGCATCGCGGCGTGCAGCTTAAGAACAAGGGCAAGAAGCGCGCGAATAACGCTGGGGCTGGGGAGAAGGAGGGGATCGGCGAGGAGCGGGGCGGGCTGCACGAGTGCGATTTGGTGTGCGATTTGGTGTGTGGGAAGGTGTTGGGGCGCGGGGAGCATCGGTGAGAGGAGAGGGACCATAAGGGGCCGTGTGGCGGGTGTTTGAGGAGTGGGCTTGAGGAGGTGTGTTGTCTTTCCATTTTCTCATTAAATAAATAACTGATTGATTACTAACGACTACTTCGCAGCTCGTCTGTCCCTGTGGCCTCACCGTGCTCAAGCCGCCCATCCTGTGCGGGACGCGCATCCGCTGCACGTATCCCTGCCCGCGGCCGCCGCCGGCGTGCGGGCACCCGTGCACGCCGCATACCTGCCACGAAGACGATGTGGGCTGTCCGCCGTGTCCGTTCTTGGCGGTCAAGCAGTGCGTTTTCCCTCTCCATATTCCGCTCCCGATTCCTTACTGACGTGCCCGCGCTCCTGTTGCAGGAGACCCACGCCCTGGAGCTCCGGTGCAACCTGTGCACGCAGGGGAAGCTGCGCTCTTTGCGGGACATTAAACGGCATGTTGCTGACAAGTACGTCCCCATCCCCATCCCTTCGTGGTGTCCAAGTCCAAACCGACGCTCGTTTCTCCATGGTCGCAGGCATAACGTGCGGGTACCGAGCGAGGCCGATTGGACGCGGGTGGAGCTGATAGTGCAGGCGACACCGATGCCCGGGGGGGATGCTGACGCTGACGCAGACTCGAATTCGGGCACCACGGGCGCATAATATTGACTCGTGGAGAAGCAAAGAGCGTCTGGACGCCCTTGCGCATGTAGCACCCCGTGTTTTGCTACTTATCTATTGCTGCAATATACTGACAGTCGCGGCTACATATTGCTGGTGTCGGTGGCCGCGTTAGGATCTGCCCACCCAACCTCCCGGGACAAGACTCGGGATAAATTGGTACTGCTTGGGACTTGCATTCAAGTTGGTCTTGGTTTGCAAAGCTCGTTGAAGTATTACAACAAAGTTCGTTGATTGCGATGTACACCAAGCAAGCACAGTTCTTGGAAAATTAAGTGGCATCCGTTGAATACGCGAGCACGGTCTTGACGCGGTTTGCACGGACAGGCATGGACTCGAGTACGATGAAGGTCTAGAAGCGACATCAGTGGCGGTGCCATGCGATCGTCTTCCCAACATGGACTCTGCGAAACACCATCAAGTTATACAGCAGATTCTCTCGCCCACATTAAATGCCAATGAAAAGGATGAGATCTTGAATGATCTGGGACTCAATGGCCTCCCGTCCCGCGAACATGTATATTGAGAGATAGAAGAAAAGTTACTGCTTCCCCAAGAAACGTTGCCCTCGCACTGGCTCCCATCGTATCAAGTGTACGACTGCACTCAAGCCTATCGCCTTAACTTTACATTTGTCATATGCATTGGAGCTCGAGTCTATCAGTACCTTCGTTGCTTGCTTTTATCCCCTCGCCACCGCCTACGAGCGTGTCTTTTGTTCGAACTGGATTAAACGGACGCGTCACTGGTCATGTCAAAGTCAAATCAGGAAAGGTTTCCCATTCTACTTTCTCTAATATCTTTTCCAGGTCGCGAATGTCCACGCTTCCACTGGCCTTACCTCAATGTCGTTGGACCGTACGCCGGGACCGACCAAGAACTTTGTTCGGGACCAATCCGGCTACGTTTCTTTCTGCCCTGGAGGCCTCAAAGATGCCGCAATATCTGGAAATCCTCAATCTCAGTCCAAAGCGGGGTTCAAGACAATATCCCCGGGCTTCACTCGAGGGTTGCATCTGCCGGAGGATGCTGATGACAGCCTTCTCGCATTGGACAGCGTTCGTCAAGCAGTTCCAATTGGAGAGGATGAGCTTGCAAGTCCGTTTATTTTATCTACAGGACAGCTTTTGAGTTGTCTCAGGCTGCGGATGCGGACACTTATTTTGACGAAGTACAAGACGCTGCGGCTGCAAACACAGAGAATGAGATAAGCTTCTACCGACTACCGTGAGCATGGACCTGACTGTCAAAAAAAAAAAAAACCCGTTTTTCAGCGTTCGCGGTCAAAACATGTCGCCGACGTGTTCAGCGTATCATACAAAAGCGGGATTGGGCGCATGTAATAGACGTGAATACGCCTCTGAGCAACTTTCACGAGCTCGTTCCAGAGATGGCCCACAAGGTTTGCGCTTCTCAGTCACGTCGAATGCACTACTAACTTATTCGTTAGTATCCATTCGAGCCCGACACGTTCCAAAAGCAAGCTGTGTATCATCTGGAAATGGGTGATTATGTATTGTCGCTGCTCACACATCCGCTGACAATACCATCGTGGCGGAGTATGCGATCGCCTTAGCCGAAAAACATATGACTCGGTGAGTCCTGACCGCCACTACCTCTAATACGCTCACCTTTCTCCAGTGCAATCTATACGTCTCCCATCAAAGCACTCTCGAACCAGAAATTCCGCGATTTCAAACAGACATTTTCGCCCTCTTCAGTCGGAATCTTAACGGGTGATGTTCAAATCAACCGTGAAGCGAGTTGCCTCATTATGACAACGCAAATCTTGCAGAGTATGCTGTACAATGGCGCCGATCTCATTCGCGATGTGGAATTCGTGATCTTCGACGAAGTGCATTATGTCAACGACGCAGAGGTGCAGTCGAAAGATCCTTCTGGGGAACCGATACTGAATGCCGAAATAGCGAGGCGTTGTCTGGGAGGAAGTGAGAATAATGCTTCCGGACCATGTCAACATCATTCTTTTATCTGCGACGGTGCCAAACACGAAGGAGCCCGCCGACTGGGTTGGGTATGTCACTTCCTGAAGGATGATCGTGTCACCTTTTAATGTATCTCAAGATGCACGAAAAAGAAGGACATCTATGTTATCTCAACCATGCAGAGACCAGTGCCCCTTGAACACTATCTTTATGCCGGTCGTAAGATGTCCAAGATCGTAGATGGTCGTCACGATTTCCTTGCCCTGGGGTGAGCAGCTTTCTTCACCCGATATGGTGGATTCATTGGGTTTGTAGCTACAAGGAGGCTGGAGAAGCTCTTCGACACAAGCAAGATAAAGAATGAAGGCGGCGGGACTCCCTCTCGTCCAGCGTGTGGGTGCTCGGGGTGCTGCTCCGCCTCAACGAGGACAGCAGCGTGGACGAGGTACCCCTGCACCGGTCCGAGGGCGAGGCGGAGGAGGTGGAGGGGGAGCTCCCCGCACAGTCCACCATGCGGCGGACAAGAACCTATACGTCCATCTTCTCGGACACTTGCGGAAGAAGGCATTGCTGCCTGTTGTTGCCCCCACCTTCTCCAAGAAACATTGCGAGGAGAATGCAGCAACCCTGACTGATGCCGATCTATGCTCGTCCATGAAAAAGAGTGAAGTGCACGTAGCCATTGAGAAGGCTCTATCTCGACCGAAAGGTGGCTGAGCCTGATCTCGTTTGCTTCGAATTTTCAATTTTGTCTATAGGTTCAGACAAGAAGCTACCCCAAATTGGACGGATGCGCGATCTGCTTTCTCGTGGAATCGGTGTTCATCACGGTGGTCTTCTACCCATCGTTAAAGAAGTTGGTGAATTCAGTCACATTTCGTCTTAGATGTCTCATTCTGGTAGCTTGCGGAGATCCTCTTCGCTCGAGGACTGGTCAAGATATTGTTTGCGACCGAGACCTTTGCGATGGTCAGTCACTATGGTCCATAAAGTCGATGTATCTAAGGATCGCCCAGGGGGTCAACATGCCCGCAAAATGTGTAGTCTTCTCCGGCATTCGCAAGCATGATGGACGTAGTTTCTGTGACATATTACCTGGCAATTATACACAAATGGCTGGCTGCGCAGGGCGACGTGGACTCGATCTAACCGGAACAGTTGTCATCGTCGCTAATAATTCGTTGCCCGAGGTATGTCTTCTGCAGTAAGTAATTGTGTTGTATACTCAGTCTCGCGGTTCGTAGCAAACAACCTTACAAACGATGATGCTCGGAGCTCCGGGGAAGCTCTCCTCTCAATTCCGGCTCACCCACAATATGATCCTCAACCTTCTTCGTGTTGAAGCTTTGAAAGTAGAAGAGATGATCAAGCGAAGCTTTTCCGAGAATGCTTCACAGAGGCTGCTCCCCGACCAGCAGAAGCAAGTGTTGGAGGTTGGTCTTAATCTGCTACCGAATGTGGTCAGTTGACACTGCCTTCAGAGCGAGAAAACCTTGTCTACCTTGGCCAAACTTAGCTGCGACGTTTGCCAGCACGATATCAGTGAATTGTACGACGATTCATTTGCTATCTAACGAGGTACGAGTTTAAATATGTATTGAAGCTCTGGCTGCGAGAGACTATTTGCTATCGTTGCCTTGAATTAAAGACTGTTGATTATGGCTGTCAGTCATCCGCAAGGCGCCAAATCTCTGGCTTCCGGAAGGGTTGTAGTCCTGCGAGACAGTGTATGTCGTTCATCTTGGTTGAGACAGCGGCTATTTTAATCTCAGATACATCAGCATTTCAAGTCAAAAAACTTCGCTGTGCTTCTCAAGGCTGCTCCAGTAACGACGTCAGAGTCCGGAGTTCTGGAGAAAGTAAGGACCTACTTTGTTTTGGCTCTCGTAAATGCCGATGCGAAGACTCGAAAACAAGGTGAGAATGCATGTGTTAGTTCCTGGCACTCGAATAACCAACCTCTGGACCATGCAGATATTGCCCCCACGACGTCGAGCAAGCACGCGCGCCGCCGTCCGCTTCCAAGCCGTCCACATCACCGTTCGCGCTGTCACCACTCGCTTCTGTGCGCATGCGTCCCACACTCGCCGCCGACGTGCTTCCGCCACTGCTGCAGGGTTACAGCTACGCGAGAGTCGCTTCCGCCGGTTCGTGCAACGCCACCATCCTCGCGCTCCTCCCTCTTGCGTCTTACTTGCCCTCACCATCGTGCAGCATCCTGCGGCTCTATCCTTGCTGGTCATGTTTGCACCAGTCACTCTCACAGGTGCAGCATTGTTTCCAGGGAGTATATTGCTCTCAACGCACTGGTTCACTGGGCCTATACAGGTCTACGGATTATCACTGGGGCATCAAGTCCACTCCGTCTCATTCCTGCAGCTGGCCATTCCAGTGGATGGTGATGGAGGATCATATGAGTTCATAAGCAGCTCTATACAGGGGGGGCAGATGTGGACTTATGGGGTAATTCTTTTTCGTGTATTTCTTTGATGGCAGTCTTAAGAATGCATGACAAAGAAGTGGGGGGCTGTATAGGGGATATAGGAGGACAGTTCACCTCTCGCATCTCTGTGGGCAAGCTCAAGTGCAGCCCATGGACCCACAATGTCATCTCATGATACATGGTAATGTGGTATCAGCCCTTGCAAATGAGTGGGATGTGAAGAGCGAACTCTCCCCCCTGGTTGTAGGCTTTGCCTGGACACCGGAGTAGGAAGTTCTGCCTCTCACCTCTCCATGGGCAAACCTAAGTACAGCCCATTGAGCCCCGATGTCGCATCATGACATGCTGTGATGTACTCTCAGCCCTTGCAAAGGAATGGGACGTGGAGAGCGAACTCTCCCCTCCAGTTCTAGGCTTTGCCAGCACACCAGAGCTATGTCCCCATTGTACACCATTTTAGGAGTATCTGCAGCTTGGCTTCAGCCTCTTGCAACAAATCTGCAATGATTCAAAACCTCTGTCCTGAGCTAGAGATGATGAGCTGACCAGCTCATTGTTACTTGGAAATTGGCCTCAATTTTTTTTTTCAGTTCAAGCCTTGCTTCTGAAGGAGCTTGGTCGGGACCCAGCTTTATTCCACCACTGTTTTTGGAATCTTGGGTGTGCATGTCCTCTGGCCATGCAGGGGGCTCTGTGACGACTGGTTATACAGTCGGACACTATGAGCATGGCTAGATGCACTGTGAAGGACATTTACTATACACTCTATGCCACTATGCACTATATTGTACCTTAGATTAGTCAGGATCCCGCGGAACACACAGCATTCCTGTATTAGATAAGCAATATATTTCTATTGTACAACCACCATGTCTGCCTAGTTGCTTGTACTCGTTGTCATCAAAAGTAAATATCAATCGGCCATTATAGGCCACAATATGTAGTATTTTCCAAGCTAAAGTACATGAACACATTCAGTAGGATGTATGGCCACCCTTTGCCTCAATTACAGCTTCAACAACGGCTGGCATGCGGTCGATAAATTGATCAATTTCTTGACAGGTGATTTTCTCCCACACCTCGAAAATTGCCACCCGTAATGTCGCCTCGTTGTATGAGTGAGGCTGGTAATCACGGAGGTGGGTCTTGAGAACGTGCCAAACACATTCAATGGGTGAAACATCGGGAGAAGTCGGAGGATGCGGGAAAATGGGGATGTCATGTTCGGGAAGCCAGGCCTTGGTGACCTTGGGGCGATGCGCTGCCGCGCCGTCCTGCTGGAAGCGAAACCCAGGGTGCCTCCGCTTTCTACTGTTGTAGAGTTCCAAGAGAGGTCCCTCGAGTACCTGATCGATGTACCGTTGGGCTGTCATACCACCATCACGGCCGCCGGGATACTCGAGAACCACCAAGGGCCCCTTTGCACCTTTCATCACAATTCCCCACACCATGAGTCGTACGGGGCTCTGCGGCACAACAGCCACACAGCACTCGTCCAGGAGCTCCTCCCCGGGCTTGCGGGTGACCCACACACGGCCTTTTTTGTCGTCAAGGCAGACGTAAGCCTCATTGGACCAGGCAATGTCACACCAAGATTTGGCTGACTGTGTTTTGGACTGTTCCAGGGCCCATGCAAGCTGTTTTTGCTTGACAGTGGCTGAGCAGTAAGGAAACTTCCTGGCAACACGTCTATGGTAGCCTTCGTTGGCCAAGACCCGCCGAATTGTGCTGTTGCTGACACGTGGTGTGGTTTCATTGCCGATGTCGCGAAAAGGCTTCCGGCGGTTTTCTGTGGCGTAATTGACGATGATAGACTTCTCGGGGGTGGAGAAGGTGGCTGGGCGTCCACTCCGAGGGCGATTGGCTGTCGAGCCAGTGTCCTGGAATTTTTCCCAGAGCTTTTGGGCAGTTGATCATTTTATACCGTTGTCTCGAGCAGCACGCATGACATTTCCATGGCTCTGGACTGCTCCTATGAACCGATTCTTGCGAGGAGAGTCGAGTTGGGGGTCGTTTTTATGGCGGGCCATATGCTGGTG
Source organism: Mycena albidolilacea (assembly GCA_029282495.1). Classification (NCBI taxonomy): domain Eukaryota; kingdom Fungi; phylum Basidiomycota; class Agaricomycetes; order Agaricales; family Mycenaceae; genus Mycena; species Mycena albidolilacea. The sequence continues at coordinate 327,918 of JARIHO010000080.1, read as the reverse complement.
GCTGGTGGTTGAAGTTTGTGCACGTGCTATGACACAATGCATTGATGGATATTTACTTTTGATGACGAGGAGTAAGTGAAGAGGCATGGTACACCTGAGTAGACCAGCAACTCAGCTAGGCATCCATTTAACTGCCTTCCTTCCTAGGGTGACAAGGGTCCAATTGCAGGGTTTTACAAAATCCAGGGGAGAGGCTACCACTCTTGTTGACAGCGGGGATCTGCCTTCGGGTCCTGGGCCAGCACTCACAGTGCTGGCTTCAAAGGTCTCCTCCAGCGAGAAGCTCCTACACCAAAGCCAGGTTGCTTCAAAACTATAGAGGCTGAAAAAAGCCTAGCATTTTTACACCTTGCAGACCATTCTAGGGTGCATATTTGTCAAAATGTTCCAATTTTTTTGTTCAATAGAATCATTCCAAGTCTATGGGGAATGCCCATCGGTGAGCAGCATCCATTGCACCACAGAAAGTAGCACTCATTGTATGACCAACATGCAAATTCTTTGACCTCAAGAAACTGAGTGAAACATGTACTGAGACAGGCCGCTACACATTATTCTTCTCCTCTTGGCCTCTTACCATGTACGTGAATTTTGCCCTTCATTTCTTATCTCACCGGGATGGCAGTATTGGCAGATGTGCCTCCCCACTAAACACAGTGGTCTGTTGTTTCATTCACTCACCGGATATCATGATTTGAACCTTGTCTTTTGCTGCAGGCCTATTTTTGAGACTGGAAGCAGTACATCTTTGCAATTGTACCTCCTGAAGATGGTCTGGTCACCTCAGAGCCTTGGGAAATATATAGGCAATGAGAACCAAGGCATTCATGTGGACAATAGCTTGTGGAGTACCAGGGTTGAGCTCTTATTTGCAAGAACATCAAGGTCTGGAACACAAAAGTTCACAGTAGGTTTAGAAAGATTTTTATCAAGATATAGCATCAGCTGATGGTAAAGGGAGGTCAAGTTGAGCTGTCATTGAGTTTCTCTTGTTCTTGAGCCACCGATAGAGAAATCATTGCCTGAAAATTTGGGCTTAAATCCACTAGATAGATATTAAATTGTAGCACATGTAATCTGAATTTCTATTACACTTACACATTCAAATAAAGATCAAACCAGAGAGAACCATTGCAAAGGTGCTCTGGACTGGAGACTGGCTTTTGCATATGTTGTAGAAATTCACTGAATGCCTGAATAGAAGCTGCAAGTTTGGAATTCATTCTATCTGAGGTCATGATCAGGACCAAGAAGTGATCAACAGTCTTTGATAATCATAGATGCTATTCATGATCATGTCATTGTGTACAATGCAAACAACCATATAAGTAACTGAATGGCTGTTACCTGTTATGGAAGTTGCTGTGTGCCTGGTGCAATTACCTTTTATAGAAGGTGTTGTTACCCATTTTTACTCTGTTTGGTTTCAATATCCGGGTAATATCCGGACCCCATGTGACTTACCATATATAGGGTCTGGATATTGCCCGGATATTACCTGGATATTTTAAATATCTGGGCAATATCCAGGGTCCGTATATTACCCAGGTATTGCCCGGATATTCTTAATATCCAGGCAATATCTGGGCTATATCCGGGGTCCGTATATTGCCTGGATATTACCCGGATATTAAGAATATCCGGGTAATATCCGGGCAATATCCGGGCCAGTTATATTGTATATTGTCCCCAGTGTGTGTATCGGCCATACATGTGTATCCATGTGCTAGGTGCTTGCCCTCCAATCCTGCTCGCAAATAGACGGCAACTATGATGTGTACGGCCTACGAGCAAGTCAATCGCGCGGGTCGTGCAGTGGTGTGACTGGATAGCGAGACGGGGCAGCGCGCGCCTGCCAAGTCACCCGCCCCCCCGCACGCAAGTTTCCACTTCATTGTGACTGGGCGGTGGTGTTGCACGAACCGGCGGGGGCTACTTTGCGTGGCAGTAGCCCGTGCTGTAGTGGCTGAAGTGCAATGGGGTGCAAGCGCGAGGATGAGGGTGCAAGAGTTGAGCTCACAAGAGTCGCGTGCAGCGGCAGGCGAGCGCAGGGACAAGGGCACGAGGCAGGTGGCGAGGTGCACGCGGGTGAGTCGGGCGCGAGCGGCAGCGTAGACATGAGTGCCATGGACTAGCTATAAAAGCTTTTTTCATCAAAAAATATGAGGTTTCACAAATGAGGTTGAGAACAACAACTTACAAGCACGAGATATGAGGTTTTTGTGCTATTCCAGGTTGAGGTTGAGGACGAGGGGTAGGTTGAGTACAAGTTTTCATAGGACGAGCAAATAGCTTTAAGGTTGAGTACGAGACACAAGGTTGTGGGGTGTAGGTTGAGTACAAGTTTTCATAGGACGAACAAATAACTCTAAGGTTGAGTATGAGACACGAGGTTGTATGCGGTGGTTTAGAACAAGGGTTGAGGTTGAGGGCAAGACTTGAGAGCTGAGGAAAACAGTCAAGTTTTGATCATCATTCTACCAATCAGTTGATCAATTGCTAACCTTAGCTGTGACACTGTGACACAACAATTAAATTAGAAAATTGATAAGTAATTTGAGGTCTATTTTCTGACTTTCTTCACAGTTCTGGTGAGTGATTGCTGCATATACTAGCTGGATAACAACTGGTATTGGTTTCCAATGCTCTTCCAATGTTTTTAGTCCATACAATTGGGTGGCCACTAGTATTTTTATTACACACACAAAAAAAAAAAGGCCCTGATTATTAGTAAAAGTTGGAGCAGCTACATTAGGTAAATGCTGATGGTAAACTGCAACTAAAATACCTGATTACTAGACCACTGCCAAGAACTAGAATTCACAAATCTAGAAATAACTGTGGAAAACATTTGACATTACAGCCAATGTCGGAACCGAAGGCGCAGTCAAAATTTTCCTGTTTTGGGATGTTTTCAAAGAATTGTTAGTAACTCAACCAGTTCTACGCCGACTTGGATGAAACTTGGTTAGATCTGTCGGGCTAATTCATGCGCAATTAGTGATAGAAAGCGATTTATGAAAATATTATATATTAGGTAATCTCTGCTTTTGGACCATTTTCGTGCCAAATAGCATCTTGCATGTCCAGGACATGTCCCAGTGACCTAATATTTTGGGAGGGACAACGTATATACCTGAATAACCACGTGATAGAGCCATAATTACGGATATTTTGGTTACAGTCCTTGTGGCTCCATTGGATACATTTAGCAGTTTTGGCATTCAGAAATATTGTAAGAATTGCATTGCTATCGAGATTTTATATGATTATGGCTCTATCACATGCACTCTTAGGTATATATGTTGTCCATCTCAAAATACTAGGTCATTGGGACATGTCCTGGGCATTGTCAAGTACCGGTTCCCGCTCGGGATCCGACGGAGGTCCGAGATACGCCTGAGGAATGAAGTGCGTATAAGCAAGACAAAGTGGTTGAGATGTAGAGGGAAAGTATCAGAGTCCGAACGGAATACTGAACCCGTATACTGAAAGGGAAAGGCTTGGCTTCAGCTCGTGCGCTGCGCCCTTCTCTACGCCTGGTGCCCAATTTCGGAAAGAGACTCGGAGGAGGACGGAGTCCGAGAGGAGGAGTATAGGGCAGACTAAGTCGATATTCAAACTGAAGTCTAACTACCGACATGGCTTGTATTTATACGAGAGTAAAGTATTAGTGGGGATATAATGTAAGTACCGGAGCTTCGGAGTTCCGAGTGGATCCGTGATGGAATGAGTCGTTATGAGTCAAGTGAAGTCAAGCTGACTCGGATATCATCAGGTCTCCGACGGCTCCATGATGGAGAAGCATAAAGCGTAACCTAGGAGTCAGAGGGAATCATATGTAGTACGAACCAATAGGACAAGGGCGAATACAGAAAGGCAGTGTCGGATATAATCGGGATCGGAGATCGTCGGGGTCCGATGGCGTCTGAAAAGGATGTGAAGTCACGGCACGTGACAGTATCCCCCTCTTAGCGCCAAACCCTAGAGGCACTTTAATGCCGAAGGGCAAATATGATCCGAGGTTGCCGATCCGTCGGCAATCCGTGGCCAGCTATATAGCTAATCACGTGATGTGAAAGTGAAAAATTTCACTCTCATCCATCCACCACCACCATCACCCCGTGCCACTCGCATCTCTGCCATGCCACAACTCCCCAACGAAACCGAGACGGAGTACCTCGACCGCCTCTGCGCGATGAGTGAAGACGCCGTGGAAGAAGAACTCAACGAGGTGGATGTGGACGTTTGGAGCAAGGAGAGGAAGCGGCGCAAGGATGAGAAGAAGGAGGCCGAGCGGAGGGCGAAGGAGGTGAAGGAAGAGGCCGTTTGGAAAGCGAAGGAGGAGGAGGCCGCTCGGAAGGCGAAGGAGGAGGAGAAGAAGAAGAAGAAGAAGGAGAAGGCAGAGAGGGCGGCAAAGGGGGCGAAACCAGCGTCGAAGGCCTCGGTGGCATCGGGGTCCGGCGGGAAAGGGTTATAGGTGTCGGGATCCGGAGGGAAAGTGACGGGGAAAGCAAAGGCAACGCGGAAAGCGTTGGATATCGACGAGGACGAGGATGAAGAGGAGGAGGCGCCGGCGGAGAAGAAGCGAAGCGGGACCCGGTAAGTCGGGAATCTGTCGGCTCCGATAATGCTGACTGTGTATGCTTCGTAGTGCCAACGATGCGCAAGGCTCCAGGTTCCTTGCGCCGACCCGGATCCATCACATGGCCGTACAAAGGCCTGCGAGGGGTGTTGCAACGCCAAAGTCCATTGCATCCGGGAAACTGTGGAGACCGACGGAAAACGCGTGAGCGAAGCCATCCAGGAGCTTACCGAGCTCGTGGAGGGTATCTCGGAGGACAACTATATCTCACAGCGCAAAATAAAAGGGGTCCCTCCACGACCTCCTTCAGTTCAAGGCCGCTCGGCTCCGTCTGGACTTCAGAAAAGACGGAAGAGACGAGGCGAACCGAATACTCGAAGCCCGGAAGAAATGGAGGGCGGATTGGAAAGCAGCAGACGAGGCCCTGGATAAGGGCGAAGGGAGTTCAAAGGGGAAGTGAATCAGGGACTGAAGGAGACCGGGGCCGAAGGGGCCCGAAAAATACTTGTACATAATTTCTTGGATATGTAGCATAGGCGGAAAGGAATCGGGGGCCGAAACGGGCCCGAAATGCATATTGATTTTCTTGGATTTGTTGTTGAGTGAAAGGAAAATAAGATAATTTTAAGGAAAACGCTCAGTAGACCTTCATTGCGTAAAAACCTTGTGAGACAACCCGCTCGGGGCCAGCGGGGCCCGAAGCTAGGGACCTGGACGGTCTGGATATTTGGCGTGATATTCTTCCACTAGCTCGGTAGCATGCTCAAGCTCCTCAGCTTTGAGCCACTGAGTCTTGTCTGGAGTTCCGACATAGCCGTCCCAGCGAACCAAGTACAAGAGCGGAGGCCGGCGGCACCGATCGAGTTTGCTGTCGAGGATCTCTGCAATCTCGTACTCCAACTCGCCCTCAACCTCGATTGGAGGCGGCAGAGGTTGGATGCGTCCCGGGATGGTGTTTGGATGTCCGAGCTCAAGTTGGGAAATGTGAAAAACTGGGTGAATTCGCCGCATGTCTCGGGGAAGTTTGACGGTGAAGGAAGCGGGACCGGCTTGGCCGATAACTTTGTAAGGACCATAGAATTGCTGGGAGCTTTTGGCATGTGCTTTTTATGGCAGGCGTCGGCCGGGCCAATCGGAATCCTTTAGCATTGATGTAGACTTCGTCCCCAATAGAGATTTTGGGGTCAACAACTCTTCGTTTATCCGCAGGACCTTGATAGCGCTTCTGAGCAGCCATCTGGTCTCGGAGTTCCTGGTGAAGAGAGTCAAGGTCCGTGACAAAATCTCGGGCCCGAGCGGAGGTGAGATCCTGCTCGGGATGGACGGTGACCGAAGGGTGATAGCCTTTGTTGGCGAAGAAGGGGGTAACACCCGTAGTGTCATTAGGGGTGTTGTTGTAAGCGAATTCTCCGAGGGGAAGGAGCGGACACCAGTTGTCCTGCATGTAGTTGCAGTACATCCGAATGTATTGTTCCAGAGTCTGGTTGACACGCTCGGTCTGTCCGTCGGCGGAAGGATGGTAGCCGGTGGTGAAGTGGAAACACATATCGAGCGCTTCAGCCAAGGATCGGGAGAAATGATTAACAAACTCGGAGCCCCGGTCGGAGGTGACATGACTCGGAACTCCGTGCTTGGAGAAGACGTGAAGGATGAATAAATGAGCCAACTCGGACGCCGTGAGTTTTCCGTGACAGGGAATGAAGAGTCCCATCTTGGAAAGGCGGTCGACAATAACAAGAATGCTGGTACAGCCTTCGGAGAGTGGTAACTGCTCAATGAAGTCCATGGAAATGGAATGCCAAGGCCGATCGGGGACCAGGAGTTGCCGAAGGAAGCCATATGGCTTATGGTGGATGAATTTGCCACGTTTGCATGTAACACAGGCTCGGACGTAATCCTTGACAAAGGTTCAGAGTCCGGGCCATACATATTCTTGTCGCACCATGGCAAGTGTCTTGTTCTGTCCCCAATGACCAGCGAGTTTGTGATCATGTTTGTCGAGTAACACTCTAAGTCGGAGTTCGTCGGACTCCGGAACATAGATGCGTCCATCTTGAAAGAGAAGGCTGTCACGAGTAACCCACCAGGGGTTGGAGGTATCGTTAAGGTGTCGGGAAGCGACGGGATCTGCAGGGAGTACAGCTCGGATATCTGCGTGGAGTTGATTCACGTCCATAACATGCGCCACTCGGAGTACCGGCTCGTATAAGTACGAAGCTCGGAGTGACGCGTTAAGTTGATCTTGAGTGAAGACTGGAAGGAAATTATAGAGGGCAGAGGCATTAAGTTGCAAGAAGGATTCCGCGCGATCAAGACTATTTTCACGACCCTCGGGTCACACGGAGTTCCGAGAGTCGCTACTCAGTTTCCCGACTGTGCAGCGGAAGCCGAAGCTGATGCGGCTGAATCGGTAGTGGTGGCGCGTCCAGCAGCGGATTTCTTCTTAGGACATTCATTGCTGCGATGTCCCTTACCTCCGCAAAGCAAGCAGAGGTTTTCGGCGAGCCGACGGGCTTTCTCGGCGGGAAGAAATTTGCCGTCCGAGCCAAGGACCTTGGCATACGGTTTTTCCGAAGTCGAAGGAGATGAAGTTTGAGCGGAGGATCCACCGGAGTTCCCTCCGTTCCCCCCACTGCCCTTTTTCTTCTTCTTCTTCCTGGAATCACCGGCTTGCGCCGTAGTGGAGTCATTGGGCGTGACTTGTTGTCGTTGCCCGAGGGTTTTGCCGAAGATTGGGGGTTCCGGGCCCGACGGAGTTCCTGCTCACGTTGCCATTCCCAATGGGTGGCATCGATGGTTTGAGCTGAAACCTTCAAGCCATCGAGTAAAACCGGTTTACCGCCGGGGAGATCACGAAGCTTGATCTGAATGCATTCAGGAAGCCCATCATAAAAGACCTTCTGGAGAGCGACGGAGTTCCAGCCCGTAAGCTGCGAAAGCTTATTGAAATGGACCAGATACTTCTGGATGTGTTGTTTATCGCCCATTTGGAGAGCGACAATCTCGTTCTCGGCTTCCTGATGGGGATCGTAGGTGCTGAAGTTGAGCTGAAGCTCGGAAACGAAGGCGTTGTAGTTGTTGAGCCAGGCGGGGATATTCTCGGGGTCTGGGTCGACAATGGAAGGTTCAAACCATCCAAGAGCATCACCAGTGAGGTAGGAGATCATAGAATTGACCTTCTGGTGATCTAGGACGAATGCCGAAGGGCGATCCTTGAAATTGAGGATGCCCTGGAAGAGGAAAGTCCAGAGTTTGTCGGGGTCCTTGCCGTCGAAGGTGTCAGGATCCCGAACTCGGGCCCAAGACTTATCTGAAGAAGGAGGAGCGCCTTGATTCTTTAAGGCATCTCTGATGCCTTGGCAAATAACCTGAGACATTGCACACAGGAAATCCGAAGAGGACCAATCCGAATTAGGAGGGCGCGGACTCCGAGGAGGACCCGGAAAACCGCCTCCACCCGGAGGTCCACCTCCACCTCCACCTCCACCGTTACCTCCATTTCCACCTCTCACCGGAGCTGGATTCTCGATTGGAACCCCTTGCTCATTGCGGAAAGGATGGGTGCTGCTAGAGCGGGAACGAGTTTCCTTGGGCTCCGGTTCTGGAGCCTCCTCGGGGATCCGAGCTTGCTCGGGATCCGGAGTATCGTCCACCTCCTCTATATCAATTAGGCTACCTTTTCGCATTCGGGGTCCGCCGGTCTGCGAGATGGATTCGTGAGGGGCCACATCCGACTGGGTATGCATTGTTTGGGTTGCGGTGGTTGTAGACATGGCGCCAGCGATGTGAGATGCTTGGCGGATGTTGTATGCCGATTGGATGTCGTTACTAGCGGAGTTCCGAAGAGCTGCGCTGTAGTTTTGGCGGTTGAGAAACTGAGACCGAACTTGTTGATCACGAAGTTGGTTCTGCTCGGCAATTTCGGGAGGAGTGATGGTAGTGGTGAAGCGTGCAAGACGCTGAAGGGATCGTTTGTTTCGTAGTCTGGTTTGTTCTTCAGCAGAGAGCGGAAGTGACATAAACGAGGAAAGGCGTAAGAAGAGTGAGTTTGAATATACTGTCTAGTACCGGTTCCCGATCGGGATCCGACGGAGGTCCGAGATACGCCTGAGGAATGAAGTGCATATAAGCAAGAAGCCACAGAAGGGCTGAGGTATGAAATTTTCTTTTTGTGTGAAAGGTGTTAGTATCCCAAATGGGAAAGTTATGCTCAGATTGTAGAGCTTATCAAGGGCTACAAGAATCACCTATACCATTTTCCAATCAGTGTTTCGGGTAGCCCACAAAATGCAAAATACTTTCTGTGAGCCAGCATTTTTTTTGTGGCATTTCCATCAATTGCAGGAGAATTGGACCAGGATTGGTGGGGAATCAGTCTCTCCACTTGTGCGCATCCTGACAGGTAAATATTGTTTCTTTTTTCAGTGGGAAAGTCCTTTATTTGGAAATTAATGTCACCTTCCACAGTTATTTCTAGATTTATGAATTCTAGTTCTTGGCAGTGGTATAGTAATCAAGTATTTTAGTCAGAGTTTACCATCAGCATCTACCTAATGTAGCTGCTCCAACTGTTACTAATAATCTGGGCCCATTTTTTTTTTGTGTGGTGAGAATACTAGTGGCCACCTAGTTATATGGACTAAAAGCATTGGAAGAGCATTGGAAACCAATACCAGTTGTTATCCAGCTAGCATATGCAGCCATTACTAACCAGAACTGTAAAGAAACCCAGAAATAGACCTCAAATTATTTATCAATTTTTTAATTTAATTGTTGTGTCACAGTGTCACAGGTAAGGTTAGCAATTGATCAACTGATTAGTAGAATGATGATCAAAACTTGACTGTTGTCCTCAGCTCTCAAGTCTTGCCCTCAACCTCAACCCTCGTTCTAAACCACCACCCACAACCTCGTGTCTTGTACTCAACCTTAGAGCTGTTTGTTGGTGCTATGAAATCTTGTACTCAACCTTAAAGCTGTTTGCTCGTCCTATGAGAACTTGTACTCAACCTATCTCTTGTCCTCAACCTCAACCTGCTAACACACAAAAACCTCACACCTCAACCTGGTAACTTACCGTTCTGCACATTCATTCTCAACCTTGTATTTTGCAATGATAAAAAAGGTCATAAGTTTAGCACGTGCACACCACTCGACCTGGCTGGCGTATGTGCAATCTGCTTGAAGACATGGACGAGTGGAGTCGTTGGTGCGGATAGGGGCACGGCCAACATGACAAGCGGGGCGACGGGCTGTCGTGTTAAGATGTATGACCGTACCTCGTCCAATCCAGAATTCTGGTCCTCGTCCACTGGGACACGCGAAGTCCCCCGGTGGAGCACCCGGGACGTAGAGGACTTGTGGTCGAGGTCGCGAAAGGCGCCGATGGTACCGCGCAGGACTGGAACCCAGAGCATCACCGAAGAGCTCGGAAGGCATGGAGAAAAAGACGCCAATACGTAGCGCTCATTTCTCATGCACACGTCGTCCGGAGCTTGCCAGAACGCTCAAAGCACCCTGTTGATCAGCCAAGTGCTGTAAGCTGTGCTCCAAGCACAGGACGTGGTAACCCCAGCAGCCGCTTGATGGTGCTCAGGGTATTTGTTGCATCCGCGTTTTGTGTATCCTCGTGAGGATCCAGAGCCTGAGCATACGTGGCCTGGGAGTGAAGTGTACCACCATAGAGAGCAGCCAGGAGGCGACCAGAGCAGCTGTTTGAAGGCGCTGCTGGTAGCCGCGGTATCCACGTCCAGGAAGTGCATTGTTCGTAAGAGTTACCTCGCACCGCACGACTGCATGTTGGGGAGATAGCAGCACCAGCTGCACCTCGACCCAGGAGAACAGGTACGGGGTAGCTGCGGCTGCTCTTCACAGGTGTAGGAGCACCGCACTGTTTGTACACATCACAGTTCGCGTGAAGTAGGCACGTTGTTCATGAGAGTCTCCAGAAGAAGAAGAATAAGAAACAGGAAGCATAGACGTCGATGTAAATGCACATAGCGAAGAGGGAAGCATGTAGGAGAGGGAAACATGGGGGAGGTGAGTGGGCTGTAAAACCTGCACACTGAGTCTCCCGCCGCACGACATGGTCATGGTGAAGACAAAGACGCTTCGTCGCCACGTAAGTCCGGCACCGGCCGAACATCGTGGCTATCGGGTCGTCGGTGCGATTCACGCACATCAGCGACATCGCGAACAGATTCCAGTGCGCTCAGTGCAGTACGTCCGCCAGATGGATGTCCTGTAGAGTTGATGCCACCATTCCCGCGCCATCTCCTCAGACAACTCGGACGGCGTGGGCGAGGAGCAGCCGAAAGGAGGCGCTCACTGGCCAAATGCACCGTCGAAGCTGCTGAGTAGCTACAGCGCAGGAGATTGGCGGGAAGGAGGACAGGTGATCCACCCAAGCAAGCCTCCTCCAGGGAGATGAGTGCTTGCCCCCCAGTTCCAGTCTCGCCAGGAGAAGGGGCAGCACAAAGGCATGCGAGCAGAGCAGCCATGAACCAGGTGCGCACACTCGCATTCCTCCTTGCTCCTCTGCGTGCCAGCGACATTATCTCCAATGTCGGTCCTGCGCAGGTATATTTGGACTCCCAGAGTCGATAAGGGAACGGAACACCACTGGGGTGTTCAGTCCCGCCGCGGCTGGCTAGAAGTCGGTGCAGCCAGTGATGGAGGAGGGGCAATGGGCTGCTGCCAACTAGCCTCATCTTGAACCTGATGAGGTAGCTGCGAGACAGCCACCCATTGGCCAACGCACACTATAAGCCAGTACGGCGGCGTGGAGTTGGGGTCTTGCCCCTAGCAGGCGAGGTGCTACCCTTTCACCTCTCTCACCATGTCTAACGTGCATGAAAGCGGGGGCGGGTGTCCAGCGCCTCCCCTGCCCTTCAAAGCTGGGCAGCAGCAGCTTAGTCTCTTGTAAACAGATGCTATAACAATTTAACCTCGTACCTCGGTGAAACGGTGCACTAGGGTGCGGCCGTGTAATCTAATGAAATCAACTAGAGAGTGAAGCGAGCTAGTCACTAATCACAATCCAACCAAAATCAAAACAAAACACTAATCCAGTCCTAATGCTCGTGTGTGTGTGTGTTCGGGGAGGTAGGGTACGTATCACCCGTCAAGAGGGTGTGCAAAGGTTTTATAAGACTCTGTTTCAATAGCAAACTATGTGGTCTGAGCACAGTTATGCTGGGGTAGCAGGGACTTCACACCGACAGTATATCAAGACTCAAGTAAACCCTTGACTTGTCCAAAGTCTTCAGTTTCCTTGTGAGCGTCAGACCCTAGCACTAACTGGCAGCTAGCCAAGAAGCAGAATAGGTAGGCAGACTTTCGGCGGACGGACACTTGACTTGTAACTCTCTTGCGAGAATGGAGACAATCAACAAGCAGGTGCAGTTACGCAGATGGTGAGGGCGGGGCTAGTGTGCTCACGCTTACACTGCTGGCGGCCACTCTAGTTCGAGGCGTGAGTTTACGTTCCAAACTGGCTCTTCACAATTGAATTGCGTGAGACCTAAGTCTAGCGGGTCTCTTCACCAAGGTTGAATGCGTAACACTTATATCTGGGCAATGGTATTGTCCCGTCAATGTCCCGTGTCTTACAATCTTTATCTGTGCGTCTTCAAATCTCTGATATCTTTCCAAACAAATCTAGAGTTTACTATATTGCCCGTATATCTGGGTGGATAGTTTACTGGCTAATACAGAGTACACAGCTGGCTTTTATACATTTCAGAGAGAAGTAAAGGAGATAGACGGAATGAATAGGAACAGTAAAGGGTGGGAGCCCGAGTAGTGAATGGCCAATGGCGTAGAAGGCATTCTCAACCATGGGTATTATGACCTGCTACCGGGGCTAGTCCTCATGTATTTCTCTAGCACGCCATAAGATGTGCTTAGTTGTCTTGGTTTCCATCTTTCTGACTGAGCGAGTCAGCCTTAGTCATTTCTGTTAAGTCCTATTCCACTTCTGTATCAGTCCCGCACTTCACCAGCCCAGTAGAACCTGTACTGAATATCCAGCGGCTTGATAAAATATCAGCAGCACGGTATTGTGTTCCAGTAACTATCTGGCGGCCCGATACTGGACTGTCAATCCTCATCATTCATATCAGCTGGCCTTGATGCGAAGATCGCATCTTTCCAGCGGCTAGATCTGCCTGGCGCAGCACTAGTCATATCCTATGACACTGGCTTGAACCCAGTGACACGTCTTCTGCTCAATCTAATCCATTGAGACGCCACTAGATATCCAGCGGCTAGATAAATGTGTCTAGCGGCCCGATATATCCAGCGGCCCGATAAATTGTCCAGCGGCTCGATGCATTATTGCCTTTAAGACCAACCACCAAAGTCATGGAATGACTCTATAAGTATCTGGCAGCTCGATCCAGTATCCAGCGGCTCGATAGAACATCCAGCGGCTTGATACCAGGCAACATTACAAAGCCAGCCCTAAAGTCATTACACTGACTCCGACTTCATCTATCTGACTCCAACTTCATCTTTAATCTTCTTCAGTAGTCGTCAGACCATTCAGAGACCGCTTGAAGCGGTAAGCCAATAATCCCATATAGTTCCCTGTTGTTTCACCTCCAGCACGTAAAACAGTGGTTTACCACCACTGTCTATAGCTCAGTGTTGAATCTCATAGTCAGGCCGCAACAGCCTTTTTGGGCTGCCTTGTCAAGTCTACTCAACTCTTCATAATTGGTTTGTTACACTGACTTTCGGCCATCAATAGTGTAGCCTACCACCCCAGGGAGGGTGTACGCTCATAAACTAATGCCTCACTTCTGCCCACTAATAGGTTCAAAATGAAATAAAAACTGGTGTTTTCATGCGTGTTTTGGTACACGCCCTATCATCGGTTGTTATAGTCTGTCAGTGACCTCGATCGAATGATCACTGGTGTTGTTATTATAAATCATAGAATTTTCCTGAGGTTCCGAATGGTTCAGCGACGCGTCTTTCACTCTTCTGACCCAACACTTACCTTCAGGAATACAAAAGCAGTAATTTGTCCTTCCATTTGTTGGGCGGAAAATCGAAGACGCGCAATGCCGAACTTTGATGGTCCGGCATACAGAAGAGGCCGAGATACTGTACCAAGTTGTAGGGAAGCAACGCGTCGAGGACAGTGACAAGGTTGTTGCCTATTTTCTAAGCAACGGACCCCTCCGTGATCGTGACTGTTGCCTGAAAAAGCAACCACAGAGTAATTTTTTGTGCATTATCCTGGGCTGTAGGTTGTATTCTGGGTGTTGGAGTGTAAAGCTGCTGCTCCAGTTGTGAAATTATTGCTTTCCTTTCATTTTACCCTACTGATGGAGTACTCCTATTTTTTTCAAAATTTCCTCTCATTTTGTCACGATTTTTTCAAGGCAACCGACTTCATCGTGACCGTGACCCGACAGAAAAAAGGCAACGCAACGGGCGGCCCGTGACCGTGACCGTTGCTTCCCTACCACTTGGTACAGTACTGAACTGGAAGGAAACAGACCGTCATTGTGATTCTGAAGTGGCAGTTCAGTTGAAAATGAGCATTAAAGAAACCTTCCCTCTTGAAGTTTGTGGTTAGAGGTGCTGGAAGATTCAGTGGGGGGAGGACAGAATTCAAACTCCGACGATTATATAATAACGACGCCACGCATACATGATCGCGCGGTTAACTACAAACTAGCAGCAGCTTGCTCTTTACAGAGCTGAGCACTTGTGACCACTTCCGCTTCTCCAGCCATGGTGAAGCCCTCGTGGTGGGCTCCATTGTGATGTGGGTCCTTTAGGCCTCGCCAGGCTGGAGGAAAGCACACACAGACAATGAGTCTAGTGCTACTGGGTAGACAGGAGGCGCCGACTCAGACCCTCCCCGCTGTTGTAACACTTCAGCTAACGGCCTTGTCACTCAAGGCCGGAGCTCCATTGATGTTGTATCTCGAGGCGCGGCGAGAGCAGTTATACAGTTGCTCAGCTATCCAGCGGGTCCTGGGTGGTTAGCTTCGGCAGTAGTGCTGCCGCTCGTTGTGTCTAGCCGTAGCTGTCGAACATGGATGTTGAGAGAAAAGATAGATATATCACATGATCTAGCTACCCGAGCTATACTGAATAATACTACGTAAGCATATATGACATGTCTGCCTTGGGCATGCCCTAATACCCTCATCAGAGAGCCCAATCCATGAGTGTGCGCCAGAACAGCCCCTTGTTGGTGATTGTTCGCCAACATGTACAATGCTGCAGAAATCAAGAGCGCACCGGGTGAAAGAAGGTCATCTTCAATCAAGTGTCCGGGTTTGGTGATTCCGCCAACGACGAGGGACCGGGAGCATTTTGAGCCCAGATATACGATATCAGCCGTTAAGTACAGCACAGCGAAGATCAAGAGCAAGAGGAAGCCCACAAATACACATCTATCCCGGCTGACATCGGAATTCTAATGTTTTCCAATGAATTCCGAAGATCCGTATAATCATTGGATTCCGAAAGGAAAACTTGGCAAATCCACTGGTTTCCATCAAATCCTCTGAACTTCGAGAGGAAATGATGCATCAATGCCGGCCATATCAGCTGATGCCATCTGAGTCCATCGGAATCCAATGAATATACGCCCTATAGAATTCCGATGTCAGCCGGGATAGCAGTGTAAGGGGAAGCCAGGAGAAACCAACTGGAAACAAATCTGCAGCCGTGGACTGCCACGTTGCTGCCATGGCCGTCCCAAATTTGACGATATTTCTCGGACGTCGCTGTTGAACTTCCTTGACTCACGGTGGAGGGGGTTCGGACTTCGGAGCAAAGGCCGAAATGATTTTGAAATGATTGCCCATGGGCACGTGTCTCTTACGTGAGCTGATGCCTTTGAAACACTCCTTTCTTCCTCGGCCACTACTTATGTCCGCGCCGCCCTCCTATGGCCTATCTGGACGGTGGTATCGTCGACCGTATCGTGACTTTCTGTCCGACCTTTAATACCCTCCAATCAACGATTTTAGTTTCCAAGACCCCCATCGCGTGTTTCAAACGCGCCCGAAAGTAAGTAACTTGAGGCTCTATTCGAGTCGGTTTTTTTCCAAGGTTGATCTCTGATGCAGTCCATTGCGCGGGCGGTGGCATACAACATCTTTGACCCGTCCCTTCCGCAGGTTTTGCGGGTGATAAGGTGCCCTTATCATGACTACACTGTAACACCAGTCCGAGCGACGACCCAGTTGGTGATGGCCGAGGCGTGCCCTGATGACCACACTCACAGTTTTATCACGGTAGATGAGCAGGGAAAGCTGCAGGAAACCTCGAGAGTTGTTGCTGCTCTAGAGGATGTGTACAGCGTAACGTATGTTTTGCCTGGTGTTGGCCATAATTGTATAATTTATGGCCGACGCAGAAACAAAGGCTGCACCTCGAAGATCAGCGTCTTGACTCCGGACGAATCCTGGCGCTTCCGGTGGGCTATGTACCGCATCATGCTCTATTGCAATCAGTTCCAGGGCAGTCGCTACATGCAGTACGATGATGACTGCATAGAAGGGATTGAGTCGGCAGCAACGCACGGCCGTACATACTCAGACAGTATTCAACGGACGAGCTCCTGTAGCTGCACTCTGTCGTTCGTGGAGTTCCTCCGCAACATCTTTGTCATCCTGGGCGTATTTGTTCCCTCTTCCCATAGTGTGTCCTTCATGCTGCTGACCGAACCATTCTTCAGATCCGAATGTTATCGAAGTCCTGCTTTCTACCCGCCCGCCTGGTTCTCTGCGCTCCTGGGAGGCTCGTAACTTTGGCGTCCTCGGAGACGATATCAATTTCACGTTGTTCGAGGACGATGACAGAGGATCCCTTGTTGGTGGGTTACTTCTCCCTGCCGTTCGAACTCATCTAGACTGCTGACCACGTCGCGCCTCCGCAGGAAGACGCCCGCGTCGAGATGGATCTTGGATCAAGTCAACGGATCTTAGACCAAGTCCACGGCGCGAATGATACGTGTGCGTTCCTCAGTAGAATTCGGTCTTACCTCTGATCATATTCAGGCTCGCGATGCGCCCACCCCGGTGGCCTCAACCTCGAGACCGAAACCAGTGAGCCTTACTCGATTCAGTTCTCCCTCCCTTATCTTCCGTTTGTCATAATTTCGCTTGCGCATGCTCACTTTCCATATGCAGACTGGCACTGCTTCCCCATCTTCCTCATCAACCTCCTCAAAGGAAATCTCAAGCGCACTTCCACCATAACGCAGCCGTTCTTCGTCGCCACATCACACTTCGCCAACGCTGACGCTCTCGGGCCGTTCATCGAGGGCTTGTTTGCGCTTACAGCACAGACGGCGCCGGCGTTCGATGGGTGGGGGCGGAAGGACTCGTATTGCGCTGCCTGTTTGATGCGGTTTCTGGAGCATTTGTAGGTGTGGTGGTTTGAGGAAAGAGATAGGGGTGCGTGTCAGAATTTTGATCAGATATTTTCTGGGTATATTCGGTTCCGTGCTGATTGGATATGCGTATTTGCAGGCGGATGGACACCGCCGGAAAATTGCTGGCTGATCGAACTTACTTGCATTCGTATTCTTCTCTTTGATGGAGCTGACGAGCGCATGCAGGTACAGCTGGAACTGCCGCACACAGATAAACAGAGTCACGCGGACCTGAAGAATGTACGTCCGTCATCGCGTTGCCTATCATGACGATGTTCTGGGACATTTGTCCCCGATAAAGGGCGACACAGCCTAGCCTGGATGTACGCACGGATGCTGATCCGCAGAGCCTGTCCTGTTTCTATGCTATAGATTCCGAAGCTATTCGCCGCTATCGTATGCGCCACCAGTATTTTGCTTCCGTCTGATGAAAGTATTTGCATCCTGAGCTCGCTTTCTTAGGACCTCTGCGATGGCCTGTTTGATTTCGCAGAGATGATGTCTTTCCGCGCTGCCGGCGCCGGGTCTCTCCCCCGTTAAAGCTCAACAGAAAGATGGGGCGCTAGCGAGGATCATCTGAACCCCGTTGTTCCGTGACGTGAGCGAAGATCTAACTAGCTTAGTAGCTGGAAGGAACGGGTCCAAATTGACATGTATAGCGTGACCTTCGATCGTGAATGTCGTTGGATGAGCAAGAGCAAGTTGCGTCGTGTACCGACGACCTGGGGCGCTGAATCCCAGAATCATGCACCAGATCTTTCGCCGGCACAGAAATCGTTCGTTTGCCTCCTCTTGGCCCCCGTTCGTGTTATGCACCCGGTTCCGTGGTGAGCCGTCGTGAGCGATCTGTATATGGAATGTCTTTCCTACGAAGTTCGCCGTGTCAGTTAACACTCCAGTCCACAGTCAGGGAATCAGTGGCAATTTCGGGACCCGATGGCTTCCGCCTTTAAAATAAACGGGACGTGAAAACGGGACTTGATAACGGGACGTGATAACGGGTGCTGGGGCGCTATCGGCCTTCCGTGCATCTTCGAACTGATCATCTCCCGCTTGTAACTTATTTTTGCAACATTCGCAGCTCCTCTCGACTGATCCCTGGGAAAATCCTTTCTCAAAAGAAGCGGTAACTCGACGGAAGATCGTCCATTCAATACATTTCCATGTTTTTATTCAGACCGACCCACAGAGGTCTGCAGATCATGCAGCTAAGTGAAAAATCTTTCAGTCTGAGCACCCAAACCCTAGTTCCGAGAGCTTATACCGCCCGAGTGCCAGGTGGAAGGCGCTGGAATGCGTCAGCCGGAGACAAGACGCCAGAAATGAACCCCACATGAACCCATACTCGAGCGTCTTCCACGCGGCTAATGCCTCTGGTTGTTGTTCAAGGGTCGCCGCAATACGCACATGAAGTTTGCCAACTTCTTGCACCATCTCGACCAACACGTTGTTCGGGTGCTTCAGTGTTGCTTTGGACCGAACTTGAACATAGTTGTTCGTTTCGCCAGCGAGTTCTTCTTTGTAGAAGCTGCATATTCACAGTCAGCTATATGGGATATTATTATGTATAGAAGGAAGAGACGAACGAGAGAATATCGTTCACGAGGCACATGTAGTCGTCAATGTCGGGGATGACCTGGATATAGGCGGAGATCTTGGGGTGGGTGTCCTTAGGGAAAACGGCGTATGAAAATCCTGGCGCCATCCCGGTCTTTTCGCGGAAGTATTTTGGCCACCTCGGCGCTGTGGAGGAAATCTGCATCGTGCTGACCTCCTCCCTGGTCTCCAGAACGGTTCCACTGATGAATTCAAAGGCGGCGCACACCATCGCGTTTGCGCAAACTGGATCCCAATGGTCGTATAGTCGTTCAAAAACCTTGTGGAAGTGAGCGAGGGCAGAATTATCTTCCAGCTGCCCGAAAAGGAGTCGTCGTTGATAGTCCTCCACAGGGAGCTCCTCGGCGCAGTCGTCAATGTAGAAGAAAAACCTGCGCCACAAATCAATGGTGGAATGCACGGGCAGCGGGACATTGTCTACCATACATACAAGCCGAAGGCGAGTTTGACCTCGAATGTGTGCCGTGGGTAGAAGAACTGCATTGTAAGCTCCATACGTTCCATCAGCAAGGACGGGAAACACACCTCGACACAAATAACAGCCTTCTTCGAACTGGAGGCAAACATCGTTCCATCTTTCCCGTCATTTACATTCCAAGAGGCGACTTCTGCATCGATCGCTTTCCCCAGCGCATCGGCAGAGCTCTTGGAGAACGGGACCCTCGACATGTCGTACGCTACGACATCAAGTAAGGACCGAATGATAGCCTTGAGTGCTACTGAGTAGTCCTGTGTACACCAGCATCACTGAAAGAGTTTTTCGAATAAGATGCCGAAGATACCTCTTCAGGGTTGTTTAAGTGAGAGGCCATCGATTCCGCTTGAGAACTAGAGTGTGAACTGGGGAGCTAACGGTCGCCGTTGAAGAAAGGATTGGCATCCAGCCGCCTGGTTCAAACAGTGATGTATGGTTGATGTGCAAGATCTGGATCCTGGATCTCAGAAGCATCTCAAAGCCTTCTATAATCAACCTTGTTTTAGAAATTGGGTGTCGATGAGCTGTCCTAGCGACATCCACCTTAAAAAAGTCGCGGATCCTCCTGGTCGTCTCCTGCGCAGCGCGAATTTCCATCCTCCTGATCCTCGTCATGTTGAATTCCTTAGGCCTCAAACTTTGCATTGTTGTGTTATTCCTCTTCTTCGGCCTCCGCTTATACAATCGCCGCGGTAGTGGACCTCCTGGGCCATGGCAGCTCCCTATTGTTGGAAATATGCATCAGATTCGCCAACTTCCTTGGTTAACATTCACAAAATGGGCCCAACGCTATGGTGAGATGGATGTACTTTGGCCCGCGTTCGTATCTGACGGACTCGAAAGGTCCGATCTTTCACATAAACATTGCCGGACAAAATACAGTAGTTCTGGGCAACCACAAAGTGGCTGCAGACCTTTTGGACCGTCGTTCCGGGATTTATTCTGACCGACCGCGCAATACTGTTACTCGGATTTTAACTGGCGACATGGTTTTTGCTTTCGCACAGGTCACTCCCACCTGGCGCCGTATGCGGAAAGCATCGCACGAGCAAGTATTTCTGGACCGTGCTCGCAGTTTTCTGACCACAATCCCAGTGCATTAGGGCCCCAAATTGCCCGAAATTATCACACTCTGCAAGAACGGGAGGCTACCGTGCTCGTCGATCAAATGATCAAGGCTCCTCTAAAGTTCAACGATCATATAAAGCGAGCCAGCGCTTCTCTGGTCATGGCAATCATTTACGGGACCCCAATTGCAGACTCAAATGATCCAATAGTCGCGGAAATCCAGAAATTCGTAGATCGTGCGCTCGGTGCCGCAGCTCCGGGCGCATTTCTTGTGGAATATTTTACGTGGATGGAATATCTTCCTCGATGGATGTCTGGATGGAGACGTTATGCCGAATTCTGGTACCAAAAGGATTCTATGATGTTGACAGGATTGTTTGCCAATGCGCAAGCGCGCAGAGTGGGTTCGATTTTCCGTTGCAGTAACAGGTGCTGACATATTTGCAGGAGAGCGGCGACGACGGACCGAGTGTTGCTGCAACACTGATGGAAAATACCGAGAAAGATGCCCTCTCCGTTAGGGAGTCAGCTTGGTTGACGGCTACGCTTTAGTGAGATCATTGTTGCTTTGCCCACCGCTAGAACTGAGTACACAACATAGCGCGGCTGGGGCTGAGACGGTACACCACACTCCCTGTGATATCGTATTGACCTCCAAATAACAGTTTTTCAGAGTGCCGGGCAGATGGAGTGGTTCATGATCAGCATGATTCTGTACCCCGAGGTTCAAACGGCCGCACAGCAGCAGCTGGATGAGATTGTTGGGCGTGGTCGAATGCCGACGCTGGCAGATTATGACCACCTACCATATATTAGGGCGATTGTAAGGGAGGTTTTGCGATGGCGCACGGTTCTACCTCTTGGTGTGTATACTCAGGCCCCTACTGACCATGATCGACCTTACTTCTCCAGGTCTTCCGCACAGGCTATCCGAAGACGACTGGTATGAAGGATTTTTGATTCCCAAAGACTCAGTCATTATTCCTAATATCTGGTGCGGACCATTCTTTCGTAGTGAAGTTGCCTAACCAACTTACTCAGGGGGATGAACCACGATCCGGCTATTTATGGTGTAGATGTGGAGATATTTCGGCCTGAAAGATATCTCAGCGAAAGCGGTGAGCTAAAACCTCCACCAAAGGATACAAAGCAAGAAGGTCATTGCTCTTACGGGTTTGGTAAGAGGTAAGAACCTCACCCACTCACTGCTTCCCTGCAATTGTGACACCCCCCAAGAATTTGTGTTGGCCGTCATATTGCAAACCGGTCCCTATTTATTGAGGTGGCGGCGATTCTCTGGAGCTTCAACATAAAACCGGTTCATGACAGGGCAGGCGATATTGTCCTGCCCGATTCAATACCCAAGCAGGAAGGAAGTCTTATCTTGTCAGCGGTTTCTGTTCCTCCCTGCCTCTCAATTTGACTTTTCTTGACAGGCGGCCAGCTCCGTTCCAGTGCGAGATCACCCCCCGGTTCCATGAGGTGCCTTCACTAGTGAGACAGACAATTAATACTGCTACTTGAGAGTATCATGATGTTTCCTCCATGTGATCCCTGTTAGTAACAAAAATTTCACCTTGGTCGAACTTTGAGTGAGGCAGTCCCCATACGCATACGATAAACCTAAGGCTAGCTGCCCCTCAGAATGGGCTAGCGCGCTCTGAGAGATTGAAATGAACAAATTTGAAGGAAGCTAAGATATTAAAGCCAAAACTGATTATTCGGTCGTTAATACCGGTACGTTCTCGAGAACAGCCAGTAGGAATGCGGAAGACCACAGAGCATATCGTTCAAGTGACAGATTTCCGGAACCAGAGGCCCAATTTTGCGTACCACAAGACCCATGCGTCGGATAAGAACCCAGGGACCAATCGAACTAGTTAAAAAAATACTTAGAAGCATAAAATTAGTCCTAGTACAGCGCTCCGGAAAATTACCCGATCAGCCCCGAGTGCTCCCACGACCAAGCATCTGACTCTCAGGTTCATAAATTGCGAGCGTGAGTAACAGAATCCTTCCTGGTCTCAGGGGAGCGGGAGATGATCAATTCGAAGTACTCGGCCGACATGAACTTTCCCAGACATGGAAGAGCCATAGCGCACCAGACAGATTCTCCAGTTGAAGACTTCGAGTTGTCATGCGAAGTTCGTATCTCCATCTGCTTCCAATCTGGTGGTTCGGACCAAGTTTGGATTCTCCCAAGTCCTCTACTATCTTTATCATATTGAGATTTTAACGACATCAAACTGAAGGGCATAGACCTATGCTGTATTGGAACTTGCCAGCCGGGTGTCAACCTTAGGCAAATGACCACAACCTGATCACGACCGACTTGGATGCCACTCTCCACTCCAGGTTCCTGTCGATATTTTAAGGTGTGGTTACCCTCCAGATCAGCTTGATACTCTACCGCTATGGCAGATTTTGTGCTTCGCGCGTCATTTCTTGCAATTTCTTGCAAGCAAGTACAACTTTCCTTGAGTTGTGAGATTAATCCCATGAGTGTCCTCTACGTATCCGGATTGGGTGTCAAGACTCTCACAACATCTTTTCTCAGGCTCGTTCGGTAAGTGCGAAATGTATTTAAAGGATATTTGTATCGCTGTATGTGGGGCAAATTTAAACCATACTCCCATTCTCCCCTCTCCTCGAGTTTCAGCATAGCCCCCGGCTTGTCAAGCGACATATAAACGAGACTGTATTGTACAGAAGCCGCAGCTTTTCCACGTATACGGATTGGGTGTCAAGACTCTCACAACATCTTTTCTCAGGCTCGTTCGTTAAGTCCGAAATTTATTTAACTTGAAATGATTATTGCACGAGTTTACGCGCGTAGGGTACATTTGACGTCATGTATACCTTTGAATTCCGTGAAGTTATGTATTTTGAGAGTGATTCACTGGTCAATCATTAACTTCCTATAATCAATGGAGGGTTCGAGTTCAAGGCTTCACAATCGGCCTTGAAAACATATACTTGAAAGGCCATACATTGTGTGACAAGGTTTTTGCTCGTTTTCTATTCCGCGCCTGTATCATCGCAAAATCGCCGGCTATCTGATATCCGTCCTGAAACGTAGAAGAAGCATCGCGAAATGGAAACTTCATTGCACTTCCAATGTCATGTGGGGTGACCACTCCGAAATTAGAGGAATCTGCCTTCGAATCGCACGATCCCTTCCCATGCAATCTCTCACTTAAATATCTCCGTCGCCATCCCTTACTCCTGGCCACAAACTACAGGATGGCTTTTAAGTACACCCCGCTTGAAGATTTACAGTCGGTATGAGACACTGCTGGTCATCTGGATAATTACTCATCTCGGCAATTTAGGGTTATGCCGAGCTACGAAAGTCATTCCAGGACAAAAAGACTTTGCCGCTGAAGTTTCGTCGTGCACAGCTGTTGCAACTTGCGCGACTCTTTCAAGAAAACAGTCACGATTTGGCGGCTGCCCTGCACGCGGACTTAGGGCGCCACAAGCTCGAAATCTTCATGCCCGAAATCGGACCCATCGTAACTGCAGCCGTACAAGCAGCCGAGAACCTCGAGGAGTGGAATAAGCCTGAGAAACCAGCGGTGGAAGAGTGGCGCAGCTCCTGGGACACGACCATCTACACATGCCCGAAAGGCATTGTTCTTATCATTGGGTGTGTACACATGGAATTTACCTTGCAAACCATACTCACCTCCTGCGTAGTCCATGGAACTACCCGTATGGAATCACGATGCTTCCCTTCATCGGAGCCATCGCCGCCGGCTGCACCGTCATCATCAAGCCCTCTGAATTCAATCCCACCTGCGCACAGCTTCTGGCCGACTTGTTTCCGAAATATCTCGACTCGTCGGTGTACCGCATCGTGAACGGTGCCGTCGCCGAAACCACTGCGCTGCTCGAACTCAAATGGAATCACATTTTCTTCACTGGGAGCGGCCATGTTGGCAGAATCGTTGCCGCTGCGGCGGCCAAGAATGTTACCCCTATCACGCTGGAGCTGGGAAGCAAATCACCCGTGTTCATCGACGCTGCCAACACCGATGTCGATCTCGCAGCCAAGCGCATCTTGTGGGGGAAAATGCAAAATGGTGGGCAGGTTTGTGCACTCATGTTCATCAATGATCATGTTTACGATATTTGTTTTATCTTGTTCCGAAGGTCTGCGTGGCCCCCGACTTCATCTTGGTTCCGCGGGCCCATCAGGATAACGTAGTGGAGGCGTTCAAGAAGGCTTACCAAAAGTTCTGGCCTCATCCCAAGGGAGCATTGGATCCGCTTTCCGAACTGGGCGGCATCCTGAATCCACATCACCATGCGCGTCTGACAGCACTCCTCGGTCGTACGGAAGGAAATATTGTCCACGGAGGAAACACGGAAGAGTACAGGCGGATTGAGCCAACGGTGGTTAAGGATGTGCGACTCGACGATTCACTCATGGAAGAGTGTGTGATCATTGCACGGCTAATATTGCAGTACTAACGGGCGCAGCGAACTGTTTGGCCCAATCATCCCGTTAGTGCCGATCGAAGGGGTAGATGAAGCCATTCAAATCATTCGAGGAGGGTCAGTGTCTCTAAATTGGCAGAGTCTCTTTGGACGGCATAGGACTGACCTCGTTTATCCCAGCCCAGTCCCTCTCGTCATTTATGTCTTCACAGACAGTGAAGAAACCAAGAACAAATGTGTGTCGCTACTTCAGACTCAGTTTGTTATTTGACTGACTCTCTTCTTTACCAGTCGTCGAATCTACGAGTAGCGGCACCCTGGTTCTGAACGATACCTTCACACAAGTTGGTGGTACGTGCGAATTCGATCTGATTTTGGCCGTTGATATATCGTACGTAGTTCACGAAATGCCCTTCGGTGGCAGTGGAGATTCCGGCTGTGAGCGACTCTTTCTTCCCAAACACAGACCGTATATTCATCCGAATATCCTAGATGGCTCATACCTAGGAAAATTCTCCTTCAACAATTTCGTTAATCGCCGCAGCTTTATCAATGTTCCTCCATCGTATGTTTTTATTCCCTCGTTCATGGCAGGACCCGACTTCCTTCAGTTTCGAGCCCTTCTTGGGATACCGCTACCCTCCGTACTCTGAAGAGGCTTTCCAGGCGCTTTCGGCGGGGGCGAACATCAAGATCCCCGATGTTTAGACTGACCGGCACAGTGTATGTTTTCGAGATGCGCGAGGATCAAAAAGTTCCGAAATGGCCCATTATTCGAGGTCAAAACTCCAGAATGTCAAATGCAGATGTAGAGATCAAAGAACGATTCTGTGCGCGATCTGAGCATTGAAATCCACAGGTCAAAGGTCCTGAACTCAGGGTGCGAATTAGCGTCGTCCATGCAAATTGGTACAGACAATAGTGGCGAATTGGTGACGTAGAGCTACACGGGTGACAGCAGCATAAGCAGCACCGAGCTCGCACAGCGGCGATCTGCATTGCGTTGAGGCAGCCAAATCGAGGACAACAGAATTTCGAAATGACTGTGATGGATCTCCAGACTGGACGGAAGCTGAAATTGTATCTTGGAAATGCCGGTATTTATTTTGGTAAGCCCGCCGAAGCACAAGAGTTGTGGCGCAGTGGTGCAATATAAGAATACAATGCGGCTGGCAAGCAATCCCTTCGGACCCGTGAAGCTCCTACCTCCACAGGTCGGAATCGTGTCAGCGTGTACGAGTCAAATCAAGCGCCGGTGTCGGTCTGACCGTCGGTGGATCGCTGGGACTCGCGCCGGGTTAGGGATACAACTCCAGCAATACAGCTGCCTGAACAGCTGAAGAATTCCAAGCAAGACGGAAATGGCATGGGCGGTCTGAAACAACACAATTTCCGGAGTGATAAACGGTCCCTCCTTCTTCTGCGCCGACCAGGATTTACAAAACACAATTCTCTCCATCCCGCCTGGTGGCAATGCCTCCTCTTTCTTGAAAGCGTGAAAGACCGCGATGGCTGAAATTATTTCCTCTCAAGGCACCGATTGACTGAACATCCGGATGTGCTCCCCACATCCTCATGCTTTCGGACTTGGATTAACTTGTCCATCCAATGTCGTGTAATCAACTGAAGAGTACAGTCGTCTTCTATCCCCCACACTATTTACGAATAACCCGTGTTCGATAGTCAGGCGTAGGACACAGATCATGAAGATGTGCAGACATCGTCAGATAACATTGAAATGGGACCGTGGATGCGCATTTGCGATGTACGTATGAAATCTGGAGGCAGAGACATTCAGACCAATCTGTGCGTATTGTTCGTCGCCGTCAGAAGGCCTTGTTTTATGACTCTTGAATCAGGTTTGACGGCAGGAAATGTGGTATGTTTAAGAGTCTCTGCGGATTAACGCCTTCTCAATTCCTGTGATGATGCCCGTGAGTACATTCGATTTTTTTTGTTGAGTGCATCACATTGACATCAAGTACGCAATCGGCTACTCTCCCCAGTGTCCACCTTAAAACCGGCTCAGTTCGGATAGGCTCCAGCTTTCAGGTATTTTCAACCGTTGCTGATGCGGGAATGCAGGGGCAGTGGTGCTGGTACAAAGTTTCAACACCTTTGGTTAGGATCACACCTGATCCATATTTATTAGATGGCTCTCTGATTAAAATTGTGTCTACCGAACTGAAATATCATGCCAACCTTCCCTCTGAACACACTGACTACACCCTAGAATGGCCTGGACGAGATTGTGGGATTTAACGAACAAGGTATCTTACGGCGTCATCTTTGGCTCCTTGTCCGTGAGATTGATCTCGGGCGCCACTCTGCAGAATCCAATTTGCTGGAGCTATTGGTGTAGGCAGGTTAGGCAGCACCGGACCTGCTTGTGCCGGAACTGTTCAATTATGTTGAAAGGTACTTGCTTCCCCGTGTTGGAAATGCTGGCTTGAGTCCGGGGAAACATGTTGATCTCCTCGCCTCGCATGGCATGGGCGCCCTCGAGCACATTGACCCAGTTAGCTTTCTGGTTTACCGTTGACTTCAATCACGAAAACCAAAGGCCTTGCCACAATGCGATTTAAGAGTTGCGACGTTGAAGCGAGGCGGAATATTCCCCTGACCCCTGCCACTGAACTTGAATGTCATCACAGATCAAGAGATACTCACCCTCTACTTCCATGTCAGTCAGGCTCGTTGAAACATACTCGTAGCCGCATAAAGTGTTGGCGTCGGGTGGTTCTCGGTGTTCAGGCCTGCAAACAACTCCAAATAGCTTGTAGACCGAAAATATGAGGAAAGAGAAGATATTTGCAATGATTACCTTATTACTATAAAAGGCAATTCCTGAGATATAAGGCATTTCAGGCCAGAATTTGAAATCGACTTTTTCTACAAAGACCGTGGGAAATTTAGGTACTCATAGTCAAAAAGTACTTATTGAGTAGTGCAGAATAGCATTTTGAACCATATTAATAGGTCATGATTTGAGCCTGAAACATCGGTACAAAGTGGCTATTTTCAGCAAATTTAGCCAAAAAATGGTCAAAATTGCCAAAAAGCCCCATTTTCTAGCCACGATTGTGAGCCCAAATCATAAGGTACTAATATGATTCAAAGTGCTATTTTGCACTACTCAAGGAGCACTTTTTGACTATGAGTATCAAAAGTTCTCATGGTCCCTGTAGAAAAAGTCGATTCCAAATTCTGGCCAAAAATGCCCTATATCTTCGGAATTGCCTTATATAGTAATATGTCAACCCATGGAACTATCTTCTATTTCCTCATATTTTCAGTCCACAAGTTATTTGGACTTGGTTGCATGCCTGAACACCAAGAACCCTCGACGCCAACACTTTATGCGGCTACTAGTAGCTCCAAGGTCAAATCCCATCCGACTAGGTCCAAGAAAAATTTCTGCATCGCCTCCTGCAAGATCTGCTCGTTCAAGATCTTTTCACCGCACGGCATCAATACACAGTCCCTCTATGATCAAGAACGCGATCAATGATCACTTACAAGCACATAGGTAAGCGATGCCCTACGTCTATAAAATCTTGCTGAACGGCCTCAGTCAGTCACTTTTTGTCGGAGTATTTCAAGGAATTCGCAGTCCGAGTACTTACCCAGAAAGCCATGCACGCACGTATTATATTTTTATATGAATATTAGGAGGTGATGAGGACGTTGTCTTTCTCGATCTTCTTCCATTGTGACGGATTCTTCGAGCTTGAGAGGTTCTGAGAGGTTCCAGAGCATGGGAGTTGCTGAGAAGATTTTCAGCCATCGTTCGCCGATGGCGTTGATCAATGTGCTCTGACCCTATCAAGAAAACACCAACCAAAACCAAACCTCAACACAGAAGTGTGTCGGAACGGAACGGAAGTGCTCGAGAAGTGCACAGACAAGTATCAGACCCTGGTACAGGGCCTTATAAAAGGTTGCAGGGAATGAACTAGATCTCGGAATTGAGAAGAGAGTGTTGTATTGTTTGTGGAAGTCCTTGGAACGGGGTCCAAGTACTTATGTCTTGTGCTGAGTGCACCGGAATGGAACCAGAACAGACAGGAAAGCGAGTGTAACACAACAAGAGGTTCAATGTGAATGGAACCCTTGCTGTGCAAGTGTTCAGGCTAGATCTGAGTGAACGAGGGTAGACCCGAACAGACAGGATGCACAGTGCGCAGTGATTTAAAGCTTCGCAGCTATGAGAACAAACAAGAACAAACAAGAACGAGTCGCTAGGGTTTCCCGAAGCAAGGTGGATGCCGATTCCAAGCATAGACAGTAACAGACAGTAGTGGGTTCCGATCCCAAGTGTAAACACAGTAGTGGGTTCCGTTCCCAAGCTCTTCAGACAATGGCGGGTTCCATTCCCAAGCTCTTTAACAGTAGTGGGTTTCGTTCCCAAGCTCCAAAACCCAATATCCAAGTGCAGGCTCAGCACAATCCCAACATTTCCTGTCACTTTCAGACTCTTCCAGACAACGGCAAGTCGGTTTCCAAAGATTCCGAACACACAGAACAAAGATCCCGAGCCAAGATGGATTCTAAGAGACACCTTGTTCAAACTCCCCGGTCTCTACCCGTTTCACAAGTGTTGCTGCCTACTAGCCATGGGGTGATTCCGTGAAGACCGAACAGGACACTCTAGTACTAAATACAAAGCCCTGAAACACATGACAAAGACAGAGAATAAGTAGAAATGAGTAAAATAGTCTGTTTATCTGTCCAACTGCTGTGTTTCTGTCAGAGAATTGGGTATCTGGGTCCTTCTATTGGCTGTCAGTGTTGAGCACACCATTCTTGTGCAATCCTATGCACATGTATGATTGGTAAGGCTGTGCACAGCCCATCACAACCAAGACCCAGTGTCGATCCCAACTTGATAGTCCATTCCCTCCAATGCCAGTGCCTTCCCATCTGCCGGTGATTGATGTGCTCAGAACCTATATAAGAAACACACAAATAACCCCACTTGACTCGAGAGCGGCACAGAAACAGTCCAGAGACTGTTCCAACAACCAACAAACAAATCAAATGGTAATATATCCACATTTCCAAAGATCCCGACGAGTTACAGCCCGTAGTACAGGGCCTTGTAAAGGTTGTAGGGAGAGGTTTTGTATCTCAGAGAGATAAAAGAGCAAACTGCGTAGAACGTGTTTCTAGACACAGTGGAAACGTTGTTTCCGAACAGGATAGATTTATAGCTTCGCAGCGTGTGTGTGTGTGTGTCCAAGCGACAGAGAAACAAGTTTAAAGTAGTCCCGTAGACTCAAGTAAGGCCCCTAGTTTATAGGCCAAGAACGTTCACAGAGCTTTCCCTAAAGAGGTGCTTTCTGAGCAACGACAGCAGTCACGTTTCCAAAGTTTTCCCTAGACGGTACTTTCTGAAACCCGCTCCGCAAAACAACAACAATAATGTTTCTTTCAACAGAGTCCCAGATCCAACAGATTCTCAGAGTTCAGACAGTTTCCAGGCAAAGCCCGCGTTTCCAGAATAATATATGATTCAGAAACAATTAAGATTTCGACTAATAGTGCTACTCTATAAGAGTGCGTTCGCTGAGGATCCCAGATCAACCCAATGCGCAAGCGTATAGCCTACTAGTTCAGGGGAAGATGCTGTACCCATCGTAGAAACATCCTCGGATACTTATACAACCGCCAAGACACTGTTACAAAGCCCAAAACACAATCCCAATGAGTCAAAAGTCCGTTTATCCGCCTCTTTAACCGTGTTTCCGTCGGTTGTTCTTCCGAGCGTCACCTCCCATTGGTTCCCCACTGCGAGCACGCCATGTCCCCTTGCCAATTACGAGGCAGGAACCCGTCAGCAGCACCCCTGTATTATTCAGAGGGTGTGTCGATCACCGATAGATCGGCACTGCATCTAGTTCGACCTGTTTCTGCTTCAACTCGAGTCTCCCCTTGGTTCCAAGCACGGAACTTGATAATACTCCTTTGTAGGCTTCGGTAGATACCCGTTTCTCTAGGGTTTCCCAGAAAGGGTTCTTGAGAACGAACCTTAGAACACCTTTAGAGTTGTGATCCGGATCCACAGAATAGCCGACCACCTGTTTCAGTGTATCCGCATTCGATGGAAACCGGCAACTCTGGCAACCGAAACACTCGTGACCTAACACGTCTCCCCTAGCGTCTCAATACAACGCAACACATTGCCAACTCCCGTTCCTTTGACCCATTTCCGTTGTTTAAGTGAATGTTGGAAACAAGTCAAAAGAAGTCCCTTGACTTATTATCTGGCTGCACATTCCCCTTACAGTTTTCAGGGCGAGACTAGCCAATGGAAGTTCTAATTCCTTAGAACGTCCACCCGTTTCTCTGTGGTTCGCCCAACAGCTACCAGGAACCAGTACTGTTGCATAGAAACAACAGTTTCAGCAATGAGCACGATCAGAAACACGCAAAATTACGTGTATCTAACCATGGCCCAATTACTGGCTTATCACCAGAACATCTGGAACAGAAGCTTCCAGCCCGTAGCTCTTCAGGGATACCACATTCGAGGTACTTCCCACTATGGGTACTTGTTCCAAGAGCCGACAACTATAGGTCCAAGTGATCGGACCTTCGCTTAGTGACCATCCCACATCCGGAATGCCTGGGACGGCGTGGAACCATCAAGGTGCGATGTTTCCAGCTCCTTCCAGTGATCATCTGATCAGAACGCGATACGCACTCAATGTCCAACACACCACAACAGGATTCCAGTCTGTCCCGTCTAGTCCATGAGTGGGAACAGAGTAGACTTCTCATTCCACTTGTTCTGTGGGCTACACATCTCCTACATGTTTCGGAGCAAGCACGTGCCAATAGTTACAGAGTGTTCCTCCCTGCTCCCATCCATTACTCAGTGGTTCCTGCCCTGCCAGCTACTTGGGAACCTCAGTACTGACGCTTCTGGAGCGTAAACAGGAATATGTCTTGTCATGAAAACGCGAAAAAGCCAAGATTTCATGGGTGGACAAATCCCGTGCTTATCAGTGTTTTGAATGCATTTGATCTCCTTCAATGGCCGTGGTCGTAACTGGTCGGATGTCTTGTTATGTAGTGGCAGCGTGCCACGGGCTTTGCTCTTTCTCGCCGATACAGAGCTCTTGAGATCCAACCAGGAAGAGCTCAGAGGCCATTTCTGTTCGAACCAGCCTGTTGAATCAATTAATTACACCATTTCAAAGACCCCTGCGATTTTGCCACTCCTTCTGAGTCCTTCAATGAGCCCCATCAATTTCTGGGCCACAGTGCTGTGTCTATCTATATGCAGACTCTCCCATTAGGCAATCTAGGAACATGTTCTCCGATCTCCATCCACATTCTGACCACAAATCTGACCCGACCCGAGCCGCAAAAGTCCTGTTTGAAGCAAGGTAAGTGTTGACTCCACTATTCCGGACCCAGGGTGAGCTGTCTGAATGGTTCCGACAGAAACAGCAGGCAGCTAGACTAAACTTGCACTAAAATCACATTAGATGGGCCAGGGTGAGCTGTCCGAACAGTTCTAACAGAGACAGACAAACCCTAAATTAGGGTGAATTGAATCCCAGGGACCACTAGGGTCCGTGGTGTGTTTTTCCCCTTAATAACCTAACCCTAACCCTAGCCATGGGCCCCAGGCAGTGGGATAACAGATACCTAACTCGATCATGCCATTGAATACATCATCGGACTTAAAGCTTGTGGAGGAAGTACATACTATCATGAGCACATATCACTGGTGGAGAAATAAAATAAAATACCGTGTCCAATCATCCTCTATGACGGCTTCCTTCGCTCCTTCGGAAGTTTCCCAGACATCGACACCAATGTGCACATTCAGTGTGTCCACAATTTCAACGGGGGCTTCGAGTGGATGGCCTGAAGACCAGGAAATTATTCCACCTAGATTCACAGTTGTGGTGATGAAAATGGAGATTGTTCGAATTTGGGACAGGTTGATGAAACAAATATCGTGATATTCTTCCGTTGTCAGCGATTCAACGACCATGAGCTCTGTATTCGATGCACTGGATATTCTGTGCGAGTGCAATATTTTGGTAGGGCAATAGTGGAGGACAGGCTGGGGGGTACTGGGTGGTATGAGCTCTGCACAGAGCTGACCAGAGGAGCAACATATCCACGCCGTGTAGTTGTCCAGGTCCTGGTACAATTGTCAGAGAAGTCAGATCCCCAGTGGATAAACTCACCAAGAGTTGTTGAATTATGGAATGCACATAATTGTCTGCTGCCTACCCGGTTGTCAGGAACTCTAACAATGGAGCAGATCTCGTACATAGAAGTCCACACTCTTTGACAAATGAGATGCAATAGATGGATTGGAATAGACATGTACACAGCATGCATGGAAATATACAGTCGCAAAATGCAAATATCGATAAGTGTCCACATATTGATGAAACGGCACAAGATCTACTGTAGTATTTCGACCAAATGTTCACAGGGTGTCACCTGTCACCTGAGGTGTTCACTGAAATCGGTGTTCAGAATTGAATCCCCAAAAAGCGGCATTTCACATCACGGCCCATCAAACAGTTCTGCAGGTCGGGATGCAAATGCAGTTAAATATAATGATTGATTTCTGCATGCCGTTGGTTGGCGCTAATCTGCCGTGTTTTGGTCATGCTGCGGAATTTAACCATACGGAGATACGGCTTCGGACAGACAGAGAGGCCTAATTTTATAAAGAGGGTGATTCATATGTCCAGTCTCGAGACATATGAATCACCCTCTTTATAAAATTAGGCCTCTCTGTCTGTCCGAAGCCGTATCTCCGTATGGTTAAATTCCGCAGCATGACCAAAACACGGCAGATTAGCGCCAACCAACGGCAAGCGGAAATCAATCACCGCTTAAATGCCGAGCTGCCAGAAGTGCCTGATGGCTGGCTCAGTAGTTGAAATGCCTTTTTTTGCAGATGAATTCTTTAGTAGTTAAATTACGCAGCAGGACCAAAGCACAGCAGCCTAGCACCAACCAACGGCATGCAGAAATCAATCATTATATTTAGCTGCACTTGCATCCCGACCTGCAGAACTGTTTGA
Organism: Mycena albidolilacea; assembly: GCA_029282495.1. Taxonomy (NCBI): domain Eukaryota; kingdom Fungi; phylum Basidiomycota; class Agaricomycetes; order Agaricales; family Mycenaceae; genus Mycena; species Mycena albidolilacea. The sequence goes on along the minus strand of JARIHO010000080.1, from coordinate 294,256 downwards.
TGGGCCGTGATGTGAAATGCCGCTTTTTGGGGATTCTTTTGGAACTTATTTATTTATAGATTATGTTTGCTCTCCTCGGTTTCGGTTGACTTACTAGAGTTGCAGTTAGAGTTGACATTTACTCTAGCTTTATCACATCTCGAGTCTGCAGATTGCAAAACCTTTCAAATACAAAAGTCACAAACGAGGTGAACAAGTGGGAGCCGGCGCGAAGCGCCGGCGATCGCTTGTTTTTCATAAAACCAAGTCGTGATGATAGTTCGGGCATGATACTGAAGCTCATTTGGTTTTCTGGCTGAGCCCAAGATAGGAAGGAAACTGGAACGACTCCATGAATTCAAAATACACATTGACACTGCATCTCTGCGGGAGGTGAACAGAACCTAGATGCTTCTGAATGTCCGGGACTCCGAGCGCTCTGTGGACCGACTGCATCATGTGCATGGATTCCAAACACACCACCCGCCACTGCATCTGTTCGGAAGATGGAAAGACGAGAAGTAGATGCTTCTGAGGGCGCTCTGTGGAACGATTCCATGGATTCCAAACACACCGCCCGCGGCTGCATCTGTTCGGGAGATGAAAAAAAGCCAAGTAGATGCTTCTGAGTGGCTGGGCGCTCTTTGGAACGATTTCATGGATTCCAAACACACCGCCCGCGGCTGCATCTGTTCGGGAGATGAACAAAAGCCAAGTAGATGCTTCTGAGTGGCTGGGCGCTCTTTGGAACGATTTCATGGATTCCAAACACACCGCCCGCGGCTGCATCTGTTCGGGAGATGAAAAAAAGCTAAGTGGATGCTTCTGAGTTTCTGGGCGCTCTGTGGAACGATTTCATGGATTCCAAACACACCGCCCACGGCTGCATCTGTTCGGAAGATGAACAAAGTGGATGCTTCTGAGTTTCTGGGCGCTCTGTGGAACGATTTCATGGATTCCAAACACACCGCCCGCGGCTGCATCTGTTCGGGAGTTGAACAAAAGCGAAGTACATGCTCAGTATCCGTGCGTTCTGTGGAACGATTCCATGCATTCAAAGCAAATTCAAAACACACAGTCTGTCACTGGGGTCAGCATCTCAAAGTCTGCGGGAGATGAACAGAACTTAGATGAGAGTTAAAGCAGGACCTTTTTCGAAACGCAACTGTCATGGAGTCAGGACGGCTCTGAACCTCAACAGAGGACGTACTCGTCATGTTGAGGAGCAGCCAAGACGCCGTGACCCTCGACTTGACTGTTACCATCCGAAATCAAGACGAAACCACGATTTTGTTCAACTCTGTTTGATATTTTGCATCTGAACGACCAGCGGGTTTGGCCTTAATTTAAAAATTACAACCCGGAATGCTGCAGAACTCAGAATAGTGCTGGCAAGGTTCGGTTCGGTTCGGTTCAGGTTCAGGGCCTTCTGCTCTGAACGCCGAATCTGAACCTCGCGTTCGGTTCAGGCAATCGTCGAACCCTGAACCTGAACCGGCGTTCAGGTTCGGTTTGGCGTTCGAACGCGTTCGAACCGAAAGCGATTTCCCATGCCTTGGAAAGTGAATTACAAGGCAGGAAATTTTCTTGGATCATCCAGACTTACCATATGAGGTTTACAATGATTTCAGGTGGTGGTTAGAGCGAGATTGTGAGTGCGCGAACACCCTTTCGTTCGAAATGCCGGTATGACACAAGGATGTATCATGACTAGGGTTAACTGCGACCCTCTCCCCTCAATTACGGGGGGATGGTTTTGAAGAAGAATTCAATTATTCCAGAGCTGTTGATGCATTTTTAACGAAAACCGACTCACAATTGCAGGGAAAATATTGAAAATTGAGCCTTCAGATTCAATTTTAGGTTCGGTGTTCGAACGTAGGTCCTGCCTCCCGAACGCCGAACCTGAACGTGGCGTTCGGTTTACGATCCCAGACTACCGGTACTATCTCCATATATGCGATTTGGAAGGCCCGACATCTGGCGTAACTGGCGATTCTATAGTGATGTCCCAGCCGCTTCAAGGCCGAGACCCGATGTTGTGTAACCTCACGCTGTCGCCCCCACTCATCTCATCAGAAGAGCGGAGCAACGTTCAAGTTGAACAGAGACGTTCACGGAAATCAAGAAACGCTGATGTGTATTGTATTCGAGGTAAAAATCCTTTAAAACGAGCCGTCCAATCATTTCACCATTCGCAAAATTGAACCCCCCCCCATAGAACACTAAAAAATGGTGCAATATATCTCCGCAGACAAAGCGGGGCTTCTGTCAACCGTTCTTGAAGCCCTTCTCTATGGTAACCTTCGGCGGCGAAGTCTTGAATACTAGCCACAAACACTCATTTTTCAACAGGGTTCTCAGTATTAATGTTCATAGCCACCTTATGGATCCTTGTCCGTGGCCGTCCTTGGTCACAAGTCAACCATCGCATGTTCGTCATCGCATGTTTACTTTTTGCTCTCAGTACCATAGTGGGTTCCTTCGTTTTTATCCACGCCTCAGAGCTTACTCATCCCGTCAGCATCTGGGTGTGGACATCAATCGGTTGGTCAGCGGTTTTATTCGCTTTCGCGATATTACTCCAGGCGGCCCACCGGCCTGGTTTGCGAATCCCAGCGACCCGTCCTTCGTGTTCAAGAGTATCGTGTACGGTTTCCAGACTGCGCTTGGAGACGGGGTTGTGGTAAGCACGGACCGGCCAGGTAGTCTCACAGTTGACGGGATCCTCTCCAGATATACCGGTGCTACATGGTTTGGAACTCAATTTGGGTGATCATATTCCCAATAATTCTGTGGTTCGGCGTTGTAGGCAAGTGTTTTGGTACCTATCCACTCTTTATTTTTAAATCCAAGCAGCTACTGCCACCGGAGGCGTCTACGCATGCACGAGCCCGTCGACTGATTCAACGGGCATCTTTGCTCAGCAGGTTGGAAAATGGATCACAGCCTTTTATTCCACAACTTTGGCGTGCAACCTGACTGCCACTGGTAAGGAGGGAACTCCTGAGTCCGGACGATGTTGTGCATCGAAACACTTCTAAATTATAGCTCTTCTGGCCTATCGACTCTGGACGATTGATCGAAATGTTCGTCGCACCCGTGTAGGCCGCGGTGTCACCATTCCGATTCTCTTAGTCGTCGTGGATGCGGGCGCATTATATTCCATGACGCTCCTTAGTGCACTCATTGGCTTTGCTCTCGGCTCCAACGGGCAATACGTGGTTCTAGGTCTGCCGCGTCAAGATTTCATCGGTTTTCTCACATAACTCCACATTCCAGATATGGTCACCCCGATCATCTCAATTGCGTTTTACATGGTCATTCTGCGCATCGGTATCGCACAGCATTCCCCCTCCAGGGATAATACGAACGCGTCGACCCTCCCTCGGGTCCCTTTCTCCCGGCCAGAAACTTCGGGCAGATTTGGCAAACCGATGCATGTTCACATCCAGGTGGAACAAGTGACAGAAAGCCGCCGTTCCGCAGAAAAGGGCGTGGACGAGGTTAACCTTCCGATGCAGAGATATCAATCTGAGTAGTTGTAGCATATGTTCCTTCTGCCAAGATATACTGTATGAAAGGTTTGAAGGCCATTGCTGGTGCACAATACCCGTCGGGCCTTTGGCCTTGGTTCTCTTGTATAAATTGTGTATAAACAAATTATATATCTACGTTGTAGCTTTGTGGCTCTGGCTTCATATTATTGTGTCTTTTAAATCAACATTCTCTTTCTCCTCCAATGACTGTCTCGACTTTTTTGGCTTGCAATTGGATTGATCTGGCATCGGCCCAGTAGCCCACCGTTCACAGCATTCCAGAAATCTTCTGTGTGGTCTATGCACAATCCACAAAATCCAGAAGCTATACAAGCCAGGTGTGGTGGACTCAGCATTATCATGGATGTTAGTGCCTGCAGTTTCACATGACTGAATAAAGAATTAGCAGGCTTGAGCCACAGACAATTGGTGCAGTTGCCTGAGATGCTATAGAAAGTATCCACCATGTTTTTTTGGAGCTGTATATCTGCCCAGGGCGATCAGGTAGACTGCATCAATACCACGATCAATGTTCTGTCTGTTCGCGTTAGCCAGATATTATTTGGGGAAGTACAGACAATTGAAGTGGTTGAATATCATACTATACAAGGAATCCATCCTATTTTTGAACCTGTATATATGCCCAGGGCAATCTGGTGCTGGGTCAAGCACCAGGTAGACCACATCAATCCCACCATCAATGTTTGGTCAATGGGGATTCACTGAAGTTGTTTTGGGGGAGCAGAGACAATTGAAGCAGTCACCTATAATGCTATAGAGGGTGACCACACTGTTTCTAGGGCTGTATATCTGCCTGGGGCAATTGGGTGCTAGGTTGAACATCAAATTGATCACACTAATACTGCCATGTTTGGTCAATTCAAGCTAGGTTTGGGGGAAGGGTGTGCAATACCATAGCTTCAGAATGACCAGCACAAGAGAATGTGGCATGACAATACATGCTGATATTATGAGCTGATCAGTTTGCAGGCTTTCCCGAGACACCACTTACTAAAATTTAAAGTCTGATCGTCAACAGATATTTCTGGACCTCTGCCGCCACCACTGCCACTGCCAATCAATGTTTGGAACTCACTGAGTTTGAGCTGAACAAATTTGGTACATGTAATGGTGCCAGTTGGGCGACGAACACCTTAATTTTTCATACTGCCAGAGAGTGCAAAAATGATTTTTTGAGCTATGCTAAGTCAACAACAAAAAAAACCGTAAAATATGCACCAAGAAAATCAATCATTCGGAAATTGTGTTGTTTCAGAGTCACCGGAAAGAGATCTGAGGGTTAAGTAACAAAATATGCTCTCCATAAACTAATCATTTCAGGGTTAGTTTTTGGCCCACCAAGATGATGAGTATCAAAGCCGCTATTTCCGTGGCTGATACCAAAAGTATCAGAGCATGTATCAGTCAGTGGTCCAGGGTGGCCCTCCCCAGCCCAGGTGACCCGGCAGTATGAACAGCCATTGTGAGGTCTCTGAACGTGCTATGCACTGCTCGTCCCCTCATGGCCCCTGCAGACCATCTGCACCATGATGGAACAAGTTCTGATGTACACAACAGTGACAGACCTGGTATTGGGGCACCCAGGCATTTATTCAAATCTGCTCGAGTTGCAACATACTATAATTACTTCATTACATTACGACGTCATCTCACGAGGGCTATTGCTGGCCTGAGCAGTTAGCTAAAAGGGATATAATGTGTCATGAACCATTAGAAAGGCACTGGACAACAATCCTGGTAAAGGGTTGAAGTGGGAAGTCGCTAATGGAGCAATCACGGAAAGTGCCTTACCATCCTGGAAACGGATTGGGGCTACTGCACATCCCTGACTAAGGGCATATTACGAGGGAACATCCTTCTGAACCAGAGGGATCATTGTTAGGCATCATCTGACGTCTCCAGAACTGCCAAGAGAGAGCTGGACTTGGTCGATCTACCAATTGACTAAGAAACCACACTCGGGTACTGGGAAACGGCAGCTATCACGATTTTCAGACAAATCACTTAAGCGGTTCAAGGCGGAACCATTTGGGCGGATGGTTACCAAGTAGGGTAACGAAGAGCTGATGAGGAGGTCGGCTAAAAGTTGACATATCAACAATATCCCATCACGATTGTTCTAAGCGATGTAGATCTTGACTCATCGTTAAGCTCGGCTTGTTGATGTACATGTTCCTTGTAAATCTCTCTCCGCGAAGTTACTAGACTTCACGCTTAACCGGTAGAGTAGGCATTCATTCGGAGACACCCAGAAGCTATACCAAGTTTCGTTTGTTTTCCCTGTTTGAATATTATCTGTGTTGGATTTGGATCTTTATAAACGACGCGTGGACATATTGGATAAATGGAACGGACACGTGGAATATAAGGAAACGGATCGGACTTGACAGTTGGTTGTAATCTCGCAAAGATTAGCAATCGTGGATACTATTTGGAATCGGGATTCATAAGAATCACTTGTTTTACGCATCGGAGTACTATCTCCAAACCTAGACCCACATCATACAAAACCGTTGCACATAAAATCTCGTCTGTCTATCCGCAATTGCGCCTAGAACAGATTCGAGCAAGTTTTATCTATACGACTTTGCTTCACAAAGAGAACTAGAGTTCAAATTGCCACAATCTATACTGGATTGGAACCCCAAACTTGCATGAGGACTATAGTGTTTGAGTTGTTGTAGTCGCATTGTCGAACCACGTATTCATTTACAAGGTTTGGTTTGTGGTTATTTCACTGCCAGCCCCATAGTCAGTGTTTCAACGGATCTTCCTAAACAGGATTCTACATTACTGGAAGCAGCTTCCGAGCGAGACCAACACTCTCCCCACCATCCACATCACCTTCTCTGCCACTTGAACTCGCTCCTGCACCATCGTCAGCAGGATACAACTGTTCCCTGGGACTCGACCCTCAGCTCCTTCCTACAATGCGTGGGCAGTGAGCGACCTTCTGTTTAAGCATCTCCGACGAACGAGACCGACACTCTCCTTACTACATGGTTGCGCATGTCACTACTCGGTGTCCTATAATTGTCAACAGGGTACAACTGGTCCCCTCCTGTGGCGTAACACGTGGACAACCTCCCCTATTGCCATTTCGAGATGATCTCTCGTATTGGACAGACCTAGCCCATGCCTGACACCGACCCATCGGACGAGGCAAAGGATATCCCGACACTGCCCTTCCCCCATTTCACATGATGTGTCAACTAGCTGAGGGAGACCATTCATCTTTCTTCTTTCTCAAATGCTCAAGTACTTTCCGACGCAACTACCTGGTCGTGCCTGAAGCTCCAAACATATTCTGAGGTTGCTTGGCCTCGCTGTGCCTCGCGCAAATCCAAAGATGATTGGTCTCCTCAGCAGAGGCGCCCAGTCTCCTGCCGTATATGCACCTGGAAACACCTCATGACATTCCCTGCCCCCTGGAAACACCTGTGACCTGCATGGCACCTCTGGAGACGTGGGAAGTCGTTGAGGAGGTATAAAAGGGAGTGCATTTAGTAGGAGTAGTCAGTATCTTCCAGCCTGCAGAAGTAGCTTCTGGGGCGTCCTCCCCACTTACTGTACAAGTCTTACTCAATCTAAAGGGGTACTCTCAGCCTTCTCCAACCTCGTACCTCTCATGCACCCTCCTCCTCGCCCCCACAGCTGGAGACAGGCCATACCCCCTACATTTGCTTGTTCGTTGGTGTCTTACCTCCCACACCTCTATCACCAGGGTCCCTCCCCACCGGACCTGGTGTCACCTACCCAGGCTTCCTCGATTAGGATAACCGTTTTCGCGAGCCTCGCTCTGTAGAAAACAGGCCCGGAGAGAAGCCATCACATTCAAATCACTGTCTGTACCCAACAAGACCAATTATCTCACCACTAACCAAACGACATCAGTTTCATCATCTGTGTAACACTCATTGCATCTCCAGCACTGGTTCTAAGTGGAAGAGCACATCAAGGAAAGCAGACAGGGCAATACATTTAGGGTTCCAGTACACTTGTACGGAAGACCAGGCTTAGTAATTCCCATTCTCTCCATCGTTTTCACTGATGACAGGTCCGCTACACTCGCCCACACCTAGGAGAAGAATGGTCTCCATAAATCACTGTTTATATACACACACACACCACACACACAAAGTGGATTTGTGCACCGACCTTCCTCTCTATCATTTGACTATACTTTCCCCTCTAAAGAACGAACACAGTTGAATTTGAATCACATACTTTTCGATAGTGACACTGCAGTCCATATCACAGCTGGAGCCCACTGCGAGGGGGGTTTATAGTGGATTTAGAAGGAAACAAAGTCTCATTTCCACCAGACAGAGTGCCAATACGCCTAAACCGTTATGGACCCCGGTTTGCTTGACCCAAGCTTCAAAGAATCTATTCCAAGAAGTAAACCTCGCTGATCATCAGCCTCTACCGTAGCGCACGCTACCTCTCCCTTCGTCAATCCACCTATTGTAGCGGAATCACCTCTCAATTCCCTTAACTCGTCTCCTGAGACACTGCCTACTTCTCTCATGCCAGAATCCTCCATAGACTTGATCCCCAGCAGTTTGGACCAATCAAATACCCTATCAACTGAGTCAACCCTGAAAGACTCCGCCACAGAACCAGTTACGGAAACACAACCCCCTATCCAAAATAGGATGTCAAAAACACTTCCCGGAATAATAGCCCATAGGGCACCGGAATTTGATGGCAAGGCACTAAGCCTCAAAAGATATTGGCAGGACATTGAGGAAGTCACAGAGACCTGCAACAGGCAGAACAATGCAGAGAAAATGAAAATGGCCTTCCAATATATTGACTGGGATGATGAGCTCCTTTGGAAGGGGGTCCTGCCAGGAGACGGAAACTTGATGATCTGGGCCAACTTCAACAAGGAAGTCGAAAAGTTGTATCCAAGGTCAGACAGGAGCACAATCTTCTCCTTGAATGATCTTGACACATTCATTTCCACCAGAGTCTCGAAGCAGATCTCTTCGAAAAACGACTTTGCCGAATACTGCCGCAAGCTCAGAACCATCATGGATCATCTCATCAGGGAAGGCCAAATGTCGGAGTTGGAGTCGAAGAAAATGTTCCCAAAAGGACTACACAAGGACTTCCAGGTGAGCATCGTTCACTGAATGGAGATTCTCAAACCAGTACACCCATCGAGAATGCCACGGGAAATAAATGACATGATTGAGGCAGGACGATACATCCTTGACGCTCTGGAATCAGAGGTTGGCAAATCAGCAGACACTGTGTTCATTAAAAAAGAGATGGTGGAGCTCAGCGACACCATTGCCAAAATGAACCAGAGGTACCACATTGATATCCAGACACTCACACAGGCCGTTAACCGAGGAATGCAAATTGGCCTGCGTCAGTGGACCTATCTGATTTACCAAGCCATGGCCCTCGAGATCGTCCCACCAGGGCCACAATACCCACTGCCGGGAGGGGGAGCGTACCAAGGGCCGTACGGCACGAGAGACAACAGTTATCCTCAGCAGTAGGGAGGCTATCCGCCACACCAACCATGGCGACCTTGAGACGTACCTAGAGGAGGTACCATTTTGTGCCCCGGCGAATGCAGATTCTGCTCTGAGATGATGAAATGGTGCACTTAATATAAGACTAGAAATAGCTTAGATTTGGGATTGCACAAAACAACCACAAAACCATCACTACAACAATCTATTCCTCCAAAGATGTAAGTGCTTCTCTTTGTGAGTTTGGGTCCAGGCCGTAGTACAGTAGGGGACAACCAAAGTCCGCCTATCTGGGAAGCGTGGGAAAGTTTTATCACCTGTAGACACCACCCACCACCTGATATACCAGGCAAGACTATACACAAACGTTGCCTGGTATTTCAGGGAAAATCAATGAAACACTGACTATGGGGCTGGCTGTGAAATAACCACAAACCAAACCTTGTAAATGAATACAAAGTTCGACAATGCGACTACAACAACTCAAACACTATAGTCCTCGTGCAAGTTCGGGATTCCAATCCAGTATAGATTGTGGCAATTTGAACTCTAGTTCTCTTTGTGAAGCAAGACTTTACAGGTCTACAAGTCGTATAGATAAAACTTGCTCGAATCAGTTCTAGGCCCAATTGCGGATAGACAGATGAGATTTTATGTTCAACGGTTTTGTATGATGTGGGTCTAGGTTTGGAGATGGTACTCCGATGCGTAGTGCAAGTGATTCTTATGATTCCGATTCCAAATAGTATCCGCGATTGCTAATCCTTGCAAGATTACAACCAAATTGTCAAGTCCGATTCGTTTCCTTATATTCCACGTGTCCGTTCCATTTATCCAATATGTCCACGCATCGTTTATAAAGATCCAAATCCAACACAGATAATATTCAAACAGGGAAAACAAACGAAACTTGGTATAGCTTCTGGGTGTCTCCAAATGAATGCCTATTCTACCGGTTAAGCGTGAAGTCCAGTAACTTCGCGTCCAACAGGTGGGGTGAGATTCACTGGTGTTCCTCCCATAACTATCCACTTAAATACGTTACAGGATTCTAAATATAAACGAGACTGATACAAAACGAGCAATAGGGATCAGGGTATGTGACTAGTGGTATGGCAGCTAGCCGATGAACTCCTGTCAGATATCAAGTGATTAGTAAAATAGAGAGAGATTTATAAGGAACATCAACGAGCCGATGAAACGGTGCACTAGGGTGCGGCCGTGAAATCTAATGGATTGACTAGTGAGAAAAGCGAGCTAGTCACTCTACTAAAACCAACCAAAACCAAAACAAATCACTAATCCTAATCCTAATACTCGTGTGTGTGTGTGTTCGGGGAGGTAGGGTACGTATCACCCGTCAAAAGGGTGTGCAAGGTTGGAATAAGGCTTTGTTTCAATAGCAACTATGCGGTTTAAGCACAGTTATGCTAGGGTAGCAGGGACTTCACGCCAACAGGATATCAAGACTCAAGTTAAACCTTAGACTGTTCAAGTCTTCAGTTTCTTTGTGAGCAGCAGGACCTAACACTACTGGCAGCTAGCCAAGAAGCAGAAGGTAGGACAGACTATTTCAACAGACAGACTCTACTTCAAATATCGACCAACGTTTACACGAATGGCGGCGGTATCAACGAAACGGGGCTGTTACACAGAAGGTGGACGCTGGGCTAAGGCGCGGACAGTTACACTGAAGGCGGCGGTTTCACTTCTACTAGCACAAACTAGCCTTTAGTCCTGGAGGCCTAAAGCGCTGCTACAGGAGACAAGAGAGTACGTTTACACAACAAGTCTTAGTCCTGGAGGCCTAAAGCGCTGCTACAGGAGACTGGTTGGTGCAGGTTTGTACGGGGCTCTTATATCAATGCGGTTGGTAGTCTTTTCGACGTCCCTTGTTTCTTAATCTTTTCTGTGCGTCTGCAAATATATCTGATTTCTTTCACAAATCTAGAGTCTACTATATTGCCCGTATATCTGGGGGATAGTTTACTGGCTAATACAGAGTACACAGCTGGCTTTTATACATTTCAGAGAGAAGTAAAGGAGATAGACGGAATGAATAGGAACAATAAAGGGTGGGAGCCCGAGTAGTGAATGGCCAATGGCGTAGAAGGCATTCTCAACCATGGGTATTATGACCTGCTACCGGGGCTAATCCACATGTATTTCTCTAGCACGCCATAAGACGTGCTTAGTAGTCTTGGTTTCCATCTTTCTGACTGAGCAAGTCAATCTTTTAGTCATAGCTGACTGGTCAAGTCAGTCTTAGTCAAGTTCTATTCCATTTCTCTATCAGCCCTGCACTTCACAAGCTCAGTGGACTCATAGTAAATATCAAGCAGATTGACAAGATAGCGCGGCGCTACACTGGTGGACCAGTATAGTGACCAGTGCAAATATGGCGCGGCGCCATTCTATAGTACCAATCCTCATCAGTCATATCAGTAAATCCTTGATGCGAGGCCCGCATCTTTCTATCATTCAGATCCGCCCGAGTAACCACAGTGATGGTTAACTCAGTAACATGTCTTCATCCTAATCTAATCAGTTGGTCTTATACACAAAATGGCGCGGCGCGATATCCCTGCCGGCCCTAATGTGGTTGTACCAATCCTGACTTCGTATATCTTGTTTTAATAGTCATCAGACTATTCAGAGGCCGTTGAGGCGGCAAGTCAATAATTCTGAGTAGTTCCCTGATGTTTCACCTCCAGCACATAAGATAATGGTTTACCGCCACCATCTATAGCTCAGTGTAGAATATCATAGTCAGGACGTAACAGCCTTTTGGGCTGCCTTGTCAAGTCTACTCAATCCTTCATAGATGGTTTGTTACACTGACTTTCGGCCATCAATAGTGTAGCCTACCACCCCAGGGAGGGTGTACGCTCATAATCTAATGCCCCACTTCTGCCCGCTAATAGGTTCAAAATGAAATAAAAACTGGTGTTTTCATGCATGTTTTGGTACACGCCCTATCACCGAGCTTAACAATGAGTCAAGATTTACATCGCTTAGAACGATCGTGATGGGATATTGTTGATATGTCAATTTTTAGCTGACCTCCTCGTCAGCACTCCGTTACTGTGATGTGGGTTGTTGAGGCTTTAACGCGCTGGAGGTGAAGTGCGCACGGACGTCGAGTCCGGCGCTGCTATTCGAGCAGTGAGCGCTAGGGAGCGCTCCTGCGAGAGATGCACTCGGGTCGTGTAGACTGAGATAGACCCCTGTAACGCGAGGGTCGCAGAGCAGTTGTACGGATGCTCAGCCAAGCAGGGGGTCTAACGCATAAGGTGGTTCGCCTTGGTGGATCTCGGGCTTCACAACATAAGAGTAGTTGCAAAGTAAGATAAGATTAGTAAGTAATGATCACGGATCATCTACCTATTGCGGCTAACAAATATATGTATGTACATTAACTGTGAGTGCGTCTCATAGTGGAACTGCACCGTGTTATATAGTCCGTGTACCGTCACAGTTACCCTCCTTGGTAACCATCCACCCAAATGGTTCTGCCTTGAACCGGTTAAGTGATTTGTCTGAAAATCGTGATAGCCGCCGCTTCCCAGTACCCGAGTGTGGTTTCTTAGTCAATTGGTAGATCAACCAAGTCCAGCTCTCTCTTGGCAGTTCTGGAGACGTCAGATGATGCCTAACAATGATCCCTCTGGTTCAGAAGGATGTTCCCTCGTAATATGCCCTTAGTCAGGGATGTGCAGTAGCCCCAATCCGTTTCCAGGATGGTAAGGCACTTTCCGCAATTGCTCCATTGGCGACTTCCCACTTCAACCCTTTACCAGGATTGTTGTCCAGCGCCTTTCTAATGGTTCGTGACACATTATATCCCTTTTAGCTAACTGCTCAGGCCAGCAATAGCCCTTGTGAGATGACATCGTAATGTAATGAAGTACATTATAGTATGTTGCAACTCGAGTAGATTTGAATAAATGCCCGGGTGCCCCAATACCAGGTCTGTCATCTCCCCTTTTCATAAATATTGAGTGTCCCCACTCAACTGGTCGCTGTGTGACCTTTTTCTGAACATGACAAATCTTATTTTGTCATCAGGTGATCTGTTCATGTCAACACCCATCATTCGATCTTTCGAACCCTCGAGGATCGTGGATCGTATCCCTTTTTTGGTTACGAGTCCGAAATCCTCGTTAAAATGTACCGAAAAGCCCAATTTTCAGTCAATACGATCATAGTTGATGTTTTGCCCCTATTTCCAAGTTCCCGCTATAGTCTGCCTCATAGAATGGATTAATATCCCTTCTTTGAGCAACCGCAATTGGTTTTATTTTTGAAACAAAACATCTCCCATTGTATTCACCCCTGCTTGTGCCAGTTGAACTCAAGTTCTGCTGTACTATCCGCGCCTCGCATGCTATGTCGTAACACGGCACGTGCTCGGTGTTGATATTCACAACAACTCTTTCTCAACCACCATGTCCGCTTCCCGCGCCGTCTGTGCCGTCTTTTCCGATTCCCCCTTTGCTACTTTTAACACACCTGAGGACACCCAAGTAGGAGCCGAGGAGTTCTTCCAGGACCCCAAGGGTTTTGCCTTCGTCTTGCCCCCGTACCGCCTCACCGATGCCGACGTCGCACCAACCCCTGGCGGCCCTTTCTTGACCGTGTTCCCCGGGGAACGGGGCCTTTCTACGCTTAAGCACACTCCGGAGACTTCCTCTTCTATCTACTTCCTGATGCACCCCGCCATCTATCGCCTTATGCCTTTCGTTCGGGTTCCCACGCGTATCAAGCACAAGGATCCTGGATATTTGGCTACAATCATCGACCGTGCGGTGCCAGTCTTCATGAGTGTTTACCACCTCACGAAACTGACCCCTTGTACTAATCGCGATTGCTTAGGAAACCGTCCACCGTGCTCACCCACATGTCCAGCACACCAAGACCCTGATGATCCTGCTGGCCAACATCAACCGCTTCGTGCTCGCGGTGAAGGCTCTCGTCCCTCACCGTGCTCGCGACGAATGGTTCGCCTTCGTACCCTCAGGTGGTTCTCCAACTTCTCCCTGCTGGGACACAGTGCGTGTACTACTTTCCTTCCATCCATCCCCTTGCCTGACCCCTGTCCAAGTACCCTGTCCTTTACTCAAACTGGCTTTTTCCTGGCATGGAAGAATTCCCAGACGACCAGCCGCTGCGCGACCCATTGTCCGCCACCGACCATGCCACGCTTATGCGTATCAGGGGCAAGGCCAACAATTCGAGGGACACCGACCGTGCTGTCCATCTCCTCAACGAGGCGATAGATCCACGGATCGCCCTATTCGTAGGTTCTCATAGCAACCGCGATTGCTAATTATTCTAACTCCTGTTCTTCTACCAAACTGTGGCCGATGAGTTTCGTGCGGGACGGCTTTCTCCTGCCATCGCCCAGCGTTTCTTCAACACTGTCCACGCTCTTATCGATTTCCTGCCTCCCGAGCGTCGCAACGAGGCTTGGACGCATGATTTCCTCCCCGAGGACCAGGATTTTGTGAGTTACATGCCACCCTTTTTATTTGATCCATTTGGTTCTTATTTTAATCATCCGCCCAGGCTAACTTGTTTTTGAATTCGTCCATCACCATTCCCCGTGCGCCTCATGAGGATACGCTAGAGGACCCATATCCCACCATGGATATGTCCTCTTTCGATCCTATTTGGTACGGGTGGAGGAAGCTCCAGGAGGAGTACCGTCCCCGAGGGGAGGGCGCGTCTCCTCGCCCAAACTCTGATTCTGGGTCGCGCGCGGAGTCTTATTCGCCTCACTACGTGCCCACGACGCCTCCCGGACGTTCGCCTACGCCTGTTCCTAGTCGAACGACTCCTCCTGCGCAGACAGGGAATTCCGCGGTTGGTTCCGCGAGTTTCGACATCCGGCAGCTTCTCCGCAGCACGGGGAGGAACACTTCAACACCTCGCAAGGCTTCCGCGATCGCCGCGTCGCCCTCAACTTCGGTCGAGATGCAGGTGGATCCACCGAAGATGTCTTCCGCCAATGCCCTAGTAATCGCGGATGCCATGGACGACCCTCCTGTCTGCGTATGTTTTCTTTATTTCTCTTGGTACCACATCTGTTTAATCTTTTCTTGTAGCGTGGCCCTCCTCGCACTGCTACTCGTGGCAAGCGAGCCCCTCGGCAAGGTGCACCTCCCGTGCATCCTGCCCCCGCTTCCGTATGTTTTATCCTCTATTTCTCATTTCTTGTTCCCTCATTCTTCACAGCTCCACGATACAAAGGGGCGACCCATGATCAAAACCAGGTCGTCCCAGAAATCCGTCACGCCACCCACCTCTGAAGCGTACAACGAGGAGGGCAAAGAGGAGAGGGAAGACGAAGAGGAGGAGGATGAAGAGGAACCGCCGCGCCCTGCGAAACGCCAGCAGACGGCTCCTGCTTCGTCCAAAGGCAAGGGCTCGGGAAATTGTAAGGGTAAGGCGTGAGCCAATACACCCGCACTCGTGGATACTTTGACCCGCTTCCCCATTCCCGTGCGCAAGACCCGTGGGAAGAACAAGAAGGGCGAGGTGCCCACCTACATTCCCCCTCAACTTGTTCCTTCGATGGACACGTTGACCTTGGCCGCCGAGATGCTCGCCAACCAACGACGTGAACCCATAGTGGTGAGCTTGAACAGTCGCGATTGCTCAGCTTTTTAATTTCTCCTCCGTTAGTTCGACGCAGGGTGCTCCAATTGCATCCTCCACGACCACAAGTGTGACCACGGTGCCCCGCGCTCCCTCTGCGAGCACTGCGACAAGGGGTGCTTGTCCCATTGTTGCCACACCTTTGCGGTTACCGATCACGCTCGTGCCGCCAACCATCTCGAGCCGTATACTCGGCTCTCGAATGAGTGTAAGTCCCTTTTTCTTTCGTCTCATTCCCTTCCGTGATTGCTTATTAACGACCTGTTTATAGGCGGTAACGAGCTCATCACCGATCTCTCCGCTGCCCGCGCCGACTACGAGCTCGCCCGTGAGCAACTCTTCTGCGCCAGCGCGCGTATCGCAGTTGCGAGTAACCGCGTTAGCGCCTGGATCCGCGGAGTGGTCACCAACCTTGGACCTTATGGTCTCCCCCGCATTACGGAGATCCCAGAGAACCTTCGCCCTCTCTGGGGACAGCTCCTGATCGAAGCTGAGACGGAGTTGTCGGTTGATTACCGGGCAGCGATCATGCGCTACCCGTTTATCAGCGAACCTCGCCGGAATGACCTTCCCACCGATGAGGACCTTCCAAACCTCATCGAGTTCCTCACGCACCGCGCCGCACGCGCTCATCAACCAACTCCCCCACCCGAGGAGGATTCGACTTGGCCGGACGAGGGTGAGGCAGGACCATCGGGATCAAAGTAGTGCGCAGGATTTCTTGAGATATACTATGGAATGAGCAATCATGATTGCCAAAGACTGGCAATAATTTTTACTGTACAAATTTTTCTATACAAGTTTTGTAACCTGCCGAAGAATTCGAGTAATTTTCTTGCTTCCCCTGTTGAGAGATTTACTAAGTTCTACTGAACCTTTCAATCTGCCCAATGAGGCGCTTTTGACTATCCGTATCCATCTCGTCTCTTGGACATATCCCATCATCCCACGCTAGTACTCCGTTCTTTTGGTTACAGATCGCCCTAGTGCTCGAATATGCATAAAAGGAGAGTAGTCGCGACTGCTTCCTTTTACAACATGAAGATGTCCCACTTTGTCCCCGACTACGATCCTCTACGATATGCTCTCCGCAAGGATGCTTGGCCTATTTTGCCACCCCGTTCAACCTTTTACGATGCCTTGGCACCCAACGTGGACATATTATTCCAGCTACATCCGGTACGTTGACCCTTGAACCAGTAACCGCGGATATACCTGACTAATGTCTTTTAGGATAGCCCTTGCAGTTCTTGTCTCAACGGTTCAACTTCCTGCACCTTTGTCCGCTGGAACATCCCATGTTTTGCTTGTCTCGTTCATTTGAACCACGAGCACTGCACTCTCTGCAGTCGTGAAGCCTTCTGCTTGCGTTTGGCCTGTTATCGTGACATTAGAACTGCGCTACTTCCTGATGAAGGTGAGCAGCCCCTTATTTCCTCTTCGCTTATTTCTCATTTTTCCGCGATAGATCGTGATGCTTGGGTGAATGAGTTCATTCTGATTGCGCCGCCACTTTCTATCTTTGGGACCTCGCTCCTATTCCAGTTGGATCTTTCTTTACAAAAGGGGTCGCAGAGTTCATCCGACCTCTCTCCTTGCCGCGTGCCTTAACCAGCATCGACTTGCTGAAGGAGATCTTTAGCATTCCCCCTCTTTTGATCGAAAAGCTTCATTATCTGGTTTACAAACGCGCGCTAGAGTAGATTATCTAGTAATCATACTCCTTTTGTCGCTATCATGTGTAGTCCATAATACTGATGTATTGACCCGAAATTATAACCTCCTTCAAAGTTATGATCACCGATCTTAGCATCTGCGGAAGCTCTGGTCATCATGATTCCCATCGGATAATCATGTTTCTAAGGTCCAGCCCATATGCCTACGTGGTCTGAATCGCTTAGCGCACCTTTTATCGCTTATATGGATGCTAGCCGAGCCGGCTATTTCGCTAATGATGTGTTCTTTTGGCCGGCGACCAACTGAGCTTATTTTGATCTACTGCTTCGCCTCGCCTAATTCGGCTAACGATTCAAGTAGTCATCGTCAGAGTCCAAAATTTTTGAAATTTTGTCATCGTCTAAGTCCCATCTCCCCTTTTCATAAATTGTAACTGTCCCCAGTTACATTATTACTCAGAGTGCAAATTTTCCCAAATGGAGAGCATCCGCAATTTATATAAAGCAGCTTGCGCTTTCACTCCTTATACCAGCATCTTCACCGACTACCCTCGTTTATTAAACCTGGTCTCCACCGCTGTTCCTACTATGCCAAAGGCAATGATCGACAGCCTCCTTGCTATCAGTGAATTCGTCGCCACTACTCGGTATCCTGACCGTGTAAAACAGCGTGCTTTTCTCGATGAAAAGACTGTTGCGTTGGTACGACGACATTTTTCAAGTTCTAATAACCATGCTGAGACCGTCTTCCCATAGGAGGGTTTTAGCATGATGATTCCTGCTATTGCCCGCGACAAATCCCTTTATGATGTATTTTTCAACATGAAGAACTCGTATCACCAGACGGCCACGGGTCCCGGTGGAATTATCGGTGGTCGTTACCCCACTATTCTCGACCTTTGTTCCCGTATCAAGACTGAATGTGAGTTGAATCGCATCGGTCTGTCAGCCGCAACCATCGCTGCTCAGCAGGCTCATCGTACTGAGCTCGAGGATGCTCGCGTCGCTGCTGAGGAGCAAGCAGCCGCCGAGGCTGCTGCCACCGCTAAGCCCAAGAAGTCCAAAGAGAAGGCAAGTTGAAATTTATAGCAATCGCGATTGCTCAAACTTTAACTTATTTCGTCTTTCTCTAAAAATCCAAGAAGTCCAAGGCCATCGTTGAAGATATTGACGACGACGTCTCTGTCTTTGATGATTCCGAGTTCCCCATGACTGGTTCTGGTGAGGTCGACGACCCTATGCAAATCGACGCTGAACGGGTATGTCTCTTATTTTTGGAGGCACTGGCCCAGTGTATCCTCGCGATTGACGAACTCCACGCCTCCTTTTCCAACATGCAGGTCGAGGAAGGAACCCCCTTGACTAGCCATCGTACTACGCAGTCGCTCGATGCTCATGCTTCCGTAAGCCCACCCGACTATGAGGGGTTTTTCAAGAAGTTTGCCCAATTACTCAACAACGTGAGTAGGCATTTCCCGTTACTCCCACTCCCAGTACGCGTCCCTCTTCAGTACGCCTGTCATTTCTTCGTATGAAGGGCTTTGACTGATCGGCGCCATCTTATATAAAGGCCATGGCTATTTTATCACGCACTGATCCCGAATCAGCGTCCGGACCAGTCACCGCTGACTTCCCAGTCCCTCCGCCTGGCTGGGGTTCTCTCCTGGACAAGCCGTCTGGTGGAAAGGTAGCCCCTTTCACATGCTTCAATTTAAAATGAAACATCAAGATTTGTTCAATCCAGCGATTTATCGTAGCATTAGGACCCATGCCCGGATTATTTAACATGCCCTTGATGTAGAGCGCGTCCGTCTCTACTACAAGTCTATGGCACCCCAATAACCAGTATTGCATTGCCTCTAATGCTCTCTTTAGTCCGTATAACTCCTGTTTGGGCTGAGAAAATCTCGATTCCCTCCGGTTAAGAGTTATTGAAGCGAACTTCGCATAGTGTCGTTTGAACTTATCTATCAGGTCCATCTGATAAATTGGAAGCCCCACAGCCATCCATGATGTGTCTACCGCTAAGACTATGTCCGTATTGATGTTGTAGTTGAGGGGACGCAGTGCAGGACTTTCCGTGATTGCTTGTTTAAGCCTTTTCATCGTGTCCTCTTGCTCTTTATCCCACACAAACTCTTGATCTCCTCGAACTAGTTTCGCTATAGGCTGAGATAACTTCCCATAGTCTTTTATAAACATACGAAGGACCCCAATCGTACCCAAGAATTGTCTAACTCCTGAGACATCTTTCAAGGCTTCCCAACGGATTATTACACCGATCCTATCCACGCTAGGCCATCTCCCTTCATATGAACAGATATGCCCCACAACTGGGAAGGTATCCCAACATATAATAGACTTTGCACCTGAAAAGGTTCCACCGCAATATTTTAAACGCTGAACTATCCTGTTCACGTTCTGGAGATGCTCCCAGACAAATCGTCGTATGCCCTTATTCTCAGGGATGGTCTCAAATGTCCCATCTTTATCCTGATACCTCGAACTAGGCCCTCGGATAGGTACGTCGTCGATGTAAGGAATTGTTACATGCGGAATCTCATCCTCCAGGATATATGTCACATCGTCGTGAAAGATAGGGACCGAGTTCGTCCATCCCTGAGGTAATTTTACTAACCTCAACGCCCCAAAAGGCGTTTGAAAGGTAGTAAAATCCCTGGAACCTTCCGCGATATCTCGATGATCGTATCCAGGGTATAAATCGAGGCTACCCCCACAGGCATGTCCCGCAAAGTGATTTGCTAGTTCGTCCGTAGCTGGTGGTACTCCTGAATGGGCAATAGTGACCGCATTCAAGGGTTCCAACGCATGTACCAATTGGATGCTTTGACCATCCTTCTTTACTACACCGAAGAATTTACTCCTATATGAGGTGTTGGAAGGTTCATATATGCCAGCATCAATCTTCTTCTTTATGATCTTGCAGAACTCTTCTAACTGCCCTCGAGGAATAGGTATACTTCTTTCTACCCAGGTTTCATGTTCCACTAAAGGAAATTCAACCGGTGGGAAGAAATCGTGTCTAAAGCTCCCTTGCTCTTCATCATTCCAGGTGAATCCCTTTTCCTGGATCATCATTAACTCATGCATGAGTTTTCTTTCTTCTGGCCATAGGAAATTGCCCTCGTGTAACACATCAATTATGCCTTTCCGTTCCTCCATGTAACGCCCAGTAGGAACAAAGTCTCCTGGATTCGGATTAAGCGTGGGTAATTCCGCTAATGGGTCTCCAGTGATCTTTCTTTTAATCCTATACTGCTCAGGAAGCTCTGTATACACTGGACGACCTTTAAGCCCGACTGGCTTGTATTTCTTTCCAGCGAACACCGAAAATGGAGCATCCGCAGATGCTCGTTTCTCGATTTTTGGCTCTATTGGTTCTCCACTGACGAATCCAATCTTTTCCTGACAACTACAGGGTTCCCCTTGCATGAACACATGCATTATATCCGAGCTTCTCTTCCTACAGGACTCATGGACCCCCATATCTGCGCTAGCTTTCCGCGGACAATCTTCAGTCTGACTCGTTGGTCCTTCTGATTGACTCCATGTAAAGATATCACATCTCTGAGGTTTCCCATCTTTCTTGTCCTTAGGACGTTCCCTAAATTCTCTAAATAGTGTCGCTGCACTTTTATCTTCAGATCCTTCGAATTCTTAGATGCGCTAAGGTAGGCTTCCTGAACCTCGTTTTCAGAGAATGTCCCTTCCTTAGGAAGATAATATCCAAGGATCTCCATTTCCTGCTTCTCATTAAATCCGGGTTTCAACGCCACTTTTCCTCGTTCTTGCAACTGTACTAATTCATCGAAGCTTGGCGAAAACCCTGATTGACCATATCTGGGTCAGCAGTCGGTCCTACGTGTTCCTCTTCTTCCTTATCCGGGGCTTTAGGTTTGCCTTCTGATTCCTTTCCTCTCGGAAAGGTGATCATTGTGCAGCGCTTGCCCGTATTAACTGTTATTTATCTGGCACTCAGTCAGGACTTCAAAGGGTCGCCCCAGTAAAACCTTATACACTGGACCTCTTATTACATGGGCCTGCAGGTAGACAGTTATGCCTCCGAATGTGAATGGTACGTTCTTTGCCAGACCCACTGATCTTTCCAATGACCTATTTGCGCTTTGCATGTAGATCTGTATATCAGGATCCCAAGTTAATCTTGACTTCGCTGCTTGATCCAGCGAAATCGAGACTATTTGAGATCCTGAGTCCATTATAGATTCTACCTTGCCTTGCGTATTGATATTTGGAAAGACCACTTGAAGATGTGCTGAATCCCTTGCTACATATATTTGTTTTGGGTCGACGTACACCTGTTTAGGTATTTCGCCAGGCGCCAAACTTTCCAAATATTGAACATACACAGGAAGGATAACCAATTATTGACCAGCAAAACATCCGAAAAACATTGAGAACCTATTTACAATGCCTTTTGAATGTTTGCTGGTTCAATATGCAAAAGATATTCAAAATAATTTCTCCATGACTTGGGTATCTTCTGCATGATGTTGGCTATGGAGAACATATTTTGAACACATTTTGCATGCTGTAGCCTTGAAAATATGGAGTGCATTGTAAATTGGTTCTCAATGTTTTTCACATGTTTTGCTGGTAAATAATTGGTTATCCTCCCTGTGATAGGGGTCTGGTATTACTACCGAACCCACAGGGATATCACCATCTGCGATTGTGGTAACAAACACCAAAGAAACTGTAGGCAACTCGCTCAGGTTGAGTGCATCATACTCCAGTTTCAGTTCCTTTTCGTCATCGACGAAGGGCAAGACATCTTGTTCCTCTTTGAACATGACTTGTTTCACATGGTTGTGCTTTACGGGTCTTCGAGATTTCGTTAGATCCCTTCTAATCGTCTCTCGAACTTCAGGAGAAACGCTCGCCAAATCCCTGAGTTCTAAAGTTACTTCAGAACTTAGTATTTGATCGGTCAATTTCCTCCCTATCCCATCCCGTTGTACTGGAGCTCGAATCTGGTAGGCTCTTTCCTCCATTTCAGCCTCTTCTTCACCCTGAATAGGTGCTGGTTCTTCTGAGGTCGACTGGACCGGCGGAACATTGTGATACGGTAATTCAACAGTATCCGCGATTGCTCCAGTCCGATTTAATCCAGATGTTCTCTCCAAATCCCGCTCCTTTTCCGTGATCTCAGCTGTTCTTGCCCTCCAATCCCTTCTAGCGTTTGCTAAACTAGCTTCATTACGGTCCTCAGGAGGCTTAGCTGGTCTCGTAAATCGAGCCTTTGCCTCAATCCTAGGACCATTCAGAAATTTGGATTGGGCGAGGTACCGGTTTCTAACCCGGTCCTAGTCGTTGCAAACTGGTCCTGCGTAGCAGGTAACTCTCCCAAACTCATACTTTTCATCATCCAAGTCTGAAAGGCTTGTCCAAAATCGAAGTTTGACGGCATAACCGCAGTTGGTTGAGTTTGAGCCATATAGGTGGGTTGAACCACCTGTGGGACAGAAGTCTGAATATTTACTTGCCTAGCCATTGCAAGCTGGACTTTCAATGTTCTAATTTCGTCCATAGCCGTCTCATGGAAATCCATAGGCCTCCCCGCTTCTTTGTACGCTTCGAAGTCATACGGGGCACCAACCCAGTTCTGGCTGATTGCCTTGTTCTTCCAATAGTTGTCTACCCTCTGTTTCTGAGTCCCATTGCCCAACGGAATATAATTGCCATCACCCAATTTGTGTTTACCATCCGCGAATACTAACCAACCCTTGTTGATGTGTTCTATTTTGTGAGGGCATTCCCTTGAGAAATGTCCTGATTCCTCACAATAATAGCAATCATGATCCTTTGCAGGCTCTTGGTCTCTCGAATACTGAGGTCGCCTCGGGCCTTGCGTGTTGTACGCGTAATTTGAACGATTATTGTTCATGTGTGGAGGCGGGTCTTTCGCGAATTGTGCCAACGTTTTGAGTACTTCACTATGAGACTTAAGACCCTCATTGTGTCGCTGCTCACTCGCTTTCTGGCTCAAGACGTATTGATCCCTCAACTGCGCGATAGCGCCGTTCATTTCCTCCAGCCGTTCCTCGTAAGGTTCGACTTTTGTGGTTGGAAAACTGAGAGGCCTAACAGATATCTCGTCTTTTGTACCAACTGAGAGAGAAGCCGATCTACTTTGACTCCTAGCCAAAGTTTCTGCTAATTTCACAAGATCCGCAACATCTATCGGATATTCAACTCGAGACTCTCCCGTGGTTGCTGCATTTGCCGGATTAATCGCGGGTACGAGTAAAGCAGGAATTTGAGCACGTAGAAGAGCAGAACTCTCTATGGACATTTTTAATGTTGTCGCAAAGGTATGTTCTAGTGTCTCGTAGTAGAAATCGCAAGCGATCTGGTTCGTAATTAGAACAGGAGCGGTCAAGAGTTTCTTTACTTCCGTAAGAAATTCTATCCCAAAATGTCTAAGACGACCTTCTTCTTTCACAGTGATCCCACGGTTCCGCTTGCAGAGTTTCTGCAGAAGATCTATGATACCCGCTCTTTCTGATTTAATCTCAGGATAGCTAAGATAGATTTCTTTGAGGAATTCCTCATATGTTCCATTTTTGTAGGTAGGAAGCGCTCTCCAAGTTGCCTTCCGCTTTGTAGGAAGATAACTCATCAAGTGTAATTTCCTTTCAGCATCGTCTGTAACGCCGGCGTGTTCCATTATCTGGTTCACATGGTCAACAAATGTCATGAGGTCTTCATGATCATCCGTGGTGAATTTAGGAGCATTATTATCCCAAGCGTATGGAATTTTAAAGCTCGCGACTCTGGCTCCACCAACTGGTGCTGGGTTCGCTCCATCTGCCATTTCTAATAGAGATGACTCTGAGCGTAGGGTTTGGGACGAGTTTTGAGAAGCTTGAGGTTCAATAAGACCCTCTAGTTCGACCCTTGGATCCGAACTCGATTGAATTGGTTCGGACTGAGTATCCACGGATGCTAACTGTAGCTGTTTATATGCCGCTGCTCGAGATAAAGCTTGGTCTTTCGACTTTACTCTTGCTAGAGCTGCTGCACTGGGAGTCCTTTTTCTACTAGGTAGAGGCGAAAGGACAACTGGTGTGTTGTGCTTTTCAGATCGACGAGGTAAAGTTTTAGGAAAACCAGGTGTTTCAGGTTCAAGTTTGCCTTCTGATGATAACTCGTTTGTTTCTGCTGTAGCAGAAATCTTAGGACAAAGGAATACTTCGTCCGAAGAGAATGAACTGACGGTATACGTCCTTTTCAAGTCGTGAGACTTAAGGAATGGGTTCTCAATAGTTCTGAAGACTTTGAAAGTCTAGAAATGCGGAATCCAACAAATTTTCCAAGTCTTTATAGACCAATTGACAAAGTTTTACTTTGAGAAGTAAAGTCAAATGAACCCCTCACGGTGGGCTCCAGATGAAACGCTGACTATGGGGCTGGCGGTGAAATAACCACAAACCAAACCTTGTAAATGAATACGCGGTTCGACAATGCGACTACAACAACTTAAACACTATAGTCCTCGTGCAAGTTCGGGGTTCCAATCCAGTATAGATTGTGGCAATTTGAACTCTAGTTCTCTTTGTGAAGCAAGACTTTACAGGTCTACAAGTCGTATAGATAAAACTTGTTCGAATCAGTTCTAGGCGCAATCACAGATAGACAGACGAGATTTTATGTTCAACGGTTTTGTATGATGTGGGTCTAGGTTTGGAGATGGTACTCCGATGCGTAGTGCAAGTGATTCTTATGATTCCTGATTCCAAATAGTATCCGCAATTGCTAATCCTTGCGAGATTACAACCAAATTGTCAAGTCCGATTCGTTTCCTTATATTCCACGTGTCCATTCCATTTATCCAATATGTCCACGCGTCGTTTATAAAGATCCAAATCCAACACAGATAATATTCAAACAGGGAAAACAAACGAAACTTGGTATAGCTTCTGGGTGTCTCCAAATGAATGCCTACTCTATCGGTTAAGCGTGAAGTCTAGTAACTTCGCGTCCAACAGGTGGGGTGAGATTCACTGGTGTTCCTCCCATAACTATCCACTTAAATACGTTACAGGATTCTAAATATAAACGAGACTGATACAAAACGAGCAATAGGGTTCAGGGTATGTGACTAGTGGTATGGCAGCTAGCCGATGAACTCCTGTCAGATATCAAGTGATTAGTAAAATAGAGGGAGATTTATAAGGAACATCAACGAGCCGAGCTTAACGATGAGTCAAGATTTACATCGCTTAGAACGATCGTGATGGGATATTGTTGATATGTCAATTTTTAGCCGACCTCCTCGTCAGCACTCTGTTACCCTCCTTGGTAACCATCCGCCCAGACTGATACAAAACGAGCAATAGGGTTCAGGGTATGTGACTAGTGGTATGGCAGCTAGCCGATGAACTCCTGTCAGATATCAAGTGATTAGTAAAATAGAGAGAGATTTATAAGGAACATCAACGAGCCGAGCTTAACGATGAGTCAAGATTTACATCGCTTAGAACGATCGTGATGGGATATTGTGGATATGTCAATTTTTAGCTGACCTCCTCGTCAGCACTCCATTACCCTCCTTGGTAACCATCCGCCCAAATGGTTCCGCCTTGAACCGCTTAAGTGATTTGTCTGAAAATCGTTGACAGACCTGGTATTGGGGCACCCGGGCATTTAT
Organism: Mycena albidolilacea; assembly: GCA_029282495.1. Taxonomy (NCBI): domain Eukaryota; kingdom Fungi; phylum Basidiomycota; class Agaricomycetes; order Agaricales; family Mycenaceae; genus Mycena; species Mycena albidolilacea. The sequence goes on along the minus strand of JARIHO010000080.1, from coordinate 268,197 downwards.
TCAAATCTGCTCGAGTTGCAACGTACTATAATGTACTTCACTACATTACGACGTCATCTCACAAAGAGCTAATGCTGGCCTGAGCAGTTAGCTAAGAGGGATATAATGTGTCTTGAACCATTAGAAAGACGCTGGACAACAATCCTGGTAAAGGGTTGAAGTGGGAAGTCGCTAATGGAGCAATCGCGGAAAGTGCCTTACCATCCTGGAAACGGATTGGGGCTACTGCACATCCCTGACTAAGGGCCTATTACAAGGGAACATCCTTCTGAACCAGAGGGATCATTTTGGGCATCATCTGACGTCTCCAGAACTGCCAAGAGAGGACTGGACTTGGTCGGTCTACCGAATGACTAAGGAACTGTACTCAGGTACTAGGAAGCGGCGGCTATCACAATTTTCAGACAAATCACTTAAGCGGTTCAAGGCGGAACCATTTGAGCGGATGGTTACCAAGAAGGGTAACGGAGTGCTGACGAGGAGGTCGGCTAAAGGTTGACATATCAACAATATCCCATCACGATCGTTCTAAGCGATGTAGATCTTGACTCATCGCTAAGCTCGGCTCGTTGATGTTTCTTACGAATCTCTCCTAATTTTACTAATCGCTTGATATCCGACAGGAGTTCATCGGCTAGCTGATATACCACTAGTCATATACCCTGAACCCTATTGCACGTTTGTATCTGTCTCGTTTATATTTAGAATCCTGTAACGTATTTAAGTGGAAGGTTATGGGAGGAACAGCAGTGAATCTCACCCCACCTGTTGGACGCGAAGTTACTAGACTTCACGCTTAACCGGTAGAGTAGGCATTCATTCGGAGACACCCAGAAGCTATACCAAGTTTCGTTTGTTTTCCCTGTTTGAATATTATCTGTGTTGGATTTGGATCTTTATAAACGACGCGTGGACATATTGGATAAACGGAACGGACGCGTGGAATATAAGGAAACGGATCAGACTTGACAATTGGTTGTAATCTCGCAAGGATTAGCAATCGCGGATACTATTTGGAATCGGAATTCATAAGAATCACTTGCTTTACGCATCGGAGTATCATCTCCAAACCTAGACCCACATCATACAAAACCGTTGAACATAAAATCTCGTCTGTCTATCGCAATTGCGCCTAGAACGGATTCGAGCAAGTTTTATCTATACGACTTGTAGATCTGTAAAGTCTTGCTTCTCAAAGAGAATTAAAGTTCAAATTGCCACAATCTATACTGGATTGGAACCCCGAACTTGTACGAGGACTATAGTGTTTGAGTTGTTGTAGTTGCATTATCGAACCGCGTATTCATTTACAAGGTTTGTGTTGTGGTTATTTCACCGCTTGCCCCATAGTCAGCGTTTCAGCGGCACACACATGTGCACTGAATAGACAAAGGGGTATCTTGACTGCATATGTCTGTATCTCGCCAATGTCCTTCGAAACGTAGTTGAATTTCTGTATCAGTTGGCAATTATTATTTACACACAGGTCCAGGAAGACATTCAGAGCATCCATTCATTATGCTCCACCATGCAAAGACAACCCCAGTAGAAATGACACCCATATCAAATTCCTCATATCCAACTCACACTGTACCCAATGTCCCCTTAACCTCATTGCCTGCAAGCACTTTTCAATTTTTTCGGTGGATTTGGCAATGAATGATGTAAGACTGCACAGATGGACGCTTGGATCAGTGCGGCCAGTTTAAGTGGAACATTTTAGTTTTCACTTTATCTTACGCTCTATATGCTCCGCTATGGCTGTCTTCAGCTGTACCTCAGTCCTTGTTTTAGACAGAGGTGGTAGATAGAATGTAAACAAGGTAAACAACATAATTATAGGCCCCTTTTCCGTGGGTCACTTATTTTAGATCATCGTTGTGCACCCGTGCAATTGTTACATGGAAAACTTACTTGTAATCAGTTGATATCTCAGGCCATGGATGGCTGGGCTTTCTGGCGACCGTGTTAGTATAATTCACTTACTTCCTGTGTGAGTTGAATGAATTCAACAAATTTTGATCTAGCCATCATAGAAGCGGATGATCAAGCACCCGGTGATCCGCCAAGTCGGCGGACGATGCCGAGTACTATTCCGGCATTAACAAAGGGACAAAGGAAGAATCGCAACGCCGTGGCAAGTGCCAGGGTAAGTGTCTGTCATATGCCCATCAAAGGCCATGAAACCTCTCCCACGGAGCTTTCCCCCAGTGTGAGTCAACATTCACCATGTAAGCCAGCTGTACCGGTCACCCGGGATCGTCACTCACCATAAGCGGATTTCCGGCTTGCCTCTCTGAGCCTTGAGTGCGCATGAATTGAAATACGCTCATCATGTGGTGGAGTTCAACCCTATCGCGCCTTGGCGGTTGTCGAAGAAAATAATCGCGTGATTCCAGATTATGGCGCTGTAGATTTGGTTACTATCAGCGATCCCCAAACAAGGAGAAAGAGGGTAAAAGACTGCAATGATTGGGCAGACTCGAGGATCGTCAATACCCAGAGAGCAGAGGCCGCTGCCTTGAGCCATATTTTATCCCAGGGATATAGTGTGGTACTGGATAACTCGAGGGCGAGGACAGCGATGCCGACCAGATTATACTGTACATCCGGCATTGATCCAAATGTTATTTATTTGTTCTTTCCTACCAATCAGCTGGAATGTGTGAGAGACGCAAGTGTGAACAATGCAACTATTCTGAGCTACTTCAAGCTACATAGACTACATGTGTCCAGTGCTACAAGACTCTGTAGGTGAGGTGCGTGACTATGTCAGACTATTTTTGTACTACAGATTTCTTGCTCTGAACTACATCCTGTAATTTTGGGGGTAGCGACAGTGCGACGCGAGCTACTCCACAGATTTTTGGTGGGCGAGATTTTCGGACCGAGCTTGGTGTAACGTAAGTGTCAGAAAGTTGGGGGTGAGCCTCTCCACGGCGGCTCATCCCAACTTTCTGTCACAGTAACATCACACATAACATGGTCCGAAATTTCCGGTCAGTCAAAAATCTCTGTACTGTACAATTTCGTTCAAGTCGACAGGGGGTGTGACACGTGACCCATTTTACCTATTCGACATTTCGGCAGCCGCCGAATCTTTGCGTGACACCTCGAAAATTTCGGCATTTGAACCGGAATTTTTGTCTTTTTTGTCTTTTTTTTTTTTTTTAATAGGCAATTGTGTGACCACTTGGAGGTTCGCCAGAGGTCTGAGTGACGCGTGACCTCGACCAAAGTTCGTGATCGACAGGGGGGTGCGTGACACGTGACTGTCGATTTGAACGAAATTGTACAGTATTCAATTTAGCTACCGCTACAGGGATTGTGAGCCTCGGAACCGCGGCTGGGTAGGAACCTGGCCCGACGTGTGAAAAAATAGTGTAAAGCCCCACGCAGTGGGCTCCCGCGGCGAGCGGAAGCGTCAAGAGGGGTCCGCAGGGGTTTCCCCTGTGCCAGAAGTCCCTGAACAATAAGGAATTGGCAGGTAATCACAAAATAATGCACCTAAAAAAACTGAGAGCCGTCAGGCCAAAGGAGGGGGACAAAGTGCCCCCTAGTGCACTCAATAGCCCTGTTACAACCACTAATTGAAGCTTCGCACCCAAATGAAGGCTGTTTGCCGTGAGTTGCCGAATTTGATTGCTTTGATGCGCGCCGAGAAATAAGCGAATCTCGCATCAGTCTGTTTCTGGGACCGGTTTAGGTCTTAGAAACATTAATGCGAGACAGACCGGAGGATGTCGGTTCAGACCACTCGGTGCCTTACTGAATGCCCTTTGGAAGTGGCAGAAAGCTCATTCCATGCGATTCCTACGACGCCGCCCGAGCGGTGCTTCCCATTGAGGCCTGGGGTCCCAAACTAACCTCCGTGAAAGGGGCTTCCTACGCCAATCCTGGTTGCATGGGATCATGCCGTCTTGGTCTTGGTTTCCGATTTCGCTTCGCTTGCCAGTTTAAGTGGTTCCTCAATTTTACTTCGGCCATGGCGGGCGAGGCCATGTCTCATGAAGGCCAGTATAAACGGGATGGTGGGTGTACCCACCATGCTCCCGGCCTGGCAGGTCTCTGTTAAACGACGCAGAAAGCTCAAGCAGATTTTTTATTTACCAGGTACTAGGTACGAGTCCAGCATCACTTCCGCTGATTCAAAATCTTCAGTATGCACTGGGTTTCGCGCAGCCTGCAGAATATTCATCGGAAAAAATCTGAAAGCCAAGGTGTGTTCTTCCATACAAACATCTGTTGAGCTTGGCCATGTCACGGAACCAAAGAGGTCCTGAGCTCAGAATGCGAAGTAGCGTCGTCCATACAAATGGTACATACGATAGCGGCGAATAGCCTCTGCAGAATATAATATATAGCATCGGATCTGGCCTGCACGTCCAACCTAGACCGGATCGCCCTTTATCGGAGCACACAAATGCTATCCAGAAAAATTGACATTGTCACCAACACGAACATGATGACAACAAGCTAGACATACATTCTTCGTGTCCGCGTGGCTCTGTTTGTGCGTCTGACATACAACTTCCTTTCTCGAGTCCACCGAAGTTCAAAATCTGACACACAGCAGGAGGGTCGATAACCGAGATTTCATTTGGGCCTGTCAACAGAAGGTTAGCCTAGTGTTCCTATTGAACCTGTTTACTGACCTGTTCTAACATACGGCCCCTATGTGTCGTGCAGCTTCTTGTGATAAATATATTTGTAACCTTGTGATGTCTTCCAGAACCCCCATAGCTTCGTCACCTTACCGATAGCGGGTCCGAAATATTGCGCCAAAGGATGGAAAGGAGAAAGGCGGTAGGCGGCGATTGAAAAGCTCAGAGAGCCCAGAAACACGGCGTAGCTCCAGGCCAGACCCATGAAAGTGAATGGCCTTTCGACGAACATGAGTAGAGCGATTGGCTGAACCCCAAACAATGGAAAGGCAACGTTTACACCCGAAGGTTCGTATTTGTGAAAACAAAAGTGATTTACCTGCCAGAAGAATGCACGGGTCAGACATGCACATAATCATTCCTAACCAATGCCCAACATACCAATCCTAGGGCAACGCCCCATATCAGCCAAGGAGAGTGCATGGATAGCTCTTCGGATCCAATATTGAAAGAAGACAAGGTAGGTCAACGAGGAGGACAAGGCACGAAGCGAGGCTTGTGAGAGCTAATTCCGCCCCACCCGGCTCTCCCCGGTTATCACACTTCCCCGGAAAAATGAACATGTGGTGTCATTCTGCGTTCAGAACGGCGTAGACCAGGTCTCCGGTCAAGATCTTCTCCCGCTAGCTGGTGGCGGGAGAAGGTGAGTTGGCGACTCCATCAAGGGGCTCGGGAGATCGTCAATTCGAAGTTTTGAACATCAGCCACTGACACACACGATCCGTTTATAGCACTCAACACGGGCAAGTACTGTTTCGAGCCAAGTTCTGGGGTCGGTGTATGAAGACCTTGGAACTAGTTTGGGCAAGGTCATCGAGAACTTCAAGTTGCATACACGGTAGTCTCTGTTACAGAACCGATCTCACAGTAACTCAAAAAGGCAAGTGGAGGCGGATTCAGGATCCGGATCCAGATTCCAGTCTTAGACAGTGATGTGCCATAAGGCCTTAATTGCAGGTTTGAAAATTCTAAGGGTTAGTAAGGCCTAAGCCTTACTGCTAAGGCCTCCGTTTTAAGGCCTTAGGGCTAAATTTCCCACGCATTTGCGCGCAGTGACACAGCTCAATTCTTCCTCTTTATAAAATTAAGCCATTCTGTCCGTCTGAAGCTTTTTAAACTCCGCTTTTAATCTATCATTCCGGTAGAAGTGGGAGCCGGCGCGAAGCGCCGGCGAGCGCTTGTACTTACTTCGAAATTGGTAATCGGGGAACATAAACAGATTAAATTTGTTCTAGCCAACATATTCATCATCAGATGGGATCTCCACTGCTCCGTCATCCAAGCGAGCGTCTTCTTCAGCCTCCGCAAGAGCTCAGCTTCCGCTAGTGCTGTCATCAAATCTCCCTCTGCCTCGATTTCCTCCTGCGACAATCGAGGAGGTCCCTTCTTCTTTTCAGCACCCCGGAACAGCAAGTGTCTTCTTCTTCCATTTTGATGGAGAGCTTGCTTCTTTGTTGGGGTTCGCCGTTTCGTTATCAGCCGCAGCCTGTGCGTCTGCAATCCACTTATTCATCACATCTCTCCAACCCGATGCTGTTGAGATAACCACTGATCTTCTGGAAGTTGTGTTGTCGTCGGGCTCCTCTTGAATCAACTCATGATATCGCGGGACTGTGAGAAGGGCCTCGGTGGATTTGTGTACGGCTCGTGTTCGCAGTTTGACGAGGCCACACTGCTGGTGATCGGACTTGATGTCAGCACCGATCTTGACCGGCGGCATAAGAATGCGAAATAAGAGCAATGACAGGCTTCAATTCAAGCTGTCATTAGCGCACGGATTTTCGGCCCACACACTGCTCTAAGGCCTCTAAGGGTACCCAAAAGCCCCCAAAAACCTCTAAGGCTTACTCTAAGGCGCCTCTAAGCCTTAGAGCTGATAAAGCCTTAGCCCTTAGGGCCAACACTGGGATCATCCAGATACCGAACAGCCTCTAAAAGGATCAGTATATGCATACACGGGTAGCAATGACCGAGGGCAACAAACAACAGATCCTCTTCCTCTTCCCTGGGTCAGAATCTAAAAAGAATCCTCACGGGCACTCCACTTGTGAAATCGCTCACTGAAATGCCCGTTGTGTTTTAAATTTCAACATAAAAGCTGGATATCCAAGTCATCGATCTAGTTTCTCTTAAGACGCTATAACGAAAAAAGATGCTTGTACCTTGTAAACATCAACCATAGTCCGGCGTTTATAGCACGGAAAACAGGCGCGTACTGCTTCGAGATCATCGCTTGCGTGGAGATCGTAATGAATATGGATGATATCCGGCAACTGCTTCCCTCTCGCTTCCCCGAGTCAGAATCGGAATAGAATCATCACGGAAATCATCCACGGAGACTCCAACTGGAAAGCCGCACATCTCGACACTCGGTTGTATTTTGGATTTCCAACATAAAAGGTGGATCTACGGCCCTTTTCAGACTCGATATCTAAACCCATGTCCGCAACCCCAGAGACCGTGAAGCTGTTTCTTGGCCCAATATATGTCGGCACCATTGTTAGGTGTTCTTTCATATTCCATCGTCGTGGTCTGACTTGTTAAACAGATTAGCACTTGTTTATTCGGTGTATGTGCGTCCCAGTTCACAACATACTTTCTATCGGCGCGGCGTCTGCAAGACTCGTTGAGTGTCCGGTTCGTCAGCATGCATTGAGTAAATTTTGGGGATGATATAACCAATGCGCAGTGCCCTCGTCCTCTGGGAGCTCCTTATCAGCATATTCTGCTCGGCGACTTCAGTCTACTTCGTGTGGTTGTATCTTGTGGACAATTATTTCAACCCTGGCTTTATGGCATTCGCCCCATGGCCTTTAGCCGCAGTTCCCATGCTTTCGGTACTGTACGTGGGGATTTCTGCGCCGATTCCATCTCACGCATCGTTCAGGTCGGCTTGTCCTGTCCAAATATTCATGGCATATCGCGTATTTTCATTATCGAAATCCTACTTTTTGTTTGGTTTGTTGATCCTCCTCACCATTGCCAACGTGAGGAACAGATGTTGTCGATCTCGTGCTCTACTTACACTGGACCTGCAGGTGGGAATTGCACTGGCAACTAGTGTGCTTGCGTTTGGATTCCTGTATGCCCGCTCATTCACCCGGGTAAAATCATTTCGAGCTTATCGGACATCAGTTTTGCGGATGGATCCCAGCTGACCCCGCAAGCGGACTCGTGGTTGGCAATCACAGTTGTTAACGATTTGTCTCTAACGTAAGGGTTATGCTACGCTATCAAGATGTTTAACAGATAAAAAGGTCTGGACGCCAGGCTGTCCCTGATGTACTATCTCCACCAATATCGCACGGGTTTCACTAGTTTGTCACCCTGTTCTCGTTAGTACTCTTCTCAAACTCCCTGCAGAAACAGATACGGTAATCCGTCGTCTCATGCGATCTGCGCTGGAAAGTGCCGCTTTCGCGACTTTCTTTTCGGTGTGTAATACACCTTTCTCAAATAACTCACCTGTTTATTTCGGTGAGCAGATAATGATCTTGATTATGTTTGTAAATGGTGTTCCGTGCATCCATCGCGTCCACCACTCGAACATGTTTCTTTTCACAGACAGTGTTGCCCAAGACCGGGTTGCATCTGATGTTTTCCCAGCCCATGGGCCGCATTTACACGTCAGTTCAGATTTACTCACCCTCCCAACTTCTGTTGTAATACATACGTAGGTCTACTTTGCTATCGGTACGTGTTCTCAGTCTCAATACAACGTGACGTGGGCTTATCATATCACAGACGCTCAACGCACGAGAGACCCTGCGCGACAGCATGGGCGACACATTTGAGTTCGGGGAGTCTGGCGTGGATGTTACACGCTTCCATGTGCATTCCGTTTGTGCTCAATCCACAGTGGGCTGAGCGCCGGTCTCATGAATTCACAGAACCCACCCGACGGAGCCCCGGTCGCGGTCAAGATTACAGTGGATGATGTAACGGATACGAATAGGTTGCACCGGACTTCGAAGGGTGACAAACCAACCGAGATACACGGCTCTTGCTGGGTTTCAAATGTGGGTGCTGTATAAACGTAGAAATTGTACGATGTTGCCGAGAGGTCCATCGTGATGGCCAATGTATGCACAGGGGGAGATGACGGGAGGGCGATGTCTTCGCCGGAGAGGCGAGGGTTGAATGTTAAATTCAGCCGGGCGGAGCAACGGGATCCACGGGTCTCCGTTCCCAACAGTACCGGTAACCCAGTGGTGCCAGTGGAATAAGAAGCGCGGAACTCCCAAAAACAGAGAGCTAGCGCCGATGTGCTCACCAGTGCCAATGCTGCAATTCTGGAGGCAGGGCCGGGGCGCGACATAAATTGGCCACTCCGGACTTTGTGAAGTGAATCCCGTAGACATGAAGTTTCTGAAGACCGGTAAACTTTCCGTGGTGCTCGAAGAAAGGAACCAAGAGGAGAAATACCATCCACGGGCCACAGAGTGATCTCGCAGGATCGAATATGCGGTACTATTTCGTCCGACAGCCGGAATTCTAAGCGCTCCATGGATCGCTTGACCTCCGCGATTGGAGGGAGAAGTATGTCGCCCCTCAGACTGCTTACGTACAGGTGAGTGCGAAACTCGTTGAAAAGAAGCGGGCGGGATATGCCCTTGCACTTGCTGTAGGTCACGGAGAGGTTTTTGAGGAAGAATTCCAGAGGCAGAAAAGAGCTCGGCCGCCAGATCTATGGCGCTGTGATGTGAGTGAGTTGAAACTTGATGCCGTGACGACATTTCAAATGCGCCTTCCTGCTCGCCACAATGGTCGAGTGGGCGGTCTTCGGTACAACGAAGTGACCGGCCAAGGTGAGCTTGGTGTCTCACTGACTGTGCCCCACTGATAGAAAAGCGATACTGGCACTGCAGGCACCCGACCGAGTTCCTCAGGATCACTAATCAATGGGCGACGTGCAAAGACACCAAACTCGCCACATGTACAGCGGCGGGGTGGAAATCCGCAATCCGCCCAAGATTGGACTAATTTTGTGCAATCGTGGAAGTGAACGAGGACTATAGCTTCAGAGCTACTATGCATCCGAGGCGGACTGCGGGGCTTGGCAGTACTCACGACAACGGCGTCCGAGTTGATTCAGAGACCTTCGTGATGGCGGAGATGGTAGCAAAATCAGGGGAAGACACTTTTTCGAACACTGGCAAGAGCTATCCTGTTTGATGGACAGCCAAAATCGTCATCCACATTGCCTAGGACTTTTTTTACCTTCCTTCATCGACCTCTCTTCAATGTCCGAGAAGCGCGTTGAGGAATTCGGAACATTCACGGGTCCGATGGTGAAATACATCATCACATGTTTCTGCTAGACGCCACCATACTTCGGCAGTTCCACGAGGGTCGGGTGCTCAGAGAACAGAACAAAGACAACTTATCTCTGAACTTTGAGGAGATGCGAAATGTTTTGAGGTTTGAGAGTCGGTGTAAGGCTTGAAACCCAGTAGAGACCAAGAAAAAACTTCGAATATGATGTTCACTTGATACATACAGTGGTGATGAAAAGTTCTGCACACGATCGTTCTGGCCTGTGATGGCATCAAATCACCTCAAATAAAATTGGACAACAAAATGTGAGTGATTTCGGGTGTTTATGCATCATTTTATCCATACCTACCCAGTACTGTCGTCTCATAATAAAATAAACAGTGGTTTTCTCAAAGATTGAGTCTGTGGATTTGAGAGAAATCAAAAAATGGTATATGCTATCTCAAACTACTTGTAATGCGACCCTATCCATATGTTAGTTGACCCAAATTGATAGGGATTTGGGCTCAGCATCTCTGTCACAAGTTGGTCATTTTCACTGAAAACCCAAATTGATAGGGATTTGAGCTCAGAATATCCATTGCAAGTTGGTCATTTTCAGTGTTTTTGTGCCATTTTGAGCCACTTTCAGTGAAAATGACCAACTTGTGACAGAGATGCTGAGCCCAAATCCCTATCAATTTGGGTCAACCAACATATTTATACGGTTGCATTTAGAAGTATTTTGAGATAGCATATACCATTTTTTGATATCTCCCAAATCCACAGACTCGATTTTTCGAAAAACCACTGTTTATTTTATTACGAGACGACGGTACAGAGTAGGTATGGAAAAAATGATGCATAAATACGAAATCACTCACATTTTGTTCTACAATTTTATTTGAGGTGATTTGATGCCATCAAAGGCCAGAAAAATTGTGTGCAGAGCTTTTTGTCAGAGCTGTATATTCCCACGCAACTTTGGGCTGAGCAGCATGACTTTATAATGGTGCGAGTTCCCTTTTAGGTCTACCTGCAGCAGGCTGAACTAATGTTGCATGGCTCACTTGGCTTGATTTTTGATGGCCCCGGAGCCATCACCACTGAAAGCCGAACTGAGCCGTTGATAGACAGCTTGGGCGGCTTTGTAAGGAATTGTCGTAGGCTGCCGCCTTACTTCTCTTACTAATGAATCACTCCAGAAAATGTGATGTCTTGGTGCTCCTGAAGATACTTCTGATACCATTAGTATATGAACAAAAATAAGAGTGCTTGAAATTGTACCTGATATTCAACAAATATGTCGCACTGGAATTGGAACCTGTATGGGAAGTACAAGAAGCAATTTCAGGCCATCTGATATTCCCTGTTTCAGCCGCAATTTGACTATGACTAATATTGTGACTGATAATCAAAGTATCAGTGTTGATTTACGTGCATCCAACGATGCTGTAAAGCCCGTATCAGCGGCAGTATCAGCCGTGAACCTGATACAGAAAGAATCAGGTGATAGTATCAGTTGTGCTGATTCGGCTTTACGGCATTTTCGGATGCACGTAAATCAACGCTGATACGTTGAGTATCAGTTGCAATATTAGTCACTGAAAGGACGCCGGTGATGCGTCCTCACTGATTCAGACAGAAAGACAGGAACAGGGATCTAGATTGTCGTAGTGTAAGTGTAAGACAAGATAGGGATACAAGTAAAAGAAAAGTAAGAACCTAGATTGTCGTAGTGTAAGTGTAAGACAAGATGAAGAGGAAATGTGACATGTCAAAGATTAAATACTGAGATCAGTGATCCATTGATCGTAATAAAGTTCTGGTCTTCTGGTCCATGTTGTAAGCAGACTTACAGTCACCCCTAAATTGCAGCTGAAATGGGGAATATCAGATGGCCTGGAATTGTTTCTTGTACTTCCCATACAGGTTGCAGTTTTAGTGCTACATATCTGCTGGATATCAGGTACAATTTCAGGCAATCTTACTTTTGTTCATATACTAACGGTATCAGGAGCATCTTCAGGAGCACAAAGACATCAGATTTTCCGGAGTGAATAGTTCCGACGCATATGAAGTTATCATGTACTTGTATCTCTCTTATCTCTAGTTGTGACCCTGACAATGATCATCATTAACTGTTCTTTAAGATTTTGCTTATTTGGCTGTGCAATAGCTCCATATGTCTGTTCTCCTTCTGGTTTTCCTCTGCTCCTCCTCTTCCATTAACCCCTTCTGGCCTCAAGTTTCTGTACTTCATTACCACCTCCTTTTCATTTGTGACAAAACAGCTGCCCTGTGTGCAGCCTCTTCCTGATGGGCCACAGTTGCTGCCACCTATGGCACAGCTCCATTTGATTTTTCTTATGACGCTGGTGGGTCACGTAGTCCGGATTTTGGTTTATGTCTGGGGCGATGGGGAAAGAATCAAGTTTTTCAAGTTGAGAAAAAGAGGGAAAAGGGGAGAAAAGAGAGGGAAGATCAGAGACCTGTTTATGACAATTTCCGAGGGTGTTTTGCATTGTGGGCGGCAAGAGTGTGAAAGAACTACAACGGCACGGGAACAATATCAAGATGATGCAGAAGCTCGCCGAGTGATTTCAAGGTCTAACCCTTCCGGGTATAGTGCCTGGTTTGGGTTAAACCCTGGCCAATTGTTTTCAAGATGGGCGGGCTGTTCTTCGTGCCGCTGCAAGCCGTGTGTCCCGCACATCTCTTTTTCCTCATTACGTCATCATGCCGATACAAACTACTTGCACCCATCCTTGAATAAGGACCTACCTGTATTCTCGTGTACTAAATCAACATGACAAACACTCAACACCGCAGAGCGAAGAACAGGAGAAGGAGAGGGAGCTTGAGAGCAGGAAGGTATGTCCGTCCACCTTACAATATTCCTCTACAGCTACCTCAGTCCTACCGGTTTCTGACACGGCACGTGAATGAACAGGGTTCTTCACAATTTCTTTCTCTCCAAGACGAACCGCACGTCGGTGTCGCTGTCCCGGATCGTGAAGGAGACGTCCAATACCTCCGCCCTGCCCAAACACCAAGGAGGACAGCAGGATGAGTTGATGGACGTCGACATTGTGCACGCCAATGTTGGGATGGTCTACATGGACATAGGTGGGTCTTTAGTGTGGCTCACTTGTTTCGAGGCTGACATCTTTGCATTGCGTGTAGACAGGCAAATATCTTCGCTACCGGCACCTCTGTCACTTGCCCCACCGCCACCTCACTGTGCTTCCGCTCGCCGCTTGCACCAACGTCATCTGGACTCTCTGCAGCCCCATCACCCAGCACGAGCTTTGCGCGTCTCAGTCAATGGGGTGTTCTGCTGTACATGTGCAGTGGTTGCCCTGCCTCCTCCGGAACACTTCTCTTGCATGTGGCTTTCCCCCTCGAAACTATCTGTAAGGGGGCTGCCCAGCCTTCATTGCCGGGAATCAGATGTCTTCGTGCAAACTGCGCCAGTGTGCAAGACGAGAGGCACAGCCGACCTTGGCACACTCTCTCACCTTGTGAACTAGCACAGCGTGTATTGAGGTTTTCTGTCAGCGCTGGTGCAGATGTGGAGGGGCTCGAGCTGTGGGTGTGCATGGCACTGTCTCACCAGGGTCCCCGGGCTCACCATTGATGCCCTGTTTCACCTGTGTTGGAGACTGGGGTGGTACTGTACTGTACCATTTAATTCAATTTGTACGCCTTGTGACCTGTGACCAAAATTTACGAATTTCAGAATTCGTACTTTGTCTGAGGGAGCATGACCCATTTTTTTTTTTTTCGTAAATCTGCCGCAAAGTGTGCAGGATGCGATGGAGTTGATAAATCTGCTAACCCGTACTCATTGCCGAACCTTTAGGTTCTGGCTCCCAACGTAAATGTATGCTGTTCGTTCTCTTGCCTTAAATGGTGTTTGATGAGGCGGTGCTTCAATAGCCAATGAGATCTTTGGGGCTGTGTTGCATAGCCTCCGCCACATAAAGAGTCCCGGAGCATTTGGTGCAATACACTCTATGCCTATATATGGACTGTTGCCCTTATATGGTATTATGCTGTGTTTTTCCCTTTGCTCCTGCTTGCCACACATTGTGTGTGCTATTCGACTTCCTTTTCCTCCAGTGCCCTCGGAAACACATTGTAGTACCAGTCCAGACGAGCCCTAGGTCTACAGAACAGTGATCTCCAGTCATATTACTGAAGGGAAACGAAATAAAGAAACTGTCCGCGCGACTCCTGAGGGCCTGCCTTCTGAGGCGTAACCGGGCTTCGACCCACTATCTGCTTTCTCGGCGTCTTTGAGAATTGGGGTGTCTTGGGCTGAGGCATCTCGGCTGGACGACCAAGCTGGAGGGAAGATCGGATGGTCTTAGTGCCGATGACGCACTTAGAATACCGGCTGAAGTCCAGGGGACGAGTGGTCCTGTTTGAAAGATCAATCGGAAGAAGGCGCAAAAAAAAACCCTTGCTGCTTACCTCGAGTCAAATCTAACTTGCGTTGTATGCTACTTGGACTGAGAAGATTGCAGTACACGGCGATGTGGACTCGGAGTGGGATGGGTGTGCCAACGCGCAGAAACGGTACGCAGTGTGGGCGCAGGTGGAGGCGGGACGGGACGGGGCGGGCGTGACTGCGCACGGGAGGAGGGTGCGGGAGCAGTGTGGACGCGTTGGATGCCGAACACGGGACACATGTGTCGAGATGGGTGTGTGGAGCGGGCACAGGTGGCGGCTAGACGGGACAGGCGGGGTGGGCAGTGGATGCAGAGGGGCCGGCGGGGTATGGGGAGTCGGGCGGCGGGAGGAGGGCGTAGCGGCGACTTAGCGACAAGATGGGCGACTGCGGAGGAGGGGCACCAGAAGTGACCAGCTGTGAATAAGTCGGGGTCGCAAATCAGGTGGCCAGACCCATCAAACATCTGTGAAAGAGGCTCGTGGGCAAACGGTTTGCCCGATAGACGAGGTGGAGCCATTGATCGAATGTGGAGCTGCTGAGACAAGGGAGCAGCGAGAGCACAGATGGCGAAGAGGAGATGCGACGGTACACGATTATGGCAAAGCGAAGCAGAAAAACTGGGCTTGTGAATCACAGCTTGAATGGGATGACAGTACGTGAAAAATACTGCCAAGAAATCGGTCAAGTCGTGATACTTGGGCGGAAACACGACAACTTACCGTTGGTTAACTCGCGCATAAGAGCGTGGTTCAACACCAGCGGCGCAGCACGCTCCTGTCCGCCATTGTCGCGCACAAGGACAGAGTCGGCCGAGGTTTCTTGTGTGTGAAGAATGTGAGTCGGGCATTTCTTCGTGAGGACCTCCTTGACGACGGTGTGCCGAATGGACTTGTCATATTGGGTTGTGGAGACCTTGAAGAACTCCCGCATGTGCTGGAGCAGGCCGTTGAACATCGACTTGTCAATCGGATTGTTGGTACGCTCGTCGTCCTCCGGCTCCGCTGCTGGGAACAGGTCAATGTGTGCACAACGCAAGGGTAAATAAGAACGTACGACAAGCGTAAGCTTTTTTTTTTAGTAAAAAGAATCAATGCGAGCCCATTCCGCCAACAGTCCTGGTGACCACGGCCTCCAGAAGGTTTGTATCAAATTTCTGGTCGGGATTCTGCCACGCGTGCGGAAAAGGTTGCTGGTTGGGTGGCGACCAGGACACACTGGGAAGCGTAGGAAGATACGGGTCCGTAGGAGGCACTGAAACGGGGTCGAGAGCGGCCTTGATGTAGGGCACTATTTAGCCATGAAAAAAAAAGAAATGTTGAGCGTTCAGTTTCAGGAGAATATTATACACCGAAGGCGTCAGGGTCTCTCCGGTACCTTGGCAAAGTGTTCAGTATGTACGTAGGCATTACCAGACACAGAAGCCAGGGAGCACATCATACGCCGGGATGTCGGCGGTCGCCCAGTCCACGGCAGTGCTTCCCGTCGACAGTTTGCTGTTTGATGAGGTTCATGCCGTTGTCTTGCTCCGCCGAGGAAGGTGCCGCGTTTCCTTTACCTTTCGCTGCAATTGAAAACAGAGCCGACCACGACGCGAAAACGCAAGATTGCCAGTGTCACATCACGCTCACCCTAGGGTGAGCGTGATGTGACCAACACTGCAACCGTAAAAACGTCTCGCGCTCCCGAAAGTGATATATTTGTGATCCGTCTCTGTCCAGACAAGGTTCGGCACCTGCCGCTTGCGGCCATACCCCACCTCATAGAACTATTGTAGACGGCGCAAGATAGCCGCGATGATGTCGAGAAATGCCCTTGGCCCCCCCCACCACGCCTTCCCAAAAAGGAAGGTGCCATCAAACAACGAATTGACGAGCCCTGCAGACTCCTCTGACTGTCTATCAGTATATATGCCCTCTGAGAGGGGATGGAGGATCTCAAACAAATTATTTGATGTTTTGAGTCTGTTTTTCCTCTGTCAATACATGGTCTAGGGCATTTATAACAAAATTACTGGAATAGATGAAAGGAGCTGAATGTTCTGGCACAGAGGTAGTAAACAGTGTGTAGCCCAAAATTTAGTTTCAGCTGGAAAAACAAGAAATCACAGCTTTAAGGTAGGGGAAGGCATTGCCATTATTGTGCAGGCTGGACTGAGCTGTGTGTACTGTATTGGCCATTGAGAGTTGCAGTGAAATAAAGCAATTGATATATCCAGTTAATTATATCCTGGGCGACGTACAACAGATATAGGCAGTCGGGGCAGGGAAGGAACAGAAGAAAGTAAGAAAAAAAAAGGATTGCGCCCCAAAAGAATCGAACGCAGACACATCGTAGCAATAATGATGCAATCATTACATCAAAGCACATACATAACAGCTAGACTAGATTAGAGGTTCCGAAGGTGTGAACCAGTATGGCTATCAGTATGGGGCGGGGAGATTTCCTTTTATGGGAATGGTGTAGTGGGGGAGGGGTAGGTCAGCTGATGTTGAGGTCCTGGGGATCAATTTGCCGGCAGTACATAGCTAGGAGAGTTGTAGCTCCATTGTTGCTTCACCTTCAGATTGGCCAGAAGGGAGGTGAACAGATTGAGAAGGCGGAGGGAAAGTGGGAGCCATGGGAGGACTATTTGCTCCCGCTGTCAGAATTGGCGGCTCATGTGAATACCATGGTGTTATTACCTGTTTCGGCGCGTACAGAGGCAAAAAGATTCAATTTTTAAGCCATTTTACGGTGATTTTGTGACTTGTTTTCAGAATTCGTACATGGCTGGGTGACCTGTGACCCATACAAAAAATTTCGTAAATTTTGAGGCCTGTGACCTGTGACATATGAATTGAATTAAATGGTACAGTATGTGTTATGCCTGCCTACTTCACACTTTCTTTGTATGCACACTCATCCTCTCACCTTCATGCTCCATTCACCATATGACAGCAGCAGCATCCTCCACTCGTTCATATCCTCATGTCCCAACTTACAGCACCTCCAACTTTCCTGTATCCGCAAAATGAGTTTCCAACTAGTACGTCTTTTCTTGCAGATGGCCCTGCAGATGGCCCTCTATACTTACTTTGTATCCAGGAAGCGCTCTCCAAATCCCTCCCCGCCTTCCGCCGCCTCTGCACATTCTCACTCACGCTGGTCAGTGCAGGTGACCTCTCCTTCGTCGCCGCCAGCATGTGTATCGCCCATACAAACCCGTGCTTCATCTCCTTCACGGTCGTGTTCGTGCCCCCCTCCTACCTGCATGTGCTCCTGCAGCGCCCCCTATACCCCTTCCCGTGCACAAAGAAGGCCAGCGCAGCGCTCACAATGGTGCTCAATCTGTATGGGCTGCCCCTGGCACTGCACGTGCACGAGAGTGACACGACTGTGTGGCCGTGGGGCTTCGGGGCGACGCAGTGCGTGGGGCGGTACATTACATGCTTGATCTGCACCCACCGGGTGCGTTGCAGAGAGGCACGGGTGTACACAGCATGTTGGGCATTCTCCTCGAGAGTTCGGCTGCAGGGGAGGAGATGCGTATGTTCATGCTCTGCTCGCTCCTTGTTTGCTTCGCTGGCATGTTTGTGGTGAAAGGATGAGTGCCACTCACAGTAGCCGGGTCCAAGTTACAACTTGAGACATATTTATTACACCAAGGAATGATACCTTGTCGTCTCCCAGCTTGTGTGTGAGGACAATGTTGAGGTCACGGTTATTCCGTGTGTTCGGTGTGCAGGTCAGGCGCCCGGTGATCGTCTACCCCTTGGACAATGTGAGTGTTGTGGGGGGTGTAGAAGACGGTCTGCCTGATGATGCGTATATTATTAAAATTGGTCCAGTCGTAAGGAACACAAATCCGACGTACTTCCAGTGGGTGTACTGGGCATGGGGGCCAGTAGAGAGCTTGACCTTTTTATGGGTGCACTCGAAACAAACGTCAAACCATGCGAGGAAGGCATGGACATCTAGGCCGTTCCCTATCAGAATGTGACGGAAACGGGGGAAAGACTACACGCAGCCCGGGTTCGCCATTGTTTTGAATGTGTCCGGGGGGTGAAAGGGAGCCGGGGGATAGGCAGAAAGAGCCATTGATGCGACGGGAAGGGTCATCGACGCGTTGGCAATGAGCGCAGCAGCGAGCATATTGGAGGTGGTATGTAGAGCAAGCCGAGTTCCAAAAAACAGTTGATTTCGTGGACGTGATTACGGTGGTGGCTGTCCAATTACCCAGTTCGGGTTAAACCACGTTAAGCCACCCCAGACTTAAGCCTCAAGCCCGTAGTCCAGCCGACTGTGGAATTATTATTAACTGCTCTTCAACAACTCGATAGTTTGGTGGTGTAATTGCTAGCTGTATCCCTTTTTTCTTTCCTCTGCTTCTCATCTGCAGAGCCTGCTTCCTGTTCCATTTGGGTACCCACGACATTTGAGCACGATTGCGCTCCGGTGACCATACACAACTCCATCCAGCAAACCCGCAGCGGATTTCTCACTGTGCCACAGCTATTCTTTTGCCATGCTGCTTGAGCTGTCTCACTGCGGCCGAATCACTAAGGCACAGATAAAAGGAGTAACCTCACCCTTTCCATTTACTCCCCTTTCCGCTTCCTAGTGATTTGTTGCGCCCTGGCCACCCACAATTTTCTGGCTTGCTTCAACTGCCCACTGGCATTTTACTGCAACCATTCTGCTCTTCTGCTTTGGGACTCAACAATATCTGTATCATGTAGGTCCGCTACAAAATATAAATTGTTTCCTTGCCATCCGCTTGTCATGTGTTCAAGGCCATATAATTTCTACATTTTGCCAGCGGATACTCACCCAACAGCGCTCAATGTGCACGCGATCATCTGTGGGCTTCCGCTCGCCAGCCGCAGTTGAGTTCCTTCATTTTTGGTATCCCAGTACATTCTGATGCAGTGCTCCCGGGTTCGTTCCTCCATTGGTGTCGCACCATGTTTAACCCCATTACCAGCTGTCACATTGAGAGGCGGGAGATTTTCAAGACCGTGGTGCCCATTTTGAGTGTCAATATTATTACAATGCTCACTCAATTCTGGGAAATGGTTCGTTTTCTGGCTGCTTTCTGCCAAGTTCTTCACTCATATTTCAACTTCCTGCTGTCTAGATTTATCCCGGTCCCTTTTCCTGATTCTTCCTGTTACACAAGAGAATTTCCCACCCATCTTGAAGGTTCAACAAGTGGACCGCAACCATTACATGTGTGATACATATTTCTTTTGATCTCCTTCACAACTATGCTGATTGAATCAGTTAATTCTTTGCTTCCTATCGTCGAGTATCTATCATGACATTGTATTCCTTACACAGAATTTATTATTTTCGCCTTTCGCCTCTGTTTACCAGAGCGAAGCTGAGGTCCATCTTGTCTTTACTTCACAACTACCATCTGCTCACTGCCTTTCCAGCCCGTTTCACAGTCCTGATAGAGGCACGAGCGAGACACCCTGAAAGACTGCTCTACACGATCACGCTACTTTACGACTACTGGGATATTCCCGTGGAACTAGTCCCTGCCTCCTCTAGTGGTATATACCACTGGAGAGTAAGATTTGACATCAGATAGCACGGATATCCGGCTTCTGGTCTAATCTTTTTAAGGCTTTGACCATCCTGGAAGAGGGTCCCATCCACTAAGGTCTCAGATGAGCGTCTTCGCCTCAGCTGCATGCTTGACTTCCCAAAGTGAAAATTGACGTGTCCTCACAAAGTGGACGAATCCGGAATGTTAAGCACCCTGGCTAAAGCCCGCCGGGACTACAACTTATCTCCCTATTGCGCACGAGGAAGGATATTCTCGCATCAATCTTCCCGAGCAGAATCTGGGAAGCTAGGCTGCTACAACCTACGAAAGCATCGGTAGCTAGATCCCTCATGCAGGAAGGCAGGGAACCAGTCGTGGACACTCTTGCTCCTGAGGGGAATTCGAGATCCGCCTCCTGCTCAATCTCCCCCGATAAGGATACTCGTACTGGATCTGTATCTCTGGTTCGCTAGTCCGGCTGCCGCTCGTACCCATACCGCTGCTAGAGGCGGGAAACCTCTGACCTTCCTTTCGCTACCAGCGGTGACTCGAGCACCTCGCTCTAAATTGCATAGCATGGTCCCCTTAGAGCTGATCACCACTAGGGAGACGGCGCATGCCTCGTCGTCCCATCAACAAACCCTCAGCCCACCAGCGGCTGACACGCTACTCCCTGACCCGGAGTCTCCTCTCTCATCGTCACAATCTCGGCAATCCTCAATCATGGCTACCTTCACAGGAGAGGGCCTATCCATGGCCCCAGGCATGGAAAGGGGTTACACGCTATCGCCCATGGCAGAACTGGAACACAACTATTTGTCACACTCAGAGAACGAAGCTTCGTTGTTCGAATGTGCTACGAGTACATACTCGTTCCCATCAAGTCCAGATCAGCGGACTCCCGCGGGGTCTCTCCAGCGAAAACGGGGTGCCATTGCAAGCCGGTGCAGGCCAGAGAGATTCAGAAGAGCAGGAGAGCAATGGCGGCACGGAAGTAAAGGCGTGGGAACAGATTCAAACTCCGATGATTGGTAATAAGGTCGGCGACCAATTACCTGTCGCATGGTAAACTACAGACTAGAATCAACATTCACCACGTAAGCCAGCTGTACCGGTCCCCCGGGATCGTCACTCACCATAAGCAGATTTCCCAGATCATCGGATCCATGGGAGGGTCGGGTCGGGTCTGGGTCGGGTCCGACCCGACCCGCTGACCAATGCAGTGGCGGCTCAAGTAGTTTGATCTCGGCACCACAGTAATGCATTGATGCCAACAAACTGGTGCCGTGTTTAATCCGATGAGCCAATTGTGGTCGGTTGGAAAGGCCACGCGAGTCTGAAAGCCTCCCATGCGAGTTTGGCAGTCTCACCTTGGAGGTCGAAGCAATCTTTCAAGAAGTTGTGGACCCTTATGGGCAGGGTGCAGAGAGACAATTTTTTGATGAGAAGGTTGTAAATAGTATGCGAAGACGGGAGTGGGTTTAAGAAGGCCAATCAGTTCGATGTAACTGACGACGCTAGTGTGCGAGAATGTGTGAGCAACATCAAAAGACTTCAGCAGGACAACGGCGGCGTGGCGCGGCAATGACTTACAGCCAGACAAAAGGGCCGCCATCTGATGGGGCACTGACATTGTTATCTAATTGATCTTATCTGCACCGCCCAGCACTGCCCCAGAGATGTCGGAAAAAGCCCATTTATCTCGCAACGGATTGACACGGCTTGAGACCTTGCGCCGGCTTGAGACCTTGCACCGGCTTGAGACTGCTCGGGAGTCGGTGCAGGGCGTCTTGGGAGATCTTGCAAGCCGTCTCAAGTCACCCAAGGCTCCGGGGAGCCTTGAAACCCCTTGAGATGCCTAGGTCGTATCATTGCTAAATCCAGGCTAGTATCGCCTGGGGGCCGGCAGTGGAACAGAAGTTCAAGCTGACCGGGTCATTGTTAGCCGAATAAATCACAGAATTGAACCGCCAAACTGGGGCCATTTCCAGATTGCCGAGAGGTGTGGAGTTGGGTGGAGCGCAAACCCGGTGGCTCGAGCAAGGTACATAACTCTGTTCATGCCCTTCGAAATTTTACTTGTACATGTATGTGCACACTTGAACCACTATAATATCAGTAAGTAATGCAACTCTCCTTAGTCTGACTGACTTACTACACTACCACTTGCTTACTTCCCTAAATCTGTTCCTTCAATTAGAGTATTGAAGAGAGAGAGAGAGGTAGAAGTTTTTTACCGGCTCCTGCCTAGACCGCTTGCAACAGCTTCGATGGAGTGCCAAGGTTCTCTGACGTTCGGGAACCTTGGAACTGCTTGCCGTAACCTAAATCGTGCGCTGCAAGTGACGTAGTGGCATATCACCTTGAGACGGCTTGGAACTCATTGGAGCCCAATGCAAGACAAATAAGATTTTTCCGACAGAGTCGGGTCGGGTCCGACCCGACCCGACCCTCCTATGCCTCGGACGCTCTCGGAATCCCGGCTTGCCTCCCTGAGCCTTGAGTGCGCGTGAATTGAAATACGCTCATCATAAATAATCGCGTGATTCCAGGTTATGGCACTGTAGATTTGGTTACTATCAGCGATCCCCGAACAAGGAGAAAGGAGGTAAAAGACTGCAATGATTGGGCAGACTCGAGGATCGTCAATAAGCAGAGAGCAGTGGCCGCTGCCTTGAGCCATATTTTATCCCAGGGATCCAAGGGATATAGAGTGTAGTACTGGATAACTCGAGGGCGAGGACAGCAATGCCGACCAGATTATACTGTACATCCGACATTGATCCAAATGTTATTTATTTATTCTTTCGTACCAACCAGCTGGAATGTGTGAAAGACGCAAGGGTGAACAATGCAACTATTCTGAGCTACTTCAAGCTATGTAGACTACATGTAGTGCTACAAGACTCTGTAGGTGAGGTGCGTGACTATGTCAGACTATTTTTGTACTACAGATTTCTTGCTCTGAACTACATCCTGTAATTTTGGGGGTAGCGACAGTACGACGCGAGCTACTCCAGCTACGTAGGTCTTCGTACCCACCCAGATTTTTCCTGATGGAACTGAAACCCAGTGAGAATAAAAACCAGAGAACCTGCGCCATAAATAACCTGAACGAACAGTGCACACTAGAGAACGAGCCCCATACAACATCCGATTATCTGTGAAGAGTGATAACGACTTGAGTGGGGGTGGGAGTCCCACTAAAATTTAGCCGACGTTAGCCGAGCCGCTGAGCGTCGGGAGTGGAACTCGACTTTCGATCCGAGAACCTCAGATTAAGCTGTGAAATAGCGCCCGACATGTTAAAAAAAATAGGGTAAAGCCCCACGCAGTGGGCTCCCGCGGCGAGCGGAAGCGTCAAGAGGGGTCCGCCCCCGCGCCAGAAGTCTCTGAACAATAAGGAATTGGCAGGTAATCACAAAATAATGCACCTAAAAAAACTGAGAGCCGTCAGGCCAAAGGAGGGGGGTCTTGGGGGAGCAAAGTACCCCCTAGTGCACTCAATCGCCCTGTTATAACCGCTAATTGAAGCTTCGCACTCAAATGAAGGCTGTTTGCCGTGAGTTGCCGAATTTGATTGCTTTGATGCGCGCCAAGAAATAAGCGAGTCTCACTCGCATCAGTTTCTGGGACCGGTTTAGATCTTAGAAACATTAATATGAGACAGACCGAAGGATGTCGATTCAGACCACTGCTGAATGCCCTTTGGAAATGGCAGAAAGCTCATTCCATGCGATTCCTACGACGCCGCTGCTTCCCACTAAGGCCTGAGATCCCAAACTAACCTCCGTGAAAGGGGCTTCTTACGTCAATCTTGGTTGCAGGGGATCATGCCGTCTTGGCCTTGGTTTCTGATTTCGCTCCGGTTACCGGTTTAAGTGGTTCCTCAATTTTACTTCGGCCATAGCGGGCGAAGCCATGTCTCATGAAGGCGGGTGTACCCACCATGGTCCTGGCCTGGCAGGTCTCTGTTAAACGACGCAGAGAGCTCGAGCAGATTTTTTATTTACCGGGCTAGGTACGAGTCCAGCATCACCTCTGCCGATTCAAAATATTCAGTACGTACTGGGTTTCGCGCAGCCTGCAGAATATTCATCGGAAAAAATCTGAAAGCCAAGGTGTGTTCTTCCATGCAAACATCTGTTGAGCTTGGCCATGTCACGGAACCAAAGAGGTCCTGAGCTCAGAACGCGAATTAGCGTCGTCCATACAAATGATACATACGATAGCGGCGAATAGCCTCTGCAGAATATAGTATATAGCATCGGATCTGGCCTGCACGTCCAAGCTAGACCGGGTCGCCCTTTATCGGAGCACACAAATGCTATCCAGGAAAATCGTCATTGTCACCAACACGAATATGATGACGACAAGCTAGACATACATTCTTCGTGTCCGCGTGGCTCTGTTTGTGGGTCTGCGTGCGGCAGTTCCAGCCATACCTGCAAGCGTTCGCTCGTCAGCTTCCAAAAAAATAATGCAAGCAAGTTCGACAGACCAGCAATTTTCCGGGGGCGTCCACCCGCCTGCACATACGCATATCCAATCAGCACGAAACCGAATACAGTTAAAAATAACAAATAAAAATGGGAAACACACTCTTGATCCGCTCCTCAAGCCACCATACCCACAAATGTTCCTCCAAGAACTTCGTCAAACACGCGAAGCAATACGACCCCGTCCTTTCCCACCCATCGAAC
The DNA here is from genome assembly GCA_029282495.1 of Mycena albidolilacea. NCBI lineage: Eukaryota > Fungi > Basidiomycota > Agaricomycetes > Agaricales > Mycenaceae > Mycena > Mycena albidolilacea. The sequence goes on along the minus strand of JARIHO010000080.1, from coordinate 243,582 downwards.
GCCGGCGCCGTGTGCGCTGTGAGCGGAAACAAGTCGCCGATGAACGGCCCGAGGGCGTCGGCGTTGACGAGGTGCGATGTGGCGGCGAAGAAGGGCTGGGCGATGGTGGGGTTGCGCTTGAGATGTCCTTTCAGGAGATTGGTGAGGAAGACGGGGAAGCGTTGCCAGTCTGCGTGTGGTGAGCGGGTGCGCAAGCGAAAATAAGAATAATTGCTAACTGGCTTCAGTGTAGAGGCTGAGCCCGCCGGGGTGGGAGCATTGGGAGCCTGCACTGGTCAGCAAGAATCAATTTCGGCGGGAGGGACTCACATGTATCGTTCGCGCCATTAACTTGATCCAAGATCCATTTCGACACGGGTTCGTCTTCCTTCGGAGGTGTGATGTCGCGTGCTGTCCAGATGTTTTCGAGCGGAAGGGACAGGTATCCCACGAAGAGGGGATTCTCCTCATCGTTCTCGAATGGCTCAAAGTCGATATCGTCTTCGAGGACACCGTACGTGCGGGCCTCCCATCCACGCAAGGCACCAGAAGGGCCGGCAGACAGCAGGGCGTCGATGAGAATCGAATCTCGAGGCACGGCGTCAGCGACGAGCGCAGAGTGACACAGAAAATAGAACACACCGATCCCCGACAGGTTGAAAAAAATGCGGCGGAGGAACTTCACGGCCGAATGCAGCTGCAGAAGCTCGTTCGTGGAATACTCGCTTAGTACGGCCGTGCGTTGCTTGCGGATATTCTCGATGGACTCGTCGTCGTACTGTATAAAGCCACTGCCCGGGAACTGATTGCAATAGAGCATGATGCGGTACATGGCGCGCCGGAAGCGCCAAGATTCGTCCGAAGTCAAGACGCTGGTCTTAGATGTGCGATCTTTGTTTCTGCGGCATCGTCAAATCGAGCAAAAAACAACAACAAGGGGACACACATTACGCTGTACACATCTTCGAGCGCAGCAACAACTTTCGAGTTCTCCTGCAGCTTTTCCTGTTCCTCTACCGTGATAAAACTGTGAGTGTGGTCCTCAGGGCACGCCTCGGCCATCGCAACTGGGTCGTCGCTCGGACTGGTGTAGTCATGATACGGGTACCTTACCACCCGCAACGCCTGCGGAAGAGCGGGGCCAAAGATGTTGTATGCCACCGCCCGCGTAATGGACTGCATCGAAGATTAACCTTGGAAAAAATTGGCGCGAATGGAGCTTACTTTCGGGCGCGTTTGAAAGACGCGATAAAAGGCCTTGGAAACCAGAATTGTTGACTTGAGAGTGCCAAAGGTCGAACAGAAAGTCATGATACGGTCGACGATATCATCATCCAGAGGTAGGCCATGGTGGGTGGACATAGACATGGTGGCAAGGGAAGAAAAAACCGTGACGTGCCCATGTTGTCATCATTCGGCCTTGACTCCGAATGCCGATCATCTCGATGAGTCGAGTCGAGTTTTGACGGTCTGCGATCTTCTCGGTTCAGGTGTAGACCGACTCGCCATTTAGCAGGGCTTCTTCCACGAAAGATGCCGCGTGTCCGAGTTTGTATCAACCATTTGTGGCGGATGTGACATGACCGTGATGACATGCTCCGGGTGTTTGTGTGATGAGCATTCCCACGGTTGGGCTGCGCAAGCAAGTGCCGCTCTCTTGAAACGAACGAACCGATTGTATGATCGAGAAAGCGTTGTATAAGTGCAGAGATCTGGGACATACATCTCCCAGATCTCTAACGGGAGAACGGCGTATAAAAATAGCAACGAGGACGTCCGCGAACTAGGTGTCCCGGTACTAAGACCAGACAGAACGCAAGTACTCATGCGGTGTCGTCCGTTTTTATGTAAAGGAGCAAGCGAGAAAGTTGCACATTCGGGAATTTGCGTGAGCTGCTTCGACTCCTCATCGGACTCGAGCCATATGAACGTTTCATACGGGGCGGAGGGTACACACAAAAGGACATGATTGCATACTGGCGTTACCTCGGCGCGTTCGGGTTCAATCTTCGTCTGTCATCCTTTACGTCTCCATCCGACGGGAACTCAATTGAGCGATGTAAGTAACAAGCGCACTAGGGTTGTTCACAGTAGGCCTTTACCAGCTGCCTTTTTTTTTTGGGTCCTCTTTCATTTTTGTCCAGCTCTAAAGCTGATGCGTCTACAGTAGCGATTTTTTGGCTCCTTTTCAAGTTTCTTTTTCTTTCAATTTCTTCAGTTCGCAGGGAAATGGAAAGGAGCCAAAAAGGGGCTACTGCGAACGACCCTACTATCTCCTCCCATCTCCATCTTGCACATCTGAAAGAATTGCAGCTCTCAATCCTGCGAATGGAGGTTGTATTTCCGATCGTAATGTCACAAAGGTTTAGGATGGTCAATTGCGGTGACGTGGAGTCAGATTTACAAGAAGGGGTCCACGCGTGAAGACAAAGAAGTCGCGCATGCTCTTGGGCCATGCGTCGCTATCAAACCCGTCCGCAAACTGCAGGTCAAAAGACTTGAAAAGAATGCTGCTCGCCATCAATATTTCGCGATTCCCAAACTTCTGGCCCACGCAATTTGCGGGTCCTAATGAGAATGGAGCAAACGCAGAGGTGTCGTGCTTATCAAATTTCGAGTCGGGGAGCCACCTTTGGGGACAGAATTTATCGGGATGCGGGAAGAAGTAGTGAGGGTTGCGGTGCAACGAATACGTTGGAGTATATACACTCGTCCCTGAAGGGATAAATCTAGGTCGCGAAGGTTATCCCATTCTTGAAAGCAATGTCGTGAAGTACGATACCTTCCTGCAATGTTTCTTCCAGGCTGGTGGAGATGAACTTGCCTGGCACCATTGGAAGGAATCGGAGGGTGAAGACGTAGCGTCTCATGCCTATTCTGAACATGAACTGGAGAGCAAATAATGGGATAAAAAATCGACCGACATGCACGCCGACAGGAAGTGCAACTCCTGATGCTTGCTGACTTCCAAGGGATCATCTCCGTCAACGAACACGTTGTCCAACTCCTGCTGAACACGTCGATAGTATTCGGGATCGGAGAGCAGGAACCACACGAGGCTGCACATTGTAGAGGCCACCGTGTCCGATGCTGCTATAATAGCTACGATTCCGTCAGCGGCTGACTCTTCGAAAGTCGGTTTTTGTTTCTCGGTACCGGCTTCGTCCGCCTGGAGCAATATTAGCGTGCATTGGCAGGGTCATGTTGATGGACTTGCGAGATGATACCACAGATCCATCGTTCCCACCGCGCCATCTTTCATTCGCTGCATGGCGAGATGTTGTCCGAAGTCGTTGCAGTCTTGAATAATCCGTCCGACCCGCGGAAATAGGTGCAACGTGTTGATTATCCATGGCAGCTGGCCAGACAGGTAAGAAGCCCTGTTATCCCGTCAGGTGGGATGTGGACGGAATGTGGCACGTACTTCACAAACCCTCTGATCCTCTCTCCCAGCCCGCCGGTGTCCTCACCATCCCTCAGGTGTTCAAATCCTCCGCCGAACCTGCATCATGCTCAAAGTCTCAGAAATCAAACACCTTGACAGAAGGGGGCATTTCTTACGCTAGATCGCCCATTAGGTCAAATCCATCAGCCGGTTAGTGTTCGTTCGTAGTCACAAGAATGACTGGAAGTCGTACGCGAAGAAGTTGAGCCAATTGCCTAGGTCGACGGGTCCATGTTGACTAGCACGTTTCGAAACCAGCGGCTCGTAATCTCGAAAGGAAGAAGAAGTCATAGCGCGGTTCCATACCCGTCGCTTTTTTGTGTGAGCCTCGCCCGAAATACAAACAACTGAGGGCGGTATGCTGGGGTGCCTTCCGCTTTCATAGTCTAGGCAGTGGGATATCAGGTAGCCTATAGAGGAATCGAGCTGAACCGACATACATCTTCCTTTCTCGAGTCCACCGAAGTTCAAAATCTGACAAACAGCAGGACTCGGAGGGTCGATAACCGAGATTTTATTTGGGCCTGTCGACAGAAGGTTAGCCAGCCTAGTGTTCCTATTGGACCTGTTACTGACCTGTTCTAACATACGGCCCGTATGTGTCGTGCAGCTTCTTGTGATAAATATACTTGTGACCTTGTGATGTCTTCCAGAACCCCCATAGCTTCGTCACCTTGCCGATAGCGGGTCCGGGATATTGCGCCAAAGGATGGAAAGGAGAAAGGCCGTAGGCAGCGATTGAAAGGCTCAGAGAACCCAGAAACACGGCGTAGCTCCAGGCCAGACCCATGAAAGTGAATGGCCCTTCGACGAACATGAGTAGAGCGATTGGCTGAACCGCAAGCAATGGAAAGGTAACGTTGACACCCGAAGGTTCGTATTTGTGAAAACAAAAGTGATTTACCTGCCAGAGGAATGCACGGGTCAGACATGCACAGAACCATTCCTAACCAATACCCGACATACTAATCCTAGGGCAACACCCCATATCAGCCAAGGAGAGTGCATGGATAGCTCTTCGGATCCAATATTGAAAGAAGACAAGGTAGGTCAACGAGGGGGACAAGACACGAAGCGAGGCTTGTGAGAACTAATTCCGCCCCACGGTTCTCACGGTTGTCGCACTTCTCCGGAAAAATGAATATGTGGTGTCATTCTGCGTTCGGAGCGGGGGGTCGCTGGTCAGGATCGTCTCCCGCTAGCCGCTGGTGGCGGAAGAAGGTGAGTTGGCGACTCCATCAAGGGGCTCGGGAGATCAATTCGAAGTTTTGAACGTCAGCCACTGGCACACACGGTCCGTTTATAGCACTCAACACAGGCAAGTACTGTTAGCCAAGTTCCGGGGTCGGTGTATGAAGACCTTGGAACCAGTTCGGGCAAGGTCATCGAGAACTTCAAGTTGCATACACAGTAGTCTCTGTTACAGAACCAATATACTGACATCAGGAAAACTGGATGTAACTATGGCCACTATGTAGTGCTGTCAAGTGCTATCAAGCGCTGCATAGCGCCCATAGTTACATTCGGTTTTGCTGATGGATGTCGAACAAGTAAGGATCAGTATATCATATATGCATACACGGGTAGCAATGATCGAAAACAACAGGCAACAGATCCTCTCCGCTTCCCCGGGTCAGAATCTGAAAAGAATCCTCAAGGGCACTCCACTTGTGAAATCGCTCACTGAAATCCCTACTGTGTTTCAAATTTCAACATAAAAAAAGCTGGATATCCGAGTCATCAATCTAGTCTCTCTCTTAATAAAATAACGGGTGTCTGTCTGAAGCCTTCCCTACATATAGTCTTTCCGACCCAAATCTATGGATTGTCTCACAATAAGCGCTCAGTACCAATTTCTTTCATCTTCTCTCTCTTTATAAAATAACGGGTGTCTGTCTGAAGCCTTTAACACCCTACATATAGTCTTTCCGACCCGAATCTATGGATTGTCTCACAATAAGCACTCAGCGCCAATTTCTTGCACGGCGCTCTCTGTCTCTTGCCGCCTTAACTTCCCACGTCTTTGTTCAGTAATGCGGTGATCTTTCAATTAGTCTCGAGCCTCACAGTGCCTTGAAGTTCCCGTGGCAAGCAATTTTCCAAATCTGCTTATCCCCCAATTTTTCCACCGTAATAAGAGAGACATGGGTCTAGGGTGTTCTCATCTAATCTAATCTAATCTGACTCTTTATAAAATAACGGATGTGTGAAGCGTTTAAAACTCCGCCCTGGGTGAATCAGCTCCAGAGTTATTAACTTATAGAAAGCACAGGGAAAGCGCAGTTTACACGGTCACCGGATGATCCTTTGATGCTGAGAGGCTGTTAAAATCAGGGAGGGGATGTGAGGCCGCAAAGCGGCCGAGCAGCCGCTTGTTTCTCTTAAGACAGACACTACAACCAAAAAGATGCTTGTACCTTGCAAACATCGACCACAGTCCGGTGTTTATAGCACGCAAAACAGGCGCGTAATGCCTCGCAATCATCACTTGCGTGGAGGTTGTAATGAACATGGATGATACTGTAGTATTTTGTTCAATTTGTAAGGCCTTTTTTGGCTTTTTCAGTGTGACAACCAGACCCTTTCGTAGTCGAGCCTGTTTAGGCAATTTGATCCGCCGGTAGCGCTCGGCTAATCTCGGCTAGCTCGGCTAAGGCCAAAATTAGCTCTGGGACACAGTGACTTATGAAAATTTTCGTAGATTTTTGGCCGTGTGATGCGTGACTATACAAATTGAACGAAATACTACAGTATCTGGCAACTGCTGCATTTTGACAGGTTCTGGACCCAACTTAGCCGTTTCCGAAAAAGTGTACGGGTTTTGATCGAGTGGTGCTCCTCGATTGTTGCTTACAGTTGTTTGAGACGGCGTCGTCTTGTGCTCCACTTTTTGACACAATTGCTGTGCAACCGCTCCACCCAATAGCGCAACTCAATCCAACGCACACTCGATTCTGCTCAAATGATTGGATTATTTTGCCTGATGAGACCCGCCCTACACTGCTTCCAGCTTGTGAAAAAACTGAGAGTTCAGCTGGGCTGATTGGTGGCAGCAGAGGCGTTTGGCAACGACGCTGTGGAGCCGAAGCAGACACGACGTCAAAACAACCGTAAGCAACAATTGAGGAGCACCACTTGATCAAAACCGTACACTTTTTCGGTAGGTAGGTAGGTAGTAGTCTCTGTAACAGAGCCGTTAACTGATGTCGAACAAGTAAGGACTAGGTAGGTAGGATTACACGGCCGGTCCCGCTGATCAGAGGAACAGCTGTATGACGAGCCGTTCCCGAGGTGCCTCGGCTAACCTCGACGGCTGTGCTCGTCATATCTCGGCTAAGTTGGGTCCAGAACCTGTCAAAATGCAGTGAATTGCTCCCTCCCGCTCCCGCTTCCCGAGTCAGGATCAAAATGGAATCATCACGGGAATCATCCAAGGAGACTCCAACTGCACATTTCAACACTCCGCTGCGTTTCAGATTTCTAACATAAAAGGTGGATCTACGGCCCTTTTCAGACTCGATATCTAAACCCATGTCCGCAACCCCAGAGACCGTGAAGCTGTTTCTTGGCCCAATATATGTCGGCACCATTGTCGGGTGTTCTTTCATATTTCATCTTCGTGGTCTGACTTGTTAAACAGCTTAGCACTTGTTTATTCGGTGTATGTGCGTCCCAGTTCACAACATACTTTTTATCAGCGCGGCGTCTGCAAGACTCGTTGAGTGTCCGGTTCGTCACTATGCATTGAGTAAATTTTGGGGATGATAGAACCAATGTGCAGTGCCCTCGTCCTCTGGGAGCTCCTTATAAGCATATTCTGCGGGGCGACTTCAGTCTACTTCGTGTGGTTGTATCTTGTGGACAATTATTTCAACCCAGGCTTTATGGCATCCGCGCCGTGGCCTTTAGGCGCAGTTCCCATGCTTTCGGTACTGTACGTGGAGCATTTCTCCGCCGATTCTATCTCACGCATCATTTAGATCGGCTTGTCCTGTACAAATATTCATGGCGTACCGCGTGTTCGCATTATCGAAATCCTACTTTTTGGTTGGTTTGCTGGTGCTCCTTACCATTGCCAACGTCAGGAACAGATGTTATCGATCTCGTGCTCTACTTACACTGGACCTGCAGGTGGGAATTGCGCTGGCAACTAGTGTGATTGCGTTTGGATTGCTGTATGTCCGCTCATTTACCCGGGTAAAATCATTTCGAGCTTATCAGACACCAGTTTTGCGGATGGATCCCAGTTGACCCCGCTCGCGGACTCGTGGTTGGCAATTACAGTTGTCAACGATTTGTCTCTAACGTAAGGGTTATGCTACGCTATCAAGATGTTTAACAGATCAAAAGGGCTGGACGCCAGGCTGTCCCTGATATACTATCTCCACCGACATCGCACGGGTTTCACCAGTTTGTCACCGTGTTCTCGTTAGTACTCTTCTCAAACTCCCTGCAGAAACAGATACGGTAATCCGTCGTCTCATGCGATCTGCGCTGGAAAGTGCCGCTTTCGCGACTTTCTTCTCGGTGTGTAATACACCTTTCTCAAATAACTCGCCTGTTTATTTCGGTCAACAGATAATGATCTTGATTATGTTTGTAAATGGTGTTCCGTGCATCCATCGCGTCCACCGCTCGAACATGTTTCTTTTCACAGACAGTGTTGCCCAAGACCGGGCTGCATCTGATGTTTTCCCAGCCCATGGGCCGCATTTACACGTCAGTTCAGATTCATTTACCCTCCAACTTCTGATGTAATACATACGTAGGTCTACTTTGCTATCGGTACGTGTTCTCGGTCTCAATACAACGTGACATGGGCTTATCATATCACAGACGCTCAACGCACGAGAGACCCTGCGCGACGGCATGGGCGGCATATACGAGCTCGGGGAGTCTGGCGTGGATGTTACACACTTCGATCTGCGTTCCGTTTGTGTTCAATCCACAGTGGGCTGATCACCGGTCTCATGAATTCACAGAACCCATCCGATAGAGCCCCGGTCGCGGTCAAGATTACAGTGGATGATGTAACGGACACGAATAGGTTGCACCGGACTTCGAGGGGTGACAAACCAACCGAGATACACGGCTCTGGCTGGGTTTCAAATGTGGGTGCTGTATAAACGTAGAAATTGTACGATGTTGCCGAGAGGTCCATCGTGATGGCCAATGTATGCACAGGGGGAGATGACGGGAGGGCGATATTCTCGCCGGAGAGGCGAGGGTTGAATGTTAAATTCAGCCGGGCGGAGCAAGGGGATCCACAGGTCTCCGTTCCCAACAGTACTGGAACCCAGTGGTGCCAGTGAAATAAGAAGCGCGGAACTCCTAAAGACAGGGAGCTAGCGCCGATGTGCTCACCAGTGCCGATGCTGCAATTCTGGAGGCAGGGCCGGGGCGCGACATAAATTGGCCACTCCGGACTTTGTGAAGGGAACCCCATAGACATGAAGTTTCTGAAGACCGGTAAACTTTCCGTGGTGCTCGAAGAAAGGAACCAAGAGGAGAAATATCATCCACGGGCCACGGAGTGATCTCGCAGGATCGAATATGCGGTGCTATTTCATCCGACAGCCGGAATTCCAAGCGCTCCATGGATCGCTTGACCTCCGCGGTTGGAGGGAGAAGTATGTCGCCCCTCAGACTGCTTACGTACAGGTGAGCGCGAAACTCGTTGAAAAGAAGCGGGCGGGATATGCCCTTGAACTTGCTGTAGGTCACGAAGAGGTTTGTGAGGAAGGCTTCCGGGGGCAGAAAAAAGCTCGGCTGCCAGCAGTCTATGGCGCTGTGATGTGAGCGAATTGAAACTTGATGCCGCAGTGACGACATTTCAAAAGCGTCTTCCCGCTCGCCACAATGATCGAGTGGGCGGTCTTCGGTACAGCGAAGTGACCGGCCAAAGTGAGCTTGGTGTCTCACTGACTCTGCCCACTGACAGAAAGGCGATACTGGCACTGCAGACACCCGACCGAGTTCCTCAGGATCACTAATTAATGGGCGACGTGCAAAGACACCAAACCCGCCACATGCACAGCGGCGGGGTGGAAATCCGCAATGCGCCCAAGATTGGACTAATTTTCTTGCGAAAGCGCAGGCTGACAAGGACGATGTCAGGGAGCTTGCTCGACTGGGAACGGGGTTTGAGATGAGAGGAGATGAGATGAGATGAGATGAGATGAGATGAGAGTAGGTGTACAGGAACTAGAAGCTTTCGAAGAGGCCATTCGATGACTCCGGAAATCCTGCTAGAAGGGGAGAACCGTGATGAAGGCAGAGGAATCGGTTCGAGCCGAGTCGGCGGCGCACAGGGCTCAGTAAGATAAAGCGAAGCTGGTGGCATTTTCGATATCCTTGGGCCTTTTTTTTTGAAATACAGACTACTCGAGTACTGGAGAAGGTTTGAAGGTTTCCCGACATAGAGGATAGACAAGAAGCTTTTAAGCGGAAGTTGAGCGGAAGAGGACAGGGGGAAGGCTCTGATCGCGTGATGTCACGACAAACTTCTATGGCCTCCTGGCCCGACGCCCGCTGGTCTGATACCGCCCGCGCCCTGCCGAGCGCATCTCCCGACGCTCACCATTAACATCCTCGGACCCTCACTATCGGCCTCCGGCTCTGGAGCAGCTGGATGGGTCGTGCTTCGCGTCCAATGTCATCGTGATCCCATGCTGGTGGCGCGCGCTGCTGCAGGTACCTCCACCCTGTTGCCTGCCCCATCTTTCCTCCTCTATTTACAGCGTGCTTCTTGAGTGCGCACGGCCGCGCTCACCGAGTATCTTATGGATGAGCTCCTGCAGCTGCACTCTGTCATGAAATCTATATGCAGTGATGTGTTCTGATCTATGTTCTGTATCCGCCCCGCGTCCCTGAAGACAATACGGACTTCGCAGACAATATGCCCTTTGAGGACGATGAGGACAATCCCTTTTTCATGAGATACCTCTCAATAATGTCTAGACTGCACGCAACATTGAAAGGGATGGAACACTTTTCGCAGGTGAAACAACGATAAAAGAATTAAAACGGCCCACCTTTCGAAACGCTTGGTGTTCAAACCAAACCTGGGATGCCAACAGGATGGGGCATCAGAAGGTTGAAATGAGTTATCAAGAAACAACGTACCTATCTCTGGAATGACAAGTGAAATGAATGAAGAGGAGAAAGGACAATGGGCGAGGACAATGGGAGAACACGGTCATGTGACTGTTTGATGGGGCACAGTCTCGGGTTAAAACACATCTCGCATTGAGAAATGTCATGAACTGTCTTTTCATTTTACTTCCAGAACCCAAACAACCCAAACAACCTGATCATCAATCAGATCAACTATCTGATCAATTGGGCCAGGATACCGTTTTAGGATCTCAAACGGTTACAATTGGTTTCCCAACCTTTGGGTTCCTGATTGCCCCTCTATGCTCATATACCCCTTCATTTACTCTGCATTAATCTTGTCCGTTGCCATTGGACACTGTACCTTAATTTACAACCCCTAGGGACTTTAGTGTCATGAATCGCCCGGGTTCTAGTTTTCGCGCGACGCGTCCGTAGGGATACAGATGTGTCTTAGCGGCACGGGACTCTCATGACGCCACCACGTGACCTTCTCACGGTTGAAACCCGGCCTCGGATTCTAAAGCCGCAGACTCGGGGAGTCTGCGCCACGGAATACAGAAGACGTTAGGGACTAGGAACCCGTATAGACGGACTCTAGTCCCCGGGCGCACCAAGGGCTGACACAGGAGAGTACACAGAGTACAGGAGTGGTTGCAAACCCGATTGGGGTTTGAACCACTGGAGACAATGACACTTAGGACTAGGAAACCCGAACGTCGGGTCTCCTAGGTCCACCGACGTCACGGAAACCAATGCAGAGGAGTCCAGGAGCATCAGCATTAATGCTCCTTAACGCTACGTTGCAGGAACTGATCGCGACTGACCGCGATCGCTTTAATTTATTAGAAGCCTATATAAGCACGGTAGAATCTCCATGTACAGTAGATTCTACCTCGTCTAATCTCAGGCTTCTACCTTGGCTTGACATAGGCATTGTCTCCACTGTCCCGCTTCCCTCGCACCGTACTACGGGTTGTATCCACACCTCGGGTTTTGTACCGGAGTGGATATCACACCCTCTTCGACTCGTTCCGGGTTCCACCTCGCATCCCGACCTACGACATACGGCCTCCTAGGGAGGACACCGTACGACTGGTCCTACTGCTTGGGGAACACACGAGCTATTAAGCGTCTATTGGGTTTCTCCTGGTTGGGGTTCTCGCCGGGTTACTCGCTGTTTAGCCGACCCAGAGGCCGTTGCTGACATTTAGTATATAAGCTGTAGTTATTTCCCTGTACTTTACACTATTCTAGTCTAAACTCCAGACTTATTCATTGGAACTCTTCGTGCTTCAGTCGCCCTCATCACCTCAGAACCCAGAATCTGCTCTGTGCTGACAAGAAATGAGTCAAACATTTTTCACCAACTCTTCAGAAACGTGTTCTGGAGAGTTTGAAACGTTCAAGCATATAACAATGGGAATCAAGGTTGCAGTAATATTTGTAGAGAGTAAATAAAGGAAAGGTATAAAAGGGCCTGTAAAAAATTGTAGTAAAGTAACTTACGCCCCCAGACAATACACCTCCTTTCTCACGCACTTTGGAACGGCTTTGGAACGGTTACGGAACTTGGTTGAATTTTGGAACTCATGCAGAACTTATGGAACGGAACTCAGAACTTTGTTTATTTTGCGGAACCACTACACTAGAATTATCAAGACTCACTTATCTGAATTGCAACAGCCATATACTTTGGTTGGATCCCTCGAACTCGCATGGACTACAGTGTAGTAGTGGTCCTTGGATCAGCACTTTGATTTTTCAGCCCTAGCATTTGCAACAAGTGTCGAAAAAATACAAATTAAAAAAGCTATATACTTGAGCATATAATACATTATACTGGAGTAAAGTTGGAGGAATTGAGAGTGTGTAATGTACTAAAACCAAAGAAGGCGAAATCGGCTTTCCCCTCGGGCATTGACAAGAACTGGCACGACAGAGTCGACATTGCACACCAAGGAACCATCCAGAAAAAAATCACTAAGGCTCAGCATCAGACTGCCAGTATTCCAATTGGCAGGCTCGCAGACAATGACATGGATGCAGCCTGTCTGGAGGACAGCAGATGTGGTGGTGGGAACAATGTAAGCCCTCACCTTCAAGTCCTCATACATTGTTAACCAAAGTCCAGGTGGTAGAGATCATCTCGGACGACGAGTCTGATGGCACACCGATCCACGCACCGACCCGAGCAGGCAAACCAAGCAAGTCTCAGATCATTGTCAAGGCTGAAGTCAAGTCGTACCCCAAGAAATTCAAATTCAAATCGTCACCACTTGTGGTCGATAGCGAAGTCATCGGCCTCCCAGAGTTTGCTCACAACAGATGGGTTACTTGCTTCCTCCCCACCTGGTATCATTATATCGGGACCCACAGCATTAACAGCTGGGACGTGTCACTGCTTGGAGAGGAGGTCATGGCTATTCAGCAAGTACTTGACCTCGCCTATGTTGGGACGACTTATCAGGTCAACAAAGGGTGCCCAATCTATACAACAGTAAGAGAGTTATATGCGCCGCTATGTCGTATCTGATTCGCATTCCCCGTAAGGCTATGGCTTGCCTGGGGGACAAGCGCCACTTGATAGGTGCATCAACCAAGAAAATGGTCCAGGCGTTCTTCGAATCCCCGGAGTATGTCGGCAAACCCGAGAAGATTGCCCATTACACGATGTGGGCACTGCAGGATACAGGCCTGGGTTGGTATGAAGTTCCCCTCACCCGGGGTGTTCAGCATAGTGCAGAAAATATAATGTTTTCACTTCAGAAGTCAGCAGCCCATTGACATTGATTTTTAGATTCCTACTGGTCTATTCCACAGCCATTTCTGCCTGGTACCCCTCACGGCATTCGTGAAAACCACCTCAAGATCCAAAGGTGACTTCGGCAATCGCTTCGTTACCGCCGCGGCGATGATCTGTGCGGGAGTATGTGACTTGGGCTCGTCCGCCTTCCTCAATTATTAACATATCATCTACTTACAGCTCGAGCGTGGATTTAATCAATTCGTGACCGGCATCATGGTCCCAAACGGTGACTTCTCCAAGGGGAGAGTCGGGGAATACGCGAAGGCATTCACCAAAATAGCCCTCCAGGTCGAAAACTTCCGCTGGATGAAGATTGCGAGGTGCTGCATCGCTCAGATACAAGCCGATGGCGACGGTGGCCATCTGCTCAGTGCTTCGGCATCAATGAACGTCAATTGAGGTGCCATGGCTCTCAGAAGCAGCCCGGTGAAGGAAGACAACAACTTCTACTAGATGGCAAGCTGGTGACTCCCCACCCATTTCACTTCTAAAACCCGCGGTGGTGCTTCTTGTAACCGTCGTGTATTATTTAAATACTATTTTCGAAATTCTAGCTACATTTGCCCCTTGCACGCACTTGAATACACTTCGTCCTTGCGCACTTGTGGTCCTTGCGCACTTGTGGTCCTTGGGAGCTTGTGGGTGAAATTGGCAAAAAATGGAGTGATCACTTGTCCGAAAAAGAGGATAGCTTGTTTACTTGTTCACTTGGCAGCTTTTCGGTGTTGTACAAGTTTGTGCGAGGGCCGCCAAGCAACCTGTCAAAAACCTGATGATGATGTCTATCAAGAAATGCGAATACCCACTTCTTCCCTGCCAGCTCGCAATCCGCACCAAGCGTGGCTTTGCGGATGGCATTGGCATGTTGCTCAATCTGGGCATGCATGAGCGGGAACTCTCAGTCCGCTGACTCGCACATGAATTGCACGAGTGACCACTCTTGCGTGGGCGTTGATAAGCACGGGATTTGTCCACCCATGAAATCTTCGCTTTTTCGCATTTTCATGACAAGACATGTGCCGGGCTATGCTCCAGAAGCGTCAGTACTGAGGTTCCCAAGTAGCTGGCAGGGCAGGAACCACTGAGTAACGGATGGGAATGGGGAGGAACACTCTGGAACCATTGGCATGTGCTCGCTCCGAAACCTGTAGGAGATGTGCAGCCCAACGATCAAGTGGAACGCGAAGTCTACTCTATTCCCGCTCACAGAACTAGACGGGGACGGACTGGAACCCTGTTGTGGTGTGTTGGACATTGGACGTGTAACACGTTCTGATCAGATGATGACTGGAAGGGGCTGGGAACATCACATCTTGATGGTTCCACGCCGTCCCGGGCATTCCGGATAGGGATGGTCACTAAGCGAGGGTCCGATCACTTGGACCTACACTTGTCGGCTCCTGGAGCAAGTACCCATACTGGGAAGTACTTTGAATGTGGTATCCCTGAAAAGCTATGGACTGGGAGCTTCGGTTCCAGACGTTCCGGTAGACGGGAAGGCACGGATATTGGGGAGAGCAGCATATACAGTCAGGATCGACATAGGGGATCGGTTGTGATGGCTTAGGCACAGTCCGACCGATCACACATGTGCACAGGATCGCACCAGGATGGCGTGCTCAATATGGGCAGCCAATGGAAGGACTCAGATACCCATTCTTATGACGGATACACAGAAGTCGGACAGATAAACGGACTATTTTACTCATACTTACTTATTTTTGGATGTTTCCATGTGTTTCAGGTCTTTGTATTTAGTAGCAGGGGCATCTTGGGTGATTTCACGGAATCACCCCGTGGCTAGTAGGCGGAAACACTTGCGAGACGGGTAGAGACCGGGGATTTCGAACAAGGTGTCTCTTAGAATTCATCTTGGCTCGGGATCTTTGTTCTGTGTGTTCGGAATCTTTGGAAACCGACTTGCCGTTGTCTGGAAGAGTCTGAAAGTGACTGGAAATGTTGGGATTGTGCTGAGCCTACACTTGGATATTGGGATTGTTTGGATGTTGGAGCTTGGGAACGGAACCCACTACTGTTAAAGAGCCTGGGAATGGAACCCACCATTGTCTGAAGAGCTTGGGATCGGAACCCACTACTGTGTTTACGCTTGGGATCGGAACCCACGACTGTCTTAAGAGCTTGGGATTGGAACCCACTACTGTGTTTACACTTGGGATCGGAACCCACTACTGTCTGTTACTGTCTACGCTTGGAATCAGCATCCACCTCACTTTGGAGAACCCCAGGAACTTGTTCTTGTTTGTTTTCATAGCTGAGAAGCTTTACATCATTGCGCTCTGTGCTTCCTGTCTGTTTGGGTCTACCCTCATTCACTCAGATCTAGCCTGAACACTTGCACATCAAGGGTTCCATTCACATCGAACCTCTTGTTGCGTTACACTCGCTTTCCTGTCTGTTCCGGTATCATTCCGGTTCACTCAGCTCAAGGCTGAACACTTGCACAGCAAGGGTTCCATATGCATTGACACTCTCATTGTGTTCCACTAGCTTTCCTGTCTGTTCCGGTTCCATTCTGGTTCACTCAGATCGAGGCTCAAGTACTTGGACTCCGTTCCAAGGACTTCTATAAGCAACACTACACTCTCTCCTCGTTTATGAGGTCTATTCCATTCCCTGCAACCTTTTATAAGGCCCTGTACCAGGGTATGATACTCGTCTGTGCACGTCTCGAACACTTCCATTCTGTTCCGACGCACTTCTGTGTGTAGGTTTGGTTTTGGTTGGTGTTTTCTTGATAGGTTCAGAGCACATTGATCAGCGTGACCTTCTCCTTTTCTTGATTTGCCTCCACAATACTACGTCCTCCGTGTATCCGTCGATTTAGAGTACCGTAGGATATTCTGTGGCTTTCGGCAATAGCACGAATAGATTTCGGGTTTCCCAAAATTGGTGGCTTCACCTGTTCTCGCTGGTACTCGTGTACCGCCGCCTTCATGGCCAGCTCCTTTCGACGCTGATTTTCATGCCCTTTGAGGCGATCTGATTTGGCACGTGCGACCATGGGAAGATTGTCGCGATTGCCGGAGAACCGCCAGAGAAAGACAGACGGCGGAGATTGTGAAAGATGTGTGAATGTACATAAGATGTCACGCTCTCACGTGTATCCCATTTATACAATTTCTGGAGCCCTCAGTTTTGACCGGATTGCCTCACATATCAGGGAGGAGTTGTAGCCAGGACGGCCCGCTATCGCAATATAAAAATATTGAGGCTAAAATCGCCTGAAACGGTGTATATTGAGCGAGTTAGAAAGTGGATTAGACCTTCATCAGCCATTGATTGACACGAAAACCTATCCCATTTGGGCTCGACTGTAGTCATGGTCACTAAATTAATTAGGGAGGTGTGTTTAGAGTGTATATTATCGTGTGCAAAAGGATTAGACTCTACTGGCAGTGGTTGAGGCTGAAAAAAAATATGATCCAAATAAATATTGTGATCCAAGGACCACTACTACACTGTACGTCGCCTGATTTTGTTGGAACGCGTTGGTTGGGTTTTGGTTGTTTGGGTTGTTGGTAGTTCTCCCCGCCTTCGCGCATTTTCACGAGTCGGTGTTATACGTTCATTTCAACATCACGCCTTCGAAGAGACGAGTCCGTGTTGAAATGGATCTTAGACCAAGTCAAAGGGGCGGATAATGCGGGTGCATGCTTCGGTACGCACCGAAATTGATTCCTCGGACCATGTGCAGGCTCGCAATGCTCTCACCCTGGCGGAACCTCTACACCGAAGCCAGTGGGTCTTACTTGATTCGCATCCTTTCTTTCCCTTTGTTTTACCCTAATTCACTCTTCCCTTTGTTTCATTTGTTCTCCACTTGCTCCGTATATATTTTATTCTACCTACATACACAAGTCCATGACGCGCGCATCCAGCCGGATGCTGGCGTATAGTCATCAGCTCCGCAGCTCACCACTATACGACCCGAAACCCCCACCCGAATTCTCACACGCCTATCTTGCATACTCCGCCCTAATTCAATTATACGCACGCTCCGGACAACTCTCGACCGCCCGGCGCCGACTTGCTGTATTCACGCGGACTTCCGCCGAGCCCTCGATGCCACATGGGATGCGACGCGATCGAAGACGTACACCACATATTCGTGAGCTGCGCACGTTACGAGGATTGGAGGGCTAAAGCAGCCGAGGAACTGGAGAAGCGCACCAGCACCAAGTTGCTGGAAAAGGGTTACGAGGAAGTCGACTGTATCGACTTCCTTCTCACAGTTAAGTTACTATATAGGCCATATACTGTACAATAATTCCGGGACACAATGAAAAAAGAAAGCACACCTGGAAACGAAAAATGGAGCACGACTTTCAAAATTCGCTGCCTGAAGGAAAAGTGACACAACTTGGACTTACTCATGGCTTTGGTTCAAATTTTAGTTCGCGGTGTTTGAATACCGCGACTTACAGTTTGATTGGTACCTTATGTCGCAAAAAGCGAAAATAGGAGATAAGCCCGGATGAGGAATTACAGCCTGTGTAAGGCGGTTATGGGCACCTTATGGCTTGATTATACCTACTTTATAGGGGGTTATTACGGCGCCGAATCTTTATAGCATCTTATAGCTGCCTTACAACTACCTTACAGCTCACCCAGCCTGTTCAATGCTTTTTTTCGACTATGAGCCTCGAAAAATAATTCAGTTACCACCTCGTAAAAACCAATCGCTATCTATAACATCATTAAGGTAGTGGATACTGCTCTCCTTGCGGCTCCCCGACGCATTAATCATATGCGTTCCAACCAACAGATAGTCCGAAGTAGCATTTATATTCAAACGTAATCTCCGACCGGCAATTTACCTAGATAACAGTCAAGATGACCATGAACTTCGCACCACTATGCCAAAAAAGTGAGAGATTTTATGGGGTCAGACACAGCTCTGTCACGGAGGATATTAAAAAGATCATGGATCAACATCCTCGGTTCGCGTCCACAGAGACAGATTCTCCCGCACGAATTCCCTCAACTTTTTCTTCCCGACGATTTTTGTCTCTGCTGCATAAACAGTCTCTTCCCCGCCCGTTGCAGTCATTTCTTCGACCGACCCCATCAGCCGGATAAATTCGTCGGGAAGCCCGAACATTGACCAGAGTTCCTGCTGCTCCACGACGGAGATCGATCCATGGGTGATTCGACGCTGTAGGCTGTTGGAGAAGCACTCCGCTACCTGAATCAAATGTTCGTCAACATGTCAGGAGGATAGGGAGTGGGTCCAACCTCGTTGAATGAAAGAAGCTCTGGGCCAACAATGATATGCTCTATACAATGTGGAGGTTCTGCAAGCAAGCAATCGACTGCAACCTGTGCAACGTCTTCGCAAGAGACGAATCCGATGGATGCAGTCCCGGTTGCACTGACGATCTTGTCCTCGTCACGAAGGCTCTCCGGCATCTCCGAAAAATTCTCTGAAATGGGACCCATTAGATCAGTGGCGTCGCAGCCAAAGCACCGCACCGAAGAATCTCGACGGCCGAAGGATGCAGAACGCAACACCCGATTTTCGGAGATGTGCCCGAATTGGTCCCTGAATTGGATCCCCAGGAATATCCAGCGAACCGCTCATCAAGACGAATCGCTTCACACCCTTCGATACGGATAGATCGATAAATTCGCAGACATGCTGGGGCGGAATATGTGCTGGAATTATCAAATGAACAGACACCACTCTAGCATGATGCACTGCCTCGAATGGGAGAATATACGTGGCGCGATCTTCCCAGTCAAAGCGAGTCGAGTATCCAGGTTGGCGAGAGACAGCGATAACATTGAAGGAGCGGTTCTGCAGTAGACTGACGATACAGCGGCCGGTTTTGCCCGTAGAGCCTGTCACTAGAATGCTCATGGTGCAGGAATAATCTGTCACCCACTAGTCGAAAAGGCAAAAATTTTGGGTTCAAGTTCCGAATTCGTCCCCACACTCAGACGTTCAGAAAACGCTACGGGAAGAGCAGGTTGAAGGATGATCAGGTTCCAGATGCCTTCCTTCGGTCCTGGCGGTCGTGCAGCGTGGTGGGAGAAAGACAAGAGAGCGTAAGAACGGACCTTCCAATTCGGGAGAGCCATCTGATGCGCCTTCACAGATTGTGCTTTTGTTGTCCTGTCTGTTCCTATCTACAGCGTCTTCAGGTCAGAGAAAATGCCGTTTTGTATTTATCATATTCACAGGAAGCTGGTGAGATATATGGTAAAGTAGAGTGCAAGTTGAACTCTCCCTACTACTCGATATCATTGCATTTCTATTCCAAGGCCGATTCTGCCGAGATTGGGGAGTTTGATCGAGCTGTGCCGCATCGGTACGAATATTAATGTGTTGTTCTCCCTGGTAGGAAAATAAACATGAGCCATTTTTGGCGCTGAGAATGGTGTATTTTGGGGTTAACCTACGCCAGCCCAGACGAAATTTGAAGCAGAACACAGGAACATTGATTCGCCCAGAAGAGTAAGCGCAAAACATCTGTGGCGGCAGCCGAAGCATAGAGTTTGAGAAATGTTATTGAGTACACCCGCGCCAATTATCCCAGGACATAGTCCCTCGTAGACAGTTGCTCGCCCCTCGCTGTATAGAGCCAGGACAGAGCGAACCAAGAAACAATACAGCAGGTTTGAGTTGATGGAGGACGAGAAAAGTGGGCAAAAGAACAGCATTCAAACTGACAACAGCGCCGCTTATATGCCAAGAATTTTCTGGGAGGACTAGCACGTGGCCTCAATTGCTCATGGGCGAACGAATAAGTCCACGCTGCGCCGTACGCAGCGCGGGTCAGCTGAACTGAAAGGGCCGTGATGAGCAACATAGAAAGTTGGAAAGGAAACGGTTAGCGCGAAAGGAAGAGCAGAGAGACAGAAAAAGGAGAGCGGATTTACGGAGAAAGAACACAGCTGAGTGAGGAAATCGTTGGGGGACGGTTAATTTCAACGGGATCAATTGAAACAAAAAGAGAAATCATTCGACCTGGAGAAGGAGTCTGAAGGACGCGGATATTGAAGAATTCAGTTCAAAATTGGAATCGAAAAGGCTTCTTTGGTCCAATCAATTGATACCAAGTATAAAATTTAAAAAAAAAATTCGACTGCTTTTAAATTCAGTTTTATTCAAGTCCGACATTAGGAGACTAGGAAACAAGTTGCTTTTCGCTGTAGGTATTCGCCGTGGGAGGACAAACGAATCGCGTTACTCTCGCGATCGAGCACCCGACTCGACCCGATATGGGAATTGTATTGCCAAATAAGGAAGGTATCACGCAATGTAAAGGACAAGTAAGAAAAATGGAAAGAAGGGCCGGGACAGAAGATGGGAGTAGGCTGGCAACGAGGAGAGATGGGTGGATGGGGTTTTAAGTAGGCTGAGAAAAAAACAAGTAGCTGAAGACATTCAGTATGAAGGGCTGGTATGCGAAGTAAGCCCATACGCAATACAGGATAAAACAGGGAGCGAGAGCAGTAGAAGGAGGATCTCCCAGAAGCAAGTCAAACGCAGCGCGACCCACTTCAGCCTTTGCGCCAGCTACTCGTCTACACTGCCCATGTCCTTCTTGCGCATAAAGACTCCAGCCATGAGATGGCTTGGGGACGAAGCTACCACACTGAGAGATCGGGGGCGAACGCATCGGTGTAGCAGAAAGCGCAGACTTAACAGAGAAAAGTCTCAGCGCGAAGGGTACGCCGAGGAAGGCGCAGAAATGTGTAATGCGGGGAGGACGCCCATTGGTACGTGGTATACAGGTGCAGGCTCCACAATGCATGCACGCAGGACATATTTGTCGGCGTGGGAGCGAGCGAGCTCAGCAGGAGTTCTGCGGTCTTGAGCTGAGCAGCTGGCGATCCCGAGATGAACGAGCGCCTGGCACTCGCGAATGGCAGGAGGCGGGAAATGTAGATGAATTGCTGTGAGAGGGTGGCCACGGTCGGAGCAAGGAGGCGGGTTGGGAGAGGACGCGTTAGCAGGCAGAGTGCGCGACGAGAGGAGCCACCATCGGACAGCATGATAAGCAGCGAGGCCACGAGTCCACGAGGCAGGCGTGGAGGATGGATGGGTTGACGAGAGGCGGAAGGGGAATTCCCTCGAGTCGGTCCGCAGTCGAGCGATGGGCAGGCGTCTGAAGAAATACTGACAGACGCGGAGGACTGGAGCCGGTCCGCAGGCATGCGACGGGCAACGTAGCGAGGTCGCGTCCATCCATCGAGCATGAGTGGAGCGACACAGCTGGTGATGGTCGTACCCGGTGCAAGGGCACTCACATTTGGCATGTATGGGGGACGTCGTAGCTTGTAACGTTGGCGGCGGTGTCTGAGCAGACAGATGCAGCGGCGAAGCGAATTTCATCCCCCTACAAGGAAGAGCCTGCGATAATGCTGAGGCGACGGGGACGAGTCTAGGTGGGTCGAGGAGCGAGCATACGCCAGCATGAGGTACATGTCCACGGCGGCCGGGGAAGGGCGTCATCGGAGTAAGGACAGCCAGCCAGCTCATGAGAGAGGCAATCCGGGACTGCGAGGTATCCATTGGCATCGCGATGTGGCTCCAACTCTTTCGCAGGTCGAGAGAAGGTCCGAGTCTGTACCCGCTGTGGGAGGGATCTCGTTTTCGCCCGTCATTTATCCGGAGGTCGTAGGGCGCTTTGGGCGATGGTAGCAGGTCGTTGTCTATAAAAATTGGGTGATGCTACTGACTAGCGTGGTAATCTCGGCTCTAGGGCTTCGGAGCCGTGATTGGGGCACAGAAATAAAATAAAATCACTCGCCGCCATCACCCCTCAAAGGGGCCCTGTCGTTTTTCCATCAAATTCTGCCGCGTCTGAGTGGTTGCCTCCACGTTTTCTCTGATTGGGTCTTCTTTTCGTCTGCGCTCATCCTTGGCTGAGAAATGTATCTGGCGCGCGATCGACCGTCGACACCCGCCGCATTATTGTTTTAATAGGGAGGTCCATAGCTCGGCGCCTGTCTCGTGAAGTCATCGCGAAGTGCCCGTAATCCGATAGTTGCAGACGAGAACATCCGACATGAAAGTGTCGGGTCGGGTCGGGTCGGGTCGGGTGCTGCCGGGTTTCCAGACGATCACGTGTCTGTACAGCCTCCTGGAGAATAAGTATCCGTAGCATACTGTAGCATTTCATTCAATTCGCGTGTCACGCGTCACAGGCCCCCAAATTCGCGAAAAATTTCGCGAATGTCACGGGTCACCGAGGCCAGTCGCGAACTTGTGAAAGAAGTCACAAAATCGCCAAAAAAAACCGCGAAAAATGCGATTTTTTCTCCCAATACATCGATGTTTGATCTGCCGCGGCGCTCACGCGACTGGCGTGATCGGGAGTAAACAAGACTTCTTCCCACACAACTGCCACACTTGTCACGGTGCACAAGCACAATGGATTTGATTTCCTTGTCGGTGAGTATGGTGTGACTGCAGCTTTCTTGTTGGCACCATAAACACATGCTGGTGCATAAATGTGCTTATTTGAGTGAGAAATGAGCTCTGTCTAGGTCTTGGTAGTAGGTCTCGGTGCTCCGGGCGAAAACGCGAATTTTTTTCTGTGTCACAGTACCCCGAGCCAATTCGCGAAAACCAAAGTTCGCGAATGGGTGTCACGCGTCACAGGCCCCGCGAATTGAACGAAATGCTACAGTACAATTGATGTCTGTATGTAGTACGGGCCCCGGTTGTTTCTTAACGGGACCGCTCCAGAATATACCTTACCTTAGCTATAATTGGAAAGGGCTCGCAAAGAAAAAGCCCGGATTTCGACACGCAGGGCAAGGCGCGGCCAGGCTGCACGACGGGTCCAACATTAACCCTTGGCGGGAGTTGCCGGGGTCACGGGGCCTTTGATGGATTCAACACTCTTGCTTAGGTAGTCCCACAAATTCGAAGCTTGAGGATTGCAGTATCTGTTTGAACGTGCCATGCTCCATTTCCCTTTTCCCTGGACCGTCGGCGGCTTGAATCTACCGGCGCATTCACTACCTTGAATCGATTCCTGGAGATGCAATGGAGATGTGCTAACCACCTATTGCCACGATGTACACGCTGAAGAATCACACAATCGCCTGGAAAATGGAGAACTCTGCGTCCGCACTGTATCGCCAACGCCTATGGGGGACGAAACGTCGGCTCTGATTTTTTTTGGGTCTTTTGTATTATTAGCTCCGCTGACATTCTCTAGCCTTTGTGGTCGGCACTCAAGAGATCTGGATCTGAGTGTCGACCTCCTTTTGAGCATTGTCAATGCTGGCTATAGGTACGCTTCGCCCGATTAGATTCCCGCTCATGTACTGATAATGTCTTGCTAGACGTTCTCCTGAGCATCCTTTACCCACTGGGTTCGACGAATGCTACGCCGCTCTCAAGTGGGCAAGTGCCTGAAATACTGGCTCGACGCAAAGAATCATTGATTACCTTGCCGCCGCTGCTACGCATAGTTCGCTGAAGGATTCATTCCTGTCCAAGGATCGCAAAATCATCGGAAACATACTTGCTTCAAATTCCCGCAGATCGTGCACCCCACGACATATCTTCTCGATTTGGCACTATTTTCACAATCGCCTCCACCCTTCCTCTAACCTTCCTCATCCACACGCACGTAGAGATGCTGCTGTCCTACAAGCAAAAACGAGGATGTTCCCATCCTCAGTAAGGCCCCCATGAATGTGATCTACGGTATGTCCACCGACTCCTTACCCCGCCCGAGCTCAGCCGCTGAAACAGCTAAGATTGCCTCGCTGGCCCTCCCACGGACCTTTGCTCGCCCACTCGCCTCCTTCCAATACACCTTCAAATCTGCGCCCCGGGTCTTCTGCACGACGAGGGCTTGCTTTACCGGCGACTGCTGCGCGAACACCAAACTAGACATGTATGTGTCCATCCATTATATCCCACGAGAAAAACTGGCGCTATAGATATCCCTGCATGTGACCAGAATGACGGCGACCAAGAAAGGGCATCGCCGATGATGATCAGTCGCAGGCCATATATATCGCAGGCGTCAAGCTGTTAAGCTCTGACGCCTACCACCATGAGCACAAATGCCCCAGAACATCTCGCCCAGGCCCTCGCCCAGATCCAAAACCGCGCGCCCCAGCCGGAAATCGACTTTACCCAGCACATCCTCGAGGACGGCACCGCGATCAGCACCCAGGAGCGGGTCGTAAAAGATGTCAGTCAGTCCCAATTAAAGCTGTATGCTGCGTCCGTCCGTCCGATGGGTGCTTGTCTGCATGCGATCATCGCCCGCCCGTCGCCCGCCACATCCAACACGCACGCCAGCGAGACGATCCGCGTATCGTCGGTCGCCTCGGTCGCTGACGCTTCCTTCCCCACAGGTGCAAGCGCCGGCACCCTCAATCCCGACGCCAGAGCAGTTCTTCGCTGCGTCCGACCCGACAAAGCCCGACATCGCCTTCCTGAAGAACCACTTCTACCACGAGGGCCGCCTCAGCGAGGAGCAGGCGCTGTACATCATCGAGAAGGCCACCGACATCCTGCGGAGCGAGCCGAATATACTGGCGCTCCAGGGCTCCGTCACCAGTGCGTTTTGTGGCATGTACCTTGTCGCTCATCTCCGCGGCTGACACGGCTCCTTCTGCAGTCTGTGGCGACATCCACGGCCAATATGTGCGCCGCCGTTTTGTGCCCAGCGGCGCGCGCGCGGACTGACCTGACCCCCTGCAGTATGATCTGATGAAGCTGTTCGAGATTGGCGGCAACCCCACCGACACGCCGTACCTCTTCCTGGGCGACTATGTGGACCGGGGCTATTTCAGCATCGAGGTGCGATACTCCGATCTGTCCGCTGCCCGTCAGGCGCCACTGATCCCCCGTGTGTGTGTGCCAGTGCGTGCTGTACCTGTGGGCGCTCAAGATCTGGTACCCGACGAGCGTCTTCCTCCTGCGGGGGAACCACGAGTGCCGCCACCTGACGGACTACTTCACCTTCAAGCTCGAATGTGCGCGCGCGTTCTCGTGCGCGCGATGCTGACGGGCGTGTCGTGTAGGCAAGCACAAGTACTCGGAGCGCATCTACGACGCGTGCACCGAGTCGTTCTGCGCGCTGCCCCTCGCGGCCGTGCTGAACAAGCAGTTCCTGTGCATCCACGGCGGGCTCTCGCCCGAGTTTAACACCCTCGACGACCTGCGCGCGGTGCGTCTCGCCCTCCCCGTCCACCCCGCGTGGTGCGGCGCCCAATGCTAACCGCTATCGCTCCTAGATCGACCGCTTCCGCGAGCCGCCGACGCACGGGCTGATGTGCGACATCCTGTGGTCGGACCCCGCAGAGGACTTTGGGACGGAGAAGACGGCGGACAGCTTTTTGCACAACCACGTCCGCGGGTGCTCGTACTTTTTCACGTGCGCTTTCCCGTCCCCCTTCCCCCTTCCTCCTTGCGGCCCCCGGCGGCCCATGCTGACTGCGACGTATGTAGGTACCAAGCGGCGTGCAACTTCCTCGAGCGGAACAAGCTGCTGTCTATCATCCGCGCGCACGAGGCGCAGGACGCGGGGTGCGTTCGTTCGCCACTCGTCACTTTATTGTTGCTCATGCAGCCAAGGTACCGCACGTACCGCACGACCAAGACGACGGGCTTCCCCTCGCTGATGACGATCTTCTCGGCGCCGAACTACCTCGATATGTACAACAACAAGGCCGCGGTGATCAAGTGCGTCCGAGTCTGTCTGTCTCGACCCACCCTTGCTGCCACTGACGGCGGGCGCGCGGCGCAGATACGAGAACAACGTGGTGAATATCCGGCAGTTCAATTGCAGCCCCCACCCGTACTGGCTGCCGAACTTCATGGACGTCTTCACGTGGAGTCTGCCCTTTGTCGGCGAAAAAAGTGGGTTTGGGGTTCCCTCCCTCCCTTGCGGATTGCATTCCGTTTTGCTGATGCGGCGCAGTCACGGACATGCTCGTCGCGGTGCTCAACACGTGCACGACGGAGGAGCTCGCGGAGGAGGACGCGCCGATGCCCACGGCCGCGGCGCCCGCGTCGCCGGTGTCGCCGTCCGAGGCGGACGCGCGGCGCCAGATCATCCGGAACAAGATCATGGCCGTCGGGCGCATGGCGCGCGTCTTTGCGCTCTTGCGGTGCGTCGTCCCCCTCGTGTCGATGATTGACCGAATGAACGAACGCTGATTTGTGTATGTGTAGAGAGGAGTCGGAGCGGGTGTCGGAGCTGAAGAGCGTGTCGGGGTCGAGCAAGCTGCCGTATGGGACGCTCCTCGCGTCGGGCGCGGAGGGCATCAGGAAGGCGATCACGGGCTTTGACGATGCGTGCGTGGGGTTCTTCCTCCTCCTCCCCCCACCGATGCTAACGTGCGCACCCGCACGCCCACAGGCGCAAATCCGACATCGAGAACGAGCGCCTCCCACCGGCGCTCGTCGACGCCGCGTCCGCGGCGGGCAAGGCGCTCATGTCGTCCGCGCCCTCCTCCGGCGCGTCGTCCCCGGGGCCCGCGACCCCCTCCGACGAGGCCACCAACTCCGCGGAACATACGTCTGGCGCTAGCGATGGCAAGGACGGGCTGGCGCTCGACACGGGCGCGCGCGGGCGGCAGGGGAGTGTGACGATGGGGACGACGGGGACGAGCCCGAGTACGCGCCGGCGGCGGGACACGATTGGGCTTGTGAGGGAGGTGTGGGATGAAGAGGGCGGTGTTGCGGAGGAGGGGGAGGGGCGCCCTGCGGCTGCGGCTGCGGCTGCACCGGTCCCGTCGGCGTGAGTGGTTGACGCGCCGCGGCCTGGGCCATGCGTGGGTGTCCTGTGGACGAAGTGGATGGATGGCTTGGTGCTGGATTGAATACTTGAGCGCTAGCCTTGCACGCGCTCCGTATTGTATTGTATCGTTCGACATGTACAATTACTTTCTGTAGCCATTACACTGTGTACGTCTAAGTCTATATCATATGGGATTTCAGGGGGATTCGAGGGGGTTGATTCATTCGCGTAGGGTATAAGTAGAAGGACAGTACTTTGGACAATGCTTTGTACGTTTCATTTCCGCTCTGCGTAAGAGGAATGCGTTGAGGTCGCCTTTTGTCTTCGGCGAATTCGCCAACCGACGTCAACCAGCTCGCCATCCAGCTTCCAGGGCCGCATTATCCTGGTGAGCACCGCACGCGGACCAAAAACAATAGGCGCAGACAATGAGATCAAAAAGTGATGGTGGCTGTGCAGCGCCATTGTTCTCTGCGCTTGTACTCTTTTTGTGAACAATGTCCTTGTGCTGCGTGTATAAAATGGAAGAAGCTTTTTGTCTCGACTGTTGTCTCTCTCGCTCTTTCACACCACTCACGAAGGACTCTCCGACTCTCACTTTGACTTTGACGAACACGACTTAATTTGCCTTACATTTACGACCTCACGATGAGCAGCTGTGAGTTCCTTTCTTCCATTTCATTGGATTATTCTAACCTACTGGGCGTCCAGTGTCCGCATATATCAAGCGCCAATCGCGCGTTATCAGGCGCAGCACTCTCTCAGGGCTCAGCAGCATCCTCGAGGAGGAGCCCGCACCCGAACTCACGACCCCGAAAAAGAGCAACAGCATGAAAGCAAAGAGGCGACACGGCGTCTCGGATCTCGCCATCCCGCGCACGTCGCCCCTCTTCACCACTGTGCAGCGTACACCGTGGTTGGACTCTGACTACGAGTGCCCGCGTCCGTCGCCACCCCTTCCGCGTTGCGACTCGCCCTCGAGCGAGTCGGAGGGAAGCCGGTCCGGCTCTGCGAGCCCGGTGTCGAGCGGGCTGCCCACGACGCCCACGCCCTCGCCCACGGCGGAGAGCTACGACGTCGCGGCGGAGCTCAAGGGACAGGCGGTGATTCGGTGCAAGACCATCAAGCCGCTCGCGATCGTCAAGCGCGCCGTGTCGCCTGTCCCGCCCCCGCCGCAGCCTGTCGCCTCTACCTCGACGCTCCCAGCAGCAGACGAGTGCGAAGAGGAAGAGGAAGACGCGTGGCAAGACGACGACGAGTACTACGCCGCGCACGCGGGCAGCTTCATCACCCTCGCCCCGCCGCTGCCGCCGTCCTTCCCTGCTTCCCCCTCTTGCGAGTCCTTGCCCATGTCTGCCGCTCTGCCCTCTTCGCGCGCGCTGCGCCGCGAGTCTGCTATTATCCCGACAACCTCGATCCGCCGCAGCCCGGCGGTCCGGGCCAGCATCCCCGTCCCGACGCGCGCGCCCCCGCCACCGCCGATCGTCACCTCCTCCGCGTATTCCCACTCGTACACGCTCGCGGTCACCCCCGCTTCCGCCTCCGCATCTCATCTCTCGCCCGCCTCTGCCTCGCGCCCGTCGCCGGCCTTGTCGCGCTCAAGAACGCGCGCCCCGCCCAAGACGCCCCTCCCGACCGACGCGCTGAGCACGCCCTGGAGCGGCGACTGGACCGCGTATGCGCCGTTCGGGACCCCTTCCCCTTCGTCCTCGCAGCATTCGTACGACTCGAATTCGGGTACGCCTGTTCCCTCTTTTTTCTCCCCTTCCCACGAAACTGACGTGTGTTTTTTCCCACAGCCTGCTCGAGCTCGAGTGAGCGGCTCGCGGCTCTGCTCTCCCCGCAAAGACGCTTCCCAGCGGAGACGCAGGGCGTCCCCTCTGACGTCTCCTCTGAGTGGGAAGAGGAGGAGGACGCGTGGGAGGCGTGTGCGGTGTCCTACGGCGATGCGTACGAGGAGGTGCCGCTGTCGCCGCTCGTCGCGTGTGTGCCGTCTTCCCCTTCCCCTTCCTCTCCTCTGTCCCCGTCACCTACCGAGGAGAAATGGAGCTTCCCGCCCTCGCCCCTCCCGCTCCCCAACCCCCCCTTCGCATCGGCATCGGCGTGCTCAGGCTCAGGCTCAGCGCCGATAGCGGGGCCGGGGCGGTACACGGGCTGGCACCCCCGCCCGCGCGCGTCGCAGTTGAGGCTGGCGTTGGCGGTGGAGCCGCTTTCCCTTCTTGCACCCCATTCCCCGTGTACCCCCGTGCTTTCTTCTCCCTACTCCGCCCACGCCCAGGAACGAGGCCAGCAGCAGCAGGAGTGCCAACAACAACCCGAACAACGCGCGCTCCGCTCCCGCTGGTCCTCCTCCACGCTCTCCTCCGTGCACTCCGCCCACGCCCACGGACGCCGCTCCCCCGGCGTCGCGTCGTCGCCGAAGACGTTCGCGTTCGCGCGCGCGGCGGGGGTGCGGCGGTATATGCACTTTCCCAAGTCGCCCTCTGCCTCGAAGCCGAAGCCGAAGCCGATGGGGAGCGCTACTGTCTTGAGCACTCCTAAGAGGGGGAAGGGCAAGGGCAAAGGGGGGAAGAGGCTGACGGTGGAGGATGTGTGTGTTATCTCTCCTGCGCCTGCGCCGGCCCCTCCCGCGTTGCCCGCGCCCGCGCCGTTCCCCGCTCCGCCTACGCCTACGTGCGGCGCCACCGCCAACGCCCCGCGCCAGCGGTGGTCGTATTCCTCGCGCGCCTCCTCCTCCCGCGCCGCGCCCAGTGGAAGCGAGAGCAGCAGCGACTCGGGGCACAGCGACTCCGACGACTGCGGGAGCGAGTGCAGCGGGGGGAGCGAGGGGATGCGGAGGAAGCCGATCCCTGTGGGGTTGTTTTTGCGATGATTCTCTTGTCTTCCTCCTGCACGTTCTCTTGTTTTTTCTTGCCTTTTTGCGACGACCGCGAACGTTCCTTTTTTTTCTTGTTTCTTGCGACTTCTTTGCGACGCCACGATGGCAGCACATCCACTCTCATTCTCGTTCTCCGTCCTCACGGCACGATGTATCCTACACACACTCGCTATATTTCTATATCTCTAATGTATCCGTACACTTACCCAAACACTCGCTGTAGCTATAGCTAGTAGTATCCAGTATTGTATTACTATATCGCGCTGGGAAGCTGGCCACACTAGGAAGCTGGCCAGATGTGAAATACAAGGGCTCAGACTTGATGATACTTTCCCCTTGTGCTTCCGTGGTGGAATGTGACCCATTGCGCACCTTGAGACCGATTTTCAACCAAAAGTGATGAGTTGATGAAGAGCTGTGCCCGGGTTGATCCCCGTCGGAGGGTGAGAAAATCAGTTTAGTTAACTCCGCGCGAACTATTTCGTCTCTTTCTTGTCCAATTCCTCACCAATTCGCGAGATTGAGCACTCTAAATTTTCGCTCAACGTTGGGCTCTGTCATAGACATCCGGTCCACGCCTTAAATGGCCGCAGGCACGTACCAGTCTGCCGGTTATGATTGCTGCTCTGACTTACCGATCTCCATCTTCAACTCAAGATACCAACGCGCTCGTCCAGAAGACACTCTTCGAGTTTTGTCCAGGGCATTATATCAGGTCAAACTTCAATATAGCAGACTACACACTCTGCCAATCGATCACTGTCATGCTTCGTGGGGGAAAAAGGTATAAAAGAACACTTTTCACCCCGGAAAAAAGATCAAATGCCGGGTTCTCCGCAGACCCCTTCAGACGTGAATTTATGTGGTCAGGTATGTTCATTAACTTCCAATGAACCTCCCCAAAGCTTATTTTGGCCAACCATGCCCTATCACTGATGCCCCAGCATCGTTTAGATCTCGGGAGGCCTTCCAAGCTCCAATTGGGGTCATAAACTATGTCGTTAACACAGGTTCACACCCTTCAATGCTCAATGACTGTGACCAGAATACATTGGATGAACCCCTTATGCATCATAGTCAAGATCGCGGGCGCGTAATGGCCCGTAATAATGGCGCATTCGTGGTGGCCAGCTTCGGCATCATTTCCCCTTTTGGGAAGTCCCGAACAATTATATTCGCATCGTGCTCAAATCGGGGCGAAAAATTCTGGGAATATGCTCAATATCTTCCCAGGATGCGCGCCTATCGCATGGGTCAAGGCGAAGCCCAGAAAAAGCCTGTATTAAGGCGAGAACAGGTCGAAAACCCTTAGGTGGCCAGGTTCCCGGCGCGATATAGTATCACGAATATTCTTTTTTTTCGGACACGAAGGACGACTTCAGCGAATTTGAATTTTGAGAGGCGTGGCTGTGCGTGGCTTTTGGATGTGCAAACTGTGATCTGGGTTCTCAGAAACTACCGACTACCGGGCGCGACATCTCCGTCTTTCGAGAGCGTTCTTCGGATAGCCACCTGTACTCCTCGGCGTGCGCAACATCTGCAGTGGCGGCTAGTGATGTTCGGGCTTGGCTTGGTTTTGAAACCAGGGCTTGGGCTTGGCTTGAGTGGGCTTTGGCTTGAAGTCTGTCAAGCCCGAGCCCGCAGGGAGGGCTTGGCTTGGCTTGGCTTGGGCTTGACAGCCATTTTTTTGGGCCACACGAGGGTGGTTAGTATCATACCAGAAATAATCTATACTGATGTTTTAGCTGTTCTAACTCACTTGCATGCTCGAGACAATTTTCTAGGCTCACAAGTACCCCGATAAAAAGTGCGCAACATGACTTCTCTGCACGTGTTTTTCAGGGTCAGAGATTTTTTTGTGATTTATTTCCGATTTTCTGGGCCACGAAACCAGCCAAAAGAATGTGATTGAGCACAAAAACTCATTTTTTCCCACGGTGTTTCACTTTTTCGTCGGCCGGAGTTTTTCTGTGCGTACCTAAATGGGGCTTCTGCCAACATCTATCACCAGACCATGCCAGTGAGACACTCCTGCAGTCCCATGGCCAAAAAACTACAGTTCACATGGTCGAATTCCTGCCAGCGTCAAAGGGAGACCCACATTAAGTATTTCGCACGAGTGCTGCACGTGATCTAACCCCTACCCAAAAAGGTAATTTGATCCGATCATTAGGGTTTGTTTCACTTTTTCGGTAGCCAAAAAGTAAAAAGTTTACCGTTCGTCCCACCAAGCACACCATGGATTCTTCTACTTTAATAGTATTGTTTTAATGTGCTCTTGTGTCCATTGAAGTAGAGCAGAAAATGCGGTTAGGCATCAAAAGTTTTTGCTTGTTTACTGCCAAAAGCGGAACCGTGATGTGATGTTGTGCACTGTAGATATTTCGCGTTCCATCAATATTTCGGCATCTTCCGGTCTTAGTGTTCAACTTTACCTCAACCTCGAACTTACCCATCCGGCAAGAGATTTAGCGGGAAAACAGTCTGAAACACTAGTGGTGTGTTTTTAGTAGTTAACCTTGGGTTATTTATGAGCTATCCACACATCAAATTTTGTTTGTCAAAGCCAGGGCTTGAAGCCCTGGCTTTGGCTTCACTAACATCAAGCCAAAGCCCAAGCCCCCATCAAGCCCTGAATTTGGCTTGGCTTGGCTTGCAAAGCCAGGGCTTTGGCTTTCGGGCTTCCAGGCTTCGAGCCAAGCCAAGCACATCACTATTGAGGTCCCTGCTCCAAGAGGCCGAACGTAAACATCTCCCTCGGAGAGCTCTTCTTCTTGCCGGGAATGGTGACCTTGTGTGAATTCCAAGCAGTCAGTGCAATCGACCCAGCACATTTTCACGGGCACGTGCCACCCCCCTAATGCGGTACGCCCCGATGTTCTTCGCGCATTGCGTGACGTTATTTGACCTCGTTTGCCCAGTGCTCTTGCATGTCAAATCAAGGTAGTACTCAAAGGGCTCCTATCATTCACAAATGGATATTTTGAGTCAAATAGACTTCTCAGCGGCGGTACGACCTGGAGCACAGGATTAACGCCTGCTCACGCTCTGTATGTCTTGTGTATGGCGGTTTATGGTCCGACTTTTCTATCCTCATTACCTAATCTGCTTGGTTCAATTGGTCCGGTTTCAAGCCCCTGCATAGGCTCTATTTTTGTGTTTTTTTTGCGGACCTTTTCTGTCCTCGATGTTTACATCCACCTCTCCAGAATTTAAGGTCAAGCCTTTTTCATTTGTAAAATTTTAGATACACGGCTCAATAATTTAATTGTATCTGGGAACAATTCAAATTCAGAGACCAACTTGGTACCCCATTGTATTCTGTGACCGGCGCTGACCCCCCTTCTTCGGCCAGGTCGTATCCCGCGACATCGATTTTCCAGTATGGTACATGGTCTTCCGCATGCCTGATATTGACAAACACGATGTCGTCCCAATCGGTTATTGTGATGTGGAGCCATCCCTTGCACGTAAATGCATCCATTGCTATTTTGTCGTGTGGCTTAGCTCCTTCTCGCTGGGTCTTCTTCGGGGTATGCTGGCGCTTCGCATTTTGAGCACAGTGATACATATAGCGTGAATATTCTGTCCGCTTATGATCATATTTACTCTGGTATCTGTCCGAGAGGATACAATATATTAGCGACAGACAGAATGGTCAATTATTGAGACCAAATTGAGACACACATGAAGCAATACTGAGACGCACACGAAGCACTACTTCATTTTACTCCAGATGGAAGCTGCGAGCGCGTCGGCGTGCTGACGGTGTGATCCCGAAATAGATGAGATGTCGACACGTGCCTCAAGCTTCAAATTGTTGTCCTCTTGCGTAAGGGTGTCAAGGAAGTTGTGTAATGACAGGATGCCGAGACCATGGCTGGCATCCTCCTCTTCTGCATTGAAATCGGGGGCGGCATTCTCTTTGTGTCCAGAATCCTTCTGTCTCTGCTTCGCTGACTACGTACACTCTGTACAAACAAGACAGGTTTTCATCTAACCCCATGACACGTCGGACGTGTTGTGTATATGGCCTTGTTTACATTACGGCTATGTACAGCAGTCGGCTTCCCGGCAAATCACATGTCCCGTGAAAATTTGCTAAGTCAATTGCGGCTTGTATTCCAAGTGTCTGCCCACTGCTGCGCATCAGCATTCAATGCGTTAAGGAAGAGATGGTGGAGTAGCCACAGATATGCTGGCTGATCAATACCAAGGCCATGCGACTCCTCCAGGCTGGAAAAGAAACCCGCCCATTTCTTGCCAATCCCGCGTGAAATCTACCCAAAGCTGCTCAATGCGGATGTTGTGAACAGAGCTAAGCAGCGACTAAAATATTGTAGACCCGTGAGGAAGAAAACTGACCTCCTCTAAATGTAAGATCCATGGCCTGCACCCTTCACTTCTTCCATTTGTTTAGTGACTTTGATGTTTTCGATGGCATGGTCTCCACGGACTCTGCTCAGCCAGCCACACTGCTCCACTGCATCTTTAAACAAATCAAGAACTGTCTGGCCGAGATTGTTGGAGCTGATGCAGATGCCAGTAACATATCGAGATTTGCTGTCAATGAAAGCATGGGTCACAAATTTCCACTGAATGAGGCCTAGCAAGAATACTGTAGAATTTCATTCAATTCGGCGGTCACACGTCACGCACCCCCTGTGCCACGATGTATTTTGGTCTCGGTCACGGATCACGGCGCCCAGTGCCGAATGTAAAATGTGTGACACTGGGGGTCAAATCTCCCTTGGAGGTGCAAAAAAGGCAGAATTTTTGTAATTTTTTGTCTTGAATGCCAAATTTTTGGAGGTGTCACACCAAAATTCGTTGGTTGCCAAAGTGTCGAATCGGTATTTTGGGTCACGGGTCACAACCCATGCCGAATTGAATGAAATTCTACAGTATGTTGGAAGGATTAAATCTGGATAACATGTAAACTTGCCATGTTGCCCGTCGTGGTGCCACGATGAGTTGACTCCAGGCACAGAGTAGACTCGATGTTCAATAAGATGTTCTCTGAACAGGGGAGGTATACCGTGGACTCGTAAAGCTGATGCTTCAATTCTGTTACAAGGAACTCGAAACCCTCTGGCCAACAAGGCCCCCCCTATCATTTCCTGCCCGAAATCAGGAAACAGCTGCAGTATGTCTGCCACCTGTGCATCCAAAGCTTCGGGGTTATCACTGATATGAGATATTTGAGATGTAGTCAACTGCCAGATTTGCGCAATGTGGCCATCTGCCTGCACTTCATGCCGCCATACAGGCCTGGCTGGGACCAAAAGGCCAGCTTCCAGCCCGTGGCGCCGAACGGTGCGAGGGTGACAACCTAGATACTTGGCGATGCCTGTGGGTCCTCGAAGCTTCTGGTCGAATTTCCAGCCGGTGCCAACCAGTCCCTTTACCATTGGGCTTCTTCTCCATAACCTTCAGCTTGGGTGTTGTCAACGGATCGGCTGAGCGGGTTGTAGCTCACTCAGGCGCTGTCTCCATATCTGCGAGACTCGTTTGTAAAATGGCGAACTCTGCAGCCGAAAATATGCCATGGTGCTAATTAGAGCCAACTTTAGTAGCTTCACACCGAGCATGAGAGAGAGTGGACCAACAGGTTCTGTAGCATTTCGAAACCGGGAGACAGCGGCTGAGGTTTGTATGAGTCGTTCGGCATCCCTAATCTGAATTTTTAGAGCTAGGTGGACTCTTTTCTCCAGCTGCTATCCAGAATGGAGGCCATTGCTGCCCAATGTGGAAGATGTTAAGAAGTGTCAATCATGATTATTGATTAATCACAACTCAGTCAATTTTAATTTGTCAGTGCACCGAATGAATAAAATAGTTGGTACGTGAATGATATTCTGTCTGTACATTGGCAGGTACAAGCATGGTATTTAACCTCATCCCTCGCTTTGTCTTACCAAAACACGTCTCAATCTCCGCTATCCAATTTTTGGTGTCCGCAATGGACACTGTTATGATGTCCTCATACTCCTTCGGGATAGAAAAATTAGGAGAGGATGGATTGAGGAGGGCAACATGAATGAGATTATGCAGGGAAGCCGCGTACTTGGTGATGTCTCTGCTGTCCTCAGCCTGATCGAGGCGACCCGCCTCCAGCTCATTCTGTACGAGCTGGATCGCATTTTGGGCGTGCTTGACCCACCCCAAATGGTTTGCGAAGGTGCCGCTGGAGGGCGCCTTGCAATATGAAAGAAGTTGGTCGAATGTTAAAACCAAGCCCGAAGGTGATTGCGCTGCAGCCCACGGTTTAGTTGGAACACCTGTTTTCGGCCAGACACCCTTCAGTGCAGACATTATCTGGGGGATGAGTCAAACAGTGGCATACATTTTGTATGCTGCTCCGAAATTATAACCCCTGATGGCCCTGCACAAAGCCAAGTTGCGGATGGTGTCGGATGCATCCTTCAGATGGGTGTGGACCGATTCAATTGAATGCGGCTGCGGCTGCGCTTCGGATGCTTGGGCGGTAAGGGGTTGGGTGAGAAAGGAGGTAGACACGACAGGGCGAAAAGGGGAGAGTCCTGCGACCGCGAGGCCAGCCGCAAAGCTGGTGTCATCCTGTCGAAGTAACAGATTGTCCAATGGTGGACTGAGGTCGAAGGAAGGTCGAGCTTCGCTACGCTGCAACGCTGTAATAGACAAGAGACAAGATATAATAAAACTTGGACTTAGCTCGTGAACTCGTGCCTGTACTCTAGGCGCTCGAATACTCGATGAGAACCAGACTCAAGGGATCCTAACTCGAAGGAGACTTGAGGGAGGTGAAGGTAAGAAGCCAAAAGAGAAGTCCCTGTTTCATGTACGTCTCGATCTTAAATACTCGATCGGGATGGTCGTCACGCGTGCTCTCGCGTCACCAGAGCCCTGCGCAACCACCCAATACAAATATGAAATATAATATAAGGTCCGTGAGCATAGAGAGCTCGATATAAAACCATACCATCTGTTAACACGATTCCAATGCAACACCAACCGGGACACGCGCAAAGACGAATAGAGAGACGATGTTGCCGCCTCAACATCTGTCCAGAGGATGACCAGGCCTCGGACGCGTCGATCTCCAGCGCGAGCCGAGAGGGTAGGAACATTAGAACCACGCTTCACAGAAGCTGGCTCAAGAGGAAAGGGAGGGGAAGGAAAATAAGAGACGAGGAGTGTAACATACTAATGCTATGTGGGAGTCCATGCGAGCCAACCGACCCTCTAATCCATCGAATGGCGCATGTGAACATGGCGCGGCGAAACCAACGCGGTCAGGTGACCTCTTGTACGTGGCTTGTGAAATCGAGGGTAATCGTGTATACAGCTTGATCGCGTCTCGGAACGGTACGGATGGGAATAGATGGGAACCTGTGCGATAGAAAAAAAAGATAGAAAACAGACAGTGAGTAGTAAATGCGTGGCTGTTATCGCCGGAAGAGGAACTCGTGCGCATCATACATAATTGCATGAGCGACGTGCGAGCCGGAAGGCACTTCCACAATCCTGTCAGGAATGAGTGAGCAAAGGTGTTTGGAATCGGTGCATAGTAAGTATAACTCATCTTCTTCACACTTGAGCTTCCCTCCTCCTCCATGACAGCAGGGACCTGAACATCGAGAATTCCACTGACCACGTCTTCCATTCCATGTCTCCTACGAGGTCTTTGAAATGTCCGAGTTTGCTGAATCCGACGCTCGGAGAATTATGATGAGAATCATCGATGTATACAAAGTGTCGGGAGCACGCAACAAAAATATGGGCATAAGTCTACTTGGCAGTGAATGCCTGAATGTGTTCGAAACTCTGCCAGACAGCTTTGATAATCTGGGCGATAAACGGAGCAAATGGGAGGCGTTGGGTAAGCACAATCAATGTGATCGTCCCAGTGACACTATTCTTGAGACCAACATAGACTAGATTTGGCCATAGATAAGGGGCAGGAGTCGTGAGACAGGACCTAGGATCCTGAGATGAGGCTGAAGCTGAAGTGTGGGATTTGTCTGATACGCACTGGTGAGAATAACCTCGTCGGTTTGAACAGTCCTGGTTTGAGCGGCAGAAGAAATATACATTTGACCGAGAATTTCTTCCAATTTGGTGAGACTGTCCTGGAAGTAGACATTGTTGGTGCTCTGAAGGCTGGTGAGTGTCCGGCCATCTCCCTCTAAATCCTCAGCATCTATAATGAATGTGTTGTCGGTGTCAGTGTGTATGGAGGAGCCAGAGCTGCAAACCCCTACCTGAGCTCATTTGCACTCATCCTTGAAACCCGGGGTGGTCTGGACGGTCAACCAACGGGACAATTGCGAGGTCTGCACTGAGAGGAGAGCGAGTGGGACGCTGAGATCTAGTCTTTCGTAGACAGACACTACAAACAGTTGAACCTTGTACCTCGGTAGTTTGTAGTCTGTTGATCACCTTGATCAGTTGATTGGTTGCCCCTCTTATTACCAATCAGCAAAATTCTCGGTGACTGAAACATCTTTTGCAACGCGTTTTTCGACTTCGAGAGGAGACAGTTGTATTTATTGGGCTCGAAGGTACAAGTCTTCCAGCAAAATTGTGGTGCTAGCGGTGAAAAATAACGATGCCGGATTTTGATGGCCCAGCACACCAGAACAGCTGCGAGTCAGTTTTCATGAACACAGAGCAAGATAAACAATTCTGAAGAGACAGTTCATTTTCAAAATGGATTATATCTTGGTCTTTCCCTGAAAATTTCTCAAATTGATCGCAGTAACTTGCGCTCTGATGCTGCGCCATATGTCTGGAGGGCTGAATTAGAAGAATATCACTGCATTCAGGCCCTTAGGCGGTAGAGGGTGTGTCCGCTGCACCATGGCTGAGGGTGGCAGACCCGAAGTCAGACATGGCCTGCTGCAATCGGCCTCCCTGCAGGAAATCCCCGAGCTCGCTTGGGAACTCGGAATTGTCAAGAGCAGTCTTGGAGAATTCACATCTGGGTCCTTTCAGCGTGTTTGCCGACCGTGTGAAATTATAACGCCACTGTAACACAGCCGACAGCGGCCACAGCGGCAGCGTGACCAGGATGGATCCTGTGTTGCAACCAGGGGGAGACCACTAAAAAGATTATTAAAATTGACTCATATGTGGTCACTTGTTTGGCTTTTGATAGGAACTGATCGGCAACACCGGCGCCATCAAATCCATCAATTCGCGTTGCGCTGGTCTACAACATGTTCGTCGCTACAACCCAGTCAGCAGGTTCTGAGATCTCAGAGACAGATCAGCACAAAACTAAAAAACCCCAGAGAGGCCGTTAAATTACTTATTATACCACTATATAAGTAGAGTTATAAAGAACAGAGAGTGAAATCTTGAGCATTTGGCATGAAATCCATGCTAGATATGGCATTAATGATAGCCTTAACACTGCCTGAACACAGCCAGCTCAACGCATCACCCCACAAACATGTCGTAGGCCAGCGCGACGCGAATTGATGGATCTGATGGTGCCGGTGTTGCCGATCAGTTCCCATCAAAAGCCAAACAAGTGACCACGTATGAGTCGATTTTAATAATCTTTTTAGTGGTCTCCCCCTGGTTGCAACCATGGACCCACGACTCGAGCCACTGGTCAGCGACTGACCCAATGTGGCCACTTCCGGCCAGCTCACCATTTCAAATCAGTGTTAAGCTCTCGGAAATCAGTTGGTGAAAGACAATTCTCATGAGAAATAATTCCCATGCACTTGACACTTGTCAAGAGCTATAATTTTCTTGGGAGTAGTGGCCAGGAAGCTCAAATGGCGAAGATCCAGGAGAAAATAAACGACGGCGAGGGCACCGTGGTCGGAAGAAGAGGCAGTCAGTGGGCGGCAGAGGTTGGCCGCCCACGCCTCGGCAGATGGCAGCAGCGCATGGCATAGCCTCCGCAGCAGACCCTGTCGCAGGGTAGGCACAGTGCAACAGATGGCGGCAAATCTCGGCAGCCTCTGCCAATCAGGGGCCTGAATGCAGTGTATAGGCCTTATTTTCTAAAGACTTCCCCAAGAACAGCAATAGTGACGAGGACTCTACCGATTCGAGTATGGATCTGTCACCGGTTTATAGTTGTGATAAGGAATGGACCGTTGCTAAAGCCAAGAAGGAGTTCAAAGCGAATGCCAGGAGCAAATTAAACATAGATAAACTCGCCGTCAAGTCGAAGTTCTTCCCTGACTGGTTCGATCTCAGTGAGAACAAGGAATCCATCGATTATCACAGTGCCCTTGAATTGCCGGACTTCCAACCGCTGGAATTTTTCGTCCTGCAGGAAATCATTCAGGACATCAGCGATGAAGAAGATATTGTGAAATTGATGTCGGAAATTCGCTCACCTGAAAGCAGGGCAGCGGAAGAAGCCCATCTTCAAGCCGCTATAATGCAGTCCTGGGAGGACCCAAAGGTTAAACACCTGGGTGCAGAATGGAGGGCGGGTCCTTCAACTGTACAGTTCAATGCAGTCATAATTGAAGTCGGAAACGATGCGGAATCAACCACGAACTCACCACAGTTGCACACCTCAGGACCGGGTATCAACACCCAAGCTCAGTCTAAAGGCAAGAGTGTGGATCCGGGGGAGAAAGGACCTAAATATAATAAGCTGCATCAGAACGGACATGCTAAGTCAACAGGGAAACCTTTAAAGAAATCGGGAAAGGCAAAGGAAAATCACCTCAGCCCCCAGCACTTTAAACGAGACCAGTCCGAGATCCCCAGAGGTGGATGGTTCCGCACAACTACAGGCAAACCTGTAGGACCACCAAGTCCACCCTCATCATCATCGTCTTCAGATGACAATAGTAGCAGCTCGGATTCTTCATCGTCTGATAGTTCTGGCGATGAATCTTCGAGTTCGTCCAGTGAGTCACAATCTAGCTCTTTGTCTTCATCCTCCAGCTCGTCGTCGTCGGATAAACGTCGCAAGCAGACTCTGATTACCAAGAGAACAGCAGCGAAGAAGGAGCATAGGAAATTGAAGAAGGTTCTATCCTTGGTCAAGATCAAAACTCTGTTCATTTATGAAGGGAAGGCTGACCTCGATCTCTTTGACCACTGGACATATGAAGTCGACACCTGGGCAGATTGGAATGGAATTAGTGATTCCATGACTGTGAAGATAATGGTTAACTTCATGTCCGGCAAGGAAAGCAAATTCTTCATGAAACATGTTGCATTACGCTGTAAGGACTGGATCGTGAAATCAGTTTACGAGGGATTGTTTAATTACTGTTTCCCACCTGATTTCAAACTCCAGCTTGGAGAACGCCTCATGGCAGCTACACAGGGCAATAGTAAAGTTCGAGATTTTATGACAGATATTGAATCCCTTGCTGTGTGGTTCCCTGACATAACAGAACATCAATTGAAGCAGATATTCCAGAGGGGGATTCACCAGGAATTATGCCTCCATTTGATTGGAAAGGGCTTGGACCCTGAACATGCTATGTTGAAGAAGCTTTCATGCCATGCTACTTGACAGGAGAATGTGAACGAAGCCTTCAATCGAGAGGAGAAAGCGACTGCAAAGAGCGGTCAACCGAAGTAATGGGGACAGAAGAAAAGTTCTTTCCAGCTGCATAACAATTTCAGAAAAATCTTTGTTGACCTGTCAGGTCTGAAACCGTCTGACAGCCTGATATGACCTGATATTACTAGCATGGAGGCAATATCAGGCATGGTGAGGTGATATTTTACCATATATTGTTGCCCCTCTCCCTTTGGTTGTTTTTAACTCTAAACTGTACAGGACCCACGAGCGTGCATGTTGAACATGCCTCCGAGGTCAAGTTTTGATTTATTGAGCACGCAAGAATTTTTTTACCTGAGTTCAGTGAGCTGTGGGGCTGTTGTGGAGCTGCATCCAGGTGGCTCCCACAAGGTACATAACTCAGGTCACGACCTCCAAACCTGTTCCTTGAGGTGCATGCATGCATGTGAACAGAAAATCAGTACATTACTTGCATCAATTATATCAGTACTGCCTTTACTTACTGACTGACTGACTAACTAACTGAGTACTCACACAACAATAATGGTCCTTCCCTTCAAATGACTTGAAAGGAAGGCAAGAAGGTTTTCTTTTTTGGACCAAAAGCACCTTATCAGACCTATATTCCAAAATATTGTGCCGTCAGGCTGATATTGCTCGTTAGATCAGATATTGCCTGATATCGAAAAGGTACATTACTGAAAAAAATATGGCACCCTCCAGTCTGACGACCTGATATGGCCATATTTTCTGAAATATCCGAATAACAGGCAACAAAGATTTCTCCGACAAATGTGAAGTCCAATTCTGGAGGAGCATCATTGAGCTCAACTCAGGAAGACAAACCTGGGAACAAGCAGACTAGATTCTCAGGCAAATATTCGGGTAAAAAGGACTCAAAGCCCAAGAATGGATATACCAACAAATTGAGCAAGGAAGAGCGTGATAGGCTCAGGGTCGAGGGACACTGCTTCAACTGCAAGGAGGTTGGGAATGAAAGTTGCAATTGTCCAGATAGACACATGGCAAAAGGACCTACGTTGAAGGCCGGATTGGTTAACTTCCCAGGAATTGAACAGTGAGCGAAAGCGGCTAAGGAAGCAAACCTGCAAGTTGGGTCAGTCACAATTGCAGTAGTAGAACCAGATAAGGAGGGTGAGTGGTCGCGAGCACACAGTGAAGATGCTGGGAATTACCTCATTGTGATGTTTCAAAGTCATTATAACTCAGACCCATCCGAAGAAAGGTTCACAGTCCTAGATTACGGGTATGAGCTGGAAGTAACGGATTGAGAAAATTTGGCCAACCCATTCATGGTGACTCGAAGTGAATTGGATGACCCTAATTGTGACCTACTTTCCATGCTAGCTAAAGCCGAGCAATGTGCAGCAAAGAAGCCAGGGACTGGCACGTTTCTGCACATGGGAGAAGCCAACAGTGAGTATCCCGCTCTCCGCTGGCTCCGCATTTGATTCGCATTCGCAATGGACACGAGGCTGTGGGCAAGGATCACTCCAGACATGCGAGTTGTAGTTATTCCGCATTCGCTGGGCTATCAGGAGGTACAGAGATCTCGTTCGTGCTCACTCACATGGAAACAAGAGAGCCCAGCTTCGATGTTGGCAAAATCTTGGATAACGAGTGGAAGGATCTGAAGATTTTAAACACACAACAAGACAAATATCTGGGCATCCCAGAGACTGTTTGAACCTTGGAAACCGCACTACAATGTGATCAGGATCTTTCCGCTCAAGTCACAATTGGCTGAACCCTTGAAAACCAACGACATCATAGTCAAGTCCATGATGTCCCCAGCTTCCATCCATAGGGAGGCCAAACACAGCCTGGTGTTCAGATTGTACACACAGAAGAAGGGAAGTACATGTAATTCAGGCTCTGTATGAGAGGACACACAGGATTGAACTGGCTGCAGGGGGAAACCATTACAATATCAAACTCTGCTGCCCTCTGATGTATCATAAAGATAGTCCACA
The DNA here is from genome assembly GCA_029282495.1 of Mycena albidolilacea. Lineage (NCBI taxonomy): Eukaryota > Fungi > Basidiomycota > Agaricomycetes > Agaricales > Mycenaceae > Mycena > Mycena albidolilacea. The sequence continues at coordinate 200,116 of JARIHO010000080.1, read as the reverse complement.
AAAGCTAATGGTCCTCAAAGTTTCAAGTGCTATTACAAAATTAAAGCATTACACAAATGAACATAGAGAAGTGAGAACTGAGCGCTTTTGCTCCCCCTTGATTGACTGAGGACAAGAATTATGTCATCAGAATCACTGTTAAAGTTTGAACTAAAGTTAATGTTCCCTGACATTCATTGCCAGTAAAGACAATACAGTACCTAAGGGATCAAGCCCCAAGTCACCACTATCATCTTCTGACATATTTCTTATGCAGTCCCGGAGCTCCTCTGCCTCTTTGTACCTTCCAAGTTGGTGGTATGTGACAGCCAGATTTGCCATAGCCTGCAGGGTATCTGGATGGTCTACTCCAAGGAGCTGCTTCTGCTTCTCCAGCACAATGCCTTCAAGTAGCTCTGCCTCTTTGTACCTTCCAAGTTGGCCATATGTGCCAGCCAGATTTGCCATGACCCGCAGGGTATCTGGATGGTCTGCTCCAAGGAGCTGCTTCCGCTTCTCCAGCACAGTGCCTTCAAGTGGCTCTGCCTCTTTGTACCTTCCAAGTTGGCTGTATGTGCCAGCCAGATTTGCCATGGCCCGCAGGGTGGCTGGATGGTCAGCTCCAAGGAACTGCTTCCGCTTTTCCAGAACAGTGCCTTCAAGTGCCTCTGCCTCTTTGTACCTTCCAAGTTGGTGGTATGTGCCAGCCAGATTTGCCATAGCCCGCAGGGTATCTGGATGGTCTGCTCCAAGGAGCTGCTTCTGCTTCTCCAGCACAGTGCCTTCCAGTGGCTCTGCCTCTTTGTACCTTCCAAGTTGACCATATGTGACAGCCAGATTTGCCATGACCCGCAGGGTGTCTAGATGGTCTGCTCCAAGGAGCTGCTTCCGTTTCTCCAGAACAGTGCCTTGCAGTGGCTCTGCCTCTTTGTACCTTCCAAGCTGGTGGTATGTGGCAGCCAGATTTGCCATAGCCCGCAGGGTGTCTGGATGGTCTGCTCCAAGGAGCTGCTTCTGCTTCTTCAGTACAGTGCCTTCAAGTAGCTCTGCCTCTTTGTACCTTCCAAGTTGGCCATATGTGCCAGCCAGATTTGCCATAGCCTGCAGGGTGTCTGGATGGTCTGCTCCAAGGAGCTGCTTCTGCTTCTCCAGAACAGTGCCTTGCAATGGCTCCACCTCTTTGTACCTTCCAAGTTGGCGGTATGTGGCAGCCAGATTTGCCATAGCCCGCAGGGTGTCTGGATGGTCTGCTCCAAGGACCTGCTTCTGCTTCTCCAGCACAGTGCCTTCCAGTGGCTCTGCCTCTTTGTACCTTCCAAGTTTGCTGTATGTGGCAGCCAGATTTGCCATAGCCCGCAGGGTGTCTGGATGGTCTACTCCAAGGAGCTGCTTCCGCTTCTCCAGCACAGTGCCTTCAAGTGGCTCTGCCTCTTTGTACCTTCCAAGTTGGCCATATGTGGCAGCTAGATTTGCCATAGCCCGCAGGGTATCTGGATGGTCTGCTCCAAGGAGCTGCTTCCGCTTCTCCAGCACAGTGCCTTCAAGTGGCTCTGCCTCTTTGTACCTTCCAAGTTGGCGGTATGTGGCAGCCAGATTTGCCATAGCCCGCAGGGTGTCTGGATGGTCTGCTCCAAGGAGCTGCTTCCGCTTCTCCAGCACAGTGCCTTCCAGTGGCTCTGCCTCTTTGTACCTTGCAAGTTGGCCATATGTGACAGCCAGATTTGCCATAACCTGCAGGGTGTCTGGATGGTCTGCTCCAAGGAGCTGCTTCTGCTTCTCCAGTACAGTCCCTCCCAGTGGCTCTGCCTCTTTGTACCTTCCAAGTTGGCGGTATGTGGTAGCCAGATTTGCCATAGCCTGTAGGGTGTCTGGATGGTCTGCTCCAAGGAGCTGCTTCCGCTTCTTCAGCACAATGCCTTCAAGTGGCTCTGCCTCTTTATACCTTCCAAGTTGGCCGTATGTGCCAGCCAGATTTGCCATGGCCCGCAGGGTGTCTAGATGGTCTGCTCCAAGGAATTGCTCCTGCTTCTCCAGTACAGTGGCTTGCAGTGCCTCTGCCTGTTTGTACCTTCCAAGTTGGCAATATGTGGCAGCCAGATTTCCCATAGCCCACAGGGTGTCTCGATGGTCTGCTCCAAGGAGCTGCTTCCGCTTCTCCAGCACAGTGCTTTCAAGTGCCTCTGCCTCTTTGTACCTTCCAAGTTGGCGGTATGTGGCAGCCAGATTTGCCATAGCCCTGTCACGTGCCGTGACTTCACATCCTTTTCGGACGCCATCGGACTCCGACTATCTCCGATCCCGATTATATCCGACACTGCCTTTCTGTATTCGCCTTCATTCTATTGGTTCGTACCACATATGATTCCCTCTGACTCCTAGGTTACACTTTATGCTTCTCCATCGCGGAGCGACCGGAGTCCCGATGATATTCGAGTCAGCCTGACTTCACTTGACTCATAACGACTCAATCCATCACGGACCCACTCGGACTCCGAAGCTCCGGTACTTACATTATATTCCCCACTAATACTTTACTCTTGTATAAATACAAGTCATGTCGGTAGTTAGACTTCAGTTTGAATATCGACTTAGTCTGCCCTATACTCTTCCTCTCGGACTCCGTCCCCCTCCGAGTCTCTCTCCGAAATTAGGCACCAGGCGTAGAGAAGGGCGCAGCGCACGAGCTGAAGCCAAGCCTTTCCCTTCTAGTATACGGGTTCGGTTATCCGTTCGGACTCCGATACTTTCCCTCTACATCTCGACCACTTCGTCTTGCTTATACACACTTCGTCCCTCAGGCTTATCTCGTACCTCCGTCGGATCCCGGTCGGGAACCGGTACTTGACAGTATATTCAAACTGACTCTTCTTACGCCTTTCCTCGTTTATGTCACTTCCGCTCTCTGCTGAAGAACAAATCAGACTACGAAACGAACGATCCCTTCAGCGTCTTGCACGCTTCACCACAACCATCACTCCTCCTGAGATTGCCGAGCAGAACCGACTTCGTGATCAACAAGTTCGGTCTCAGCTCCTCAACCGCCAAAACTACAGCGCAGCTCTTCGGAACTCCGCTAGTAACGACATACAATCAGCATACCGCACCCGTCAAGGAGCACACATTGTTGGTGTTATGTCCACCGCAACTCAAACCGCAACCGAAACAGCGCACACCCAGTCAGGTGTGGCCCCTCATGAATCCATCTCGCAGTCCGGCGGACCCCGAATGCGTCAAGGTAGCCTGATCGATATCGACGAGCCGGTCCCCGATGAAGAACTGGCCACCGAGGAAGCTCCGATTTCCGAAGAAACTCCAGGTTCACAAGGATCTGGTGGTGGTTCTCGTTCACCGAACCAGCGCCGAGGTCGATCGGCCAGCTACAATCCCTTCCTTAATGATCAAGGGGTACCCGTGGATAACCCGCGAGCTGGAGGAGGTGGAGGTGGCGGCGGAGGTGGAGGTGGAGGTGGAGGTGGAGGTGGAGGTGGAGGTTCGGGCCCCCCTCGGAGTCCGCGACCTCCCAATGAATGGTCCTCTTCAGACTTCATGCGCGCAATGTCCCAGGTCATTGGGCAAGGTATCGGAGACGCGCTTAAAAACCGAGATTCTCCCTCCTCGGAAAAGTCTCGGGCACGAGTCCGGGACCCCGACACTTTCGATGGGAAGGATCCCGAGAAGCTCCGCACCTTCCTTTTCCAGGGCATCCTCAATTTCAAGGATCGCCCTTCGGCATTCGTCCGGGATCACCAGAAGGTCAATTACATGATCTCCTACTTGACTGGTGACGCCCTTGGTTGGTTTGAACCTTCCATTGTCGACCCGGACCCCGAGAATATCCCGATCTGGCTCGACAACTACGACGCTTTCGTTTCCGAGCTTCAGCTCAATTTCGGCACCTACGATCCCCGACAGGAGGCCGAGAACGAGATTGTCGCTCTCCGGATGGGCGAGAAACAACACATCCAGAAGTATCTGGTCCGGTTCAATAAGCTTTCCCAGCTTACGGGCTGGAACTCCATCGCTCTCCGGAAGGTCTTTTACGATGGGCTTCCTGAACGCATTCAGATCAAGCTTCGTGATCTCCCCGGCGGTAAACCGAGTTCACTCGAGGTCTTGAAGATCTCCTCTCAATCCATCGATGCCTCCCATTGGGAATGGCAACGTGAGCAGGAACTCCGTCGGTCCCGGAACCCCCAACCTTCGGCAAAATCCTCGGGCACCGACGGAAAGTCCACGTCCAACGACTCTTCTACGGCGCAAGCTGGTGATTCCAAGAAGAAGAAGAAAAAAGGGCGGCGGGGGGAACGGAGGGAACTCCGGTGGATCCTCCGCTCAAACTTCGTCTTCTTCAACTTCGGAAAAACCGTACGCCAAGGTCCTTGGTGCGGACGGCAAATTGCTTCCCGCCGAGAAAGCCCGTCGGCTCGCCGAAAACCTCTGCTTGCTTTGCGGAGGAAAAGGACATCGCAGCAATGAATGTCCTAAGAAGAAACCCGCTGCTGGACGCGCTGCCACTACCGACTCGGCCGCGTCGGCTCCGGCTCCCGCTGCACAGTCGGGAAACTGAGTAGCGACTCTCGGAACTCCGTGCGACCCGAGAATCGTGAAAATAGTCTCGATCGCGCGGAATCCTTCTTACGACTTAATGCCTCTGCCCTTTCCGATCCGAAATCTTTATGCCCCATCTTACGATCTCCGCAGATTCAGTCGGACTTCCGAGCTCTAGTCGACTCTGGTTCGTCCGATTGTTTCATAGACCCTGTCCTCTGTACCACCAATAATCTCACTCGTGTTCCAATTCCTCCGCTCGGTCTCCGTCTCTTCGATGGATCTCCGGGAACAACGATTTCCGAGAAAGTCCTAATGGACGTTTCTTTCCCCTCTGGTGACTCGACTCCGGTTGAATTATACGTCACACCTCTGGATTCCGCTTGCTCTGTTGTGCTTGGATACAATTGGCTGACCCGACACAATCCGTTGATTGACTGGGCATCTGGCCAAATCTTTTTCCGCTCGCCTGGCTCTGCTATTCCTCCTTCGGCTCCGGCCGAACTCCGTCCGTCGGATTCCGCCGACACCCTTCCTCCAATTGTGGAGCCATCTGTCGCTCCTCCGGTCGATGCTAAACCCCCGTCGATCTCCTTCATAGGAGCAGCTGCCTTTGCTAGTGCACTTCGCGCTAAAGGCAGTCAACTTTATCGCCTAGGCCTCTCCGAGGTGTTAGGAAAGTCATCCGATACCACGTCCGCTCCGGACTTATCCGGCATTCCGACGGAGTATCAGGACTTCGCTGACGTTTTCTCGGCTTCCGAGTCAGAAAAGTTAGCCCCCCATCGGCCATATGATCTCAAGATCGAACTTGAGGAAGGGCAATCACCACCGCCCGGCCCCATTTATTCCCTCTCCCAGCTTGAGCTGGCGGCTCTCCGAGAATTCTTGGACAAGAACCTCAACAATGGGTTCATTCGACAGTCCTCGTCGCCCCACGGAGCTCCGATTCTCTTCGTCAAGAAGAAATCGGGCGAACTTCGGCTTTGCGTGGATTTCCGGGCGTTGAATCGCATCTCCCGGAAGGACCGATATCCACTTCCCCTCATTTCCGATCTTCTGGACGCCGGTCGGAGTGCGAAGGTTTTCACTAAAATTGACCTGAAGCACGCCTACCACCTCGTTCGGATCGCCGACGGCGATGAGTGGAAAACCACGTTCCGAACTCGCTACGGCTCTTTCGAGTGGCTAGTCATGCCTGAGGGCCTGACCAACGCTCCTGCTGCTTTCCAGCGGTTCATGAATGACCTTTTCTCGGACCTCCTCGACGTCAATGTCGTTGTATATCTGGACGACATCCTCATTTACTCCGAAAATCCGGCGGAACACCGACAACATGTACGCGAAGTGCTTCGGCGCCTTCGGAAAGCCGGGCTTTTTGCCTCGCTCAAGAAGTGTGCATTCAGCGTCGAAACGGTGGAATTCCTGGGCTACATCCTCTCGCCCAACGGACTTTCGATGGATGACTCCAAGGTCAAGGTTATTCGGGATTGGCCGGAACCCCGAAAGGTCAAGGACGTCCAGTCATTCCTTGGCTTCGCCAATTTCTATCGGCGCTTCATTGCCCATTACTCGGACATCGTGGTGCCGCTCACGCGGCTTACGCGGAAATCCGAACGTTGGGTGTGGTCCCCAGAGTGCCAAAAAGCGTTTGATACGCTTAAACTTGCCTTTACTTCGGCTCCGATTCTGACCCATTGGATCCCAGGCGCCCAGTTAGTTCTGGAGTCCGACGCCTCCGACTACGCCATTGCGGCCATCCTCTCAATTGTTTCACCCGACGGCGAAATTCGTCCGATGGCCTTCCACTCTCGGACCCTCTCGGCCGCCGAGCTGAACTACGACACCCACGACAAGGAACTGCTTGCTATTTTTGAAGCGTTCCGTGTCTGGCGTCGGTACCTCGAGGGTGCGGTTCCCGCGATTGACGTGGTCACGGATCACAAAAATTTGGAATATTTTGCTACGACTAAGCTCTTGACCCGCCGGCAAGCTCGGTGGTCCGAGCTTCTTTCCGCCTTCAACTTCGTCCTTCGGTTCCGGCCGGGACGGCTTGGTGGCAAGCCCGATGCTCTCACTAGACGATGGGACGTCTACCCTAAAGAGGGGGATAGTGGCTACGCCAGTGCGAATCCGCATAATTTTCGTCCAGTCTTTACTCAAGATCAACTTAACGCGTCACTCCGAGCTACGTTTTTATACGAGCCGGTTCTCCGAGCGGCGCACGTTATGGACGTTAATCAACTCCACGCAGATATCCGAGCTAGCTCTCCCCGCGGATCCCGTCGCTTCCCGACACCTTAACGATACCTCCAACCCCCGGTGGGTTATTCGCGACGGCCTTCTCTATCAAGATGGACGCATCTATGTTCCGGAGTCCGACGAACTCCGACTTAGAGTGTTACTCGACAAACATGATCACAAACTCGCTGGTCATTGGGGACAGAACAAGACACTTGCCATGGTGCGACAAGAATATGTATGGCCCGGACTCCGAACCTTTGTCAAGGATTACGTCCGAGCTTGTGTTACGTGCAAACGTGGCAAATTCATCCACCATAAGCCATACGGCTTCCTTCGGCAACTCCCGGTCCCCGATCGGACCCTGGCATTCCATTTCCATGGACTTCATCGAGCAATTACCGCTCTCCGAAGGCTGTACCAGCATTCTTGTTATTGTCGACCGCCTTTCCAAGATGGGACTCTTCATTCCCTGTCACGGAAAACTCACGGCGTCCGAGTTGGCTCATTTATTCATCCTTCACGTCTTCTCCAAGCACGGAGTTCCGAGTCATGTCACCTCCGACCGGGGCTCCGAGTTTGTTAACCATTTCTCCCGATCCTTGGCTGAAGCGCTTGATATGCGTTTCCACTTCACCGCCGGCTACCATCCTTCCGCCGACGGACAGACCGAGCGTGTCAACCAGACTCTGGAACAATACATTCGGATGTACTGCAACTACATGCAGGACAACTGGTGTCCGCTCCTTCCCCTCGGAGAATTCGCTTACAACAACACCCCTAACGACACTACGGGCGTTACCCCCTTCTTCGCCAATAAAGGCTATCATCCTTCGGTTACCGTCCATCCCGAGCGGGATCTCACTTCCGCTCGGGCCCGAGATTTCGTCACGGACCTCGACTCTCTTCACCAGGAACTCCGAGACCAGATGGCTGCTGCTCAGAAGCGCTATCAAGGACCTGCGGATAAACGAAGAGTCGTTGATCCCAAAATCTCTATTGGGGACGAAGTCTACATCAATGCCAAAGGATTCCGATCGGCCCGGCCGACGAAGAAGTTCTCCGAGCAATTCTACGGTCCTTATGAAGTTATCGGCCAAGCCGGTCCCGCTTCCTTCACCGTTAAACTTCCCCGAGACATGCGTCAAATTCACCCTGTCTTTCACATTTCCCAACTCGAGCTCGGACATCCGAACACTATTCCGGGACGCATCCAACCTCCGCCGCCTCCGATCGAGGTCGAGGGCGAGTTGGAGTACGAGATTGCAGAGATCCTTGACAGCAAACTCGATCGGCGCCGCCGGCCTCCGCTCTTGTACTTGGTTCGCTGGGACGGCTATGCCGGAACTCCGGACGAGACTCAGTGGCTCAAAGCTGAGGAACTTGAGCACACATCCGAGCTAGTGGAAGAATATCACGCCAAATACCCAGACCGTCCTGGTCCCTAGCTTCGGGCCCCGCCGGCCCCGAGCAGGTTGTCTCACAAGGTTTTTACGCAATGAAGGTCTACTGAGCGTTTTCCTTAAAATCATTTCTGTTCTTCTTTCACTCAACCATAAACCAAGAAAAACATTATACATTTTCGGCCCCTTTCGGCCTCCGATTCCTATCGACTATGCAATACATCCAAGAAATTATGTACAAGTATTATTTCGGGCCCCTTCGGCCCCGGTCTCCCTCGGTCCCCGATTCACTTTTCCTTCGAGCTTCCTTCGCCCTTAGCACGAGCCTCGTCTGCTGCTTTCCATCCGTCCCTCCTGGTCTTCCGGAGAGCGAGGAGTCGGTTCGCCTCGGCTTTCCCTTCATCTCCGAAATCCAGACGGAGCCGGGCGGCCTCGAACTGGATGATGTCCTGGAGAGACCCCTTTATCTCGCGCTGTGAGATATAGTGGTCCTCCGCGATACCCTCCACGAGCTCGCTAAGCTCCTGGATGGCTTCGTACACGCGGTTTCCGTCGGCCTCCGTGGTTTCCCGAACGCAACGAACTTTGGCGTTGCGACACCCTTCGCAGGCCTTTCCGCGGCCGCCATGCGACGGATCCGGGTCGGCGCAAGGAACTTGGAGCCGCGCACATCGTTGGCACTACGAAGCAGTCAGTTAGCACTATCGGAGCCGACGGATTACCGACTTACTGGCTCCCGCTTCGCTTTCTTCTCCGCTGGCGCCTCATCCTCATCCTCCTCACCCTCGTCGATATCCGACGCTTTCCGCGTCGACTTCGCTTTCTTCGCCTTCCCTCCGGACCCCGACGCCTGCGAACCCTTCCCGCCGGACCCCGAGGCCACCGAAGCCTGCGACACCGGTTTCGCCGCTGCTGCTTTCGCTGCCTTCTCCTCCCTCCTCTTCCTCTTCTCCTCCTTCGCCTTCCGAGCGGCCTCCTCCTCCTTCGCCTTCCGCTCGGCCTCCTCCTTCGCCTCCTTCGCCTTCCGCTCGGCCTCCTTCTTCTCGTCCTTGCGCCGTTTCCTCTCCTTGCTTCTAACCTCCACATCCACCTCGTCGAGGTCTTCTTCCGCGGCGTCTTCACTCATCGCACAAAGCCGGTCGAGGAACTCGGCTTCGGATTCGTTGGGGAGTTGGGGCATGGCGGAGATGCGAGTGGCGTGGGGTGGTGATGGTGGTGTGTGGACGAGAGTGAAAATTTTCACTTTCACATCACGTGACTAGCTATATAGCTGGCCACGGATTGCCGACGGATCGGCAACCTCAGATCGAATGTTCCCTTCGGCATTAAGCGCCTCTAGGGTTCGGCGCTAAGAGGGGAATACTGTCACGTGCCGTGACTTCACATCCTTTTCGGACGCCATCGGACTCCGACTATCTCCGATCCCGATTATATCCGACACTGCCTTTCTGTATTCGCCTTCATTCTATTGGTTCGTACCACATATGATTCCCTCTGACTCCTAGGTTACACTTTATGCTTCTCCATCGCGGAGCGACCGGAGTCCCGATGATATTCGAGTCAGCCTGACTTCACTTGACTCATAACGACTCAATCCATCACGGACCCACTCGGACTCCGAAGCTCCGGTACTTACATTATATTCCCCACTAATACTTTACTCTTGTATAAATACAAGTCATGTCGGTAGTTAGACTTCAGTTTGAATATCGACTTAGTCTGCCCTATACTCTTCCTCTCGGACTCCGTCCCCCTCCGAGTCTCTCTCCGAAATTAGGCACCAGGCGTAGAGAAGGGCGCAGCGCACGAGCTGAAGCCAAGCCTTTCCCTTCTAGTATACGGGTTCGGTTATCCGTTCGGACTCCGATACTTTCCCTCTACATCTCGACCACTTCGTCTTGCTTATACACACTTCGTCCCTCAGGCTTATCTCGTACCTCCGTCGGATCCCGGTCGGGAACCAGTACTTGACAAGCCCGCAGGGTGTCTGGATGGTCTGCTCCAAGGACCTGCTTCCGCTTCTCCAGTACAGTGGCTTGCAGTGGCTCTGCCTCTTTGTACCTTCCAAGTTGGCTGTATGTGGCAGCCATATTTGCCATAGCCCACAGGGTGTCTGCATGGTCTGCTCCAAGGAGCTGCTTCCTCTTCTCTAGCACAGTGCCTTGTAGTGGCTCTGCCTCCTTGTACTTTCCAAGTCGGTGGTATGTGGCAGCCAGATTTCCCATAGCCCACAGTGTGTCTGGATGGTCTGCTCCAAGGAGCTGCTTCTGTTTCTTCAGCACCATAGCTTGCAAATGCTCTGCTTCTTTGAACCTGCCTGAGTCAGAATATATACAAGCATATTCAGTGTGGAACATTGACTTTATGGTTGCTAGGTCCAGGATGAGGGAGTCTATATGAGACATTAGCCCAATTCTCCCCAGATAGGCATCTCCCGTGAGCCTGACTGACATCCCTATGATGTCTATCATGCATTCTCGAGCTATTGGCTCATCAACCAGAGTATCCTGGCACCATGAGCGCACAAGTGGATGGATAGAAAGTGTATCCCTGATATCATCCCTATCAATAAGAGAATACCCTTGAATCTCAGCAACAATATCCATCAGGCATTGCTGGTCCCAAGTGCCTGCTGCTGACAAGAAGTTCTGAAGGAATCCTCTAGCTGCCTGGAGAATTTGAGCTTCCTGCCCAGCATCATTGGTTTTCCATTCAGCTGCTTGCTCAAAAATTACCTCTGGAATGTTATTGTGATGTAGCAATGAGCAGAGTTGTAGAAACCGTGCTGCCACCTTGCTCAACTGCTTGAAGCTGATTTGCCAGGTTGTATACACAGTTAATTCATAATCATCATGAGACTGTGTAGCACGCCACTCCAGGATTTTGGCACGATTCTTTCTGTAGATCGAGACATACCGAGGAAGGCAACTAAACTTGGAGATATAAGCACCAGCCTGGATAACTGCAAGGGGCAGGCTGGAAAGCTCCTGTGCAGTTCCAATCAATGAACATTAGCTTCAGTCCAGAAAGCCCTGTAAATGAAATACCTTGACAATCTCTGAAGCCTGCTGAGTGGTTTCAATGGTTTTCTCCTTCACGGCTCTCAGTAAGAGGAGATCAATTGCATTGGTCTCATCCATGTCCCCAACTTTGGAATATGATTGAGGTCCATGTGCAGCTAGCTGTGGGTTTCGTGAGGTGATGATAATGTTTCCATGTGTGCATCTGGGGAAAAAAGTGAAGAGATTGATGTTTAGATCATCTGCATTGTCAAAGAGCAACATCCACTCCTCAACATGAGAGATCAGCCATAGTGACCCATCTTCCGAGGTTTTCCCCATTCCTTGAGAAATGGCTATATTCATGAAGGCTGTATCAAGAGTTTGCCGAGAGCTGGCATTGATGAAGAACTGTTTTGTAAACCTGAGTAAAGCAGTCAGCAGGGATAAATTGTACAATGTGTGACAAGTTTACCTAGGTGTTTGACATCTGTTCATCATGTCAAGGAATTTCAGAGCTATCTGTGTTTTTCCGGAGCCACCCAGGCCATAGAGGACATATGTGTGTCTTTGGCCAAGGTCTGCAGAGAAGTACTTTGCCATTTTTTCAAGAATATCTTGCCGACCTTGGAATATCTGGGAGGGAGGAGGACATCTGACAAGTGCCAGAGCAGCTTTGAATTGTTCAATTTCTGATGCTAAAGGACTGTCAGAATTGAAATCATCCATCTCTTCAGCACTCACAATTTATTTGTCGTTGTTGCTCTGGTCTTGGGCTATGAATCTGGAAGCTGTGTTTGGTAAGAAACAGCATTTGGAGGGCCGGGGACAAGACAACTTACATGGCGAAGTTCTCAGCCTCCACAGAATAATTGATACTGGGACCTTCCCCAGCACCCCCGCTTCCACCTTGTTCGCCACCTGCTCCACCCTTGCCACCTACGCCACCTAGGAAAGATAAGGCACAAAGTTGATATCCTTATCAATCTTGTGAGTCGCCACTCACCATGGATGTTCATATAGTTAACTGTGTAGGATTGACTAGCTCCAGACATTATCTCGATGGAGTCAACCAGTAAAGAGCTGGGGGGTGCAGTGTGGGTAACACATTGCGGACGTGCGTCGTGGACTCACGCTGCCACACTACTGACCTTGACAGCCACTGCATTGCTTGCCTAATTGAGGATAATTGCCCCAAAACGTGACGCCAAGTTTCGGCCTCCGACCCCGGCGCGGTTTCGGGTTCCTCCATCTCAGTAGCGGTGGTTTTTAGCTGAACACGAGCGCGGTTCGCGAAGCGACCCACCACTTCGATTAATGAGTGAATTTTGCGAGTTTTCAACTGCCAACGCTAAGTCTAGCGCCTTTGCAGATAAACGCGTGGGTCAAGAATAAATATGATATTCCAGTACCTTGGACCCTTTGACCCCAAAGCGGAGTTTGCAAAGCTTCGGACGGACACCCGTGATAAATGAAGAAGGAGATACAGAGAAGAGACGTAATATTATCAATAGGGTGAGAATTAAGGTGGAGGCGGAAGTTCCGGACAGTGGTTGTGCGTCAAATGACCCACTGAGATATTGAGGGTGAATACAGCATGGTTTCAGACATGCACTCTTGAGCAGGGAGGCGGGCGGGATACTCTGGGACATCGCTTTCGTTGGTCCCCGCCGGTGAAGATTTGTCAATCAAGTTCGTCAGGTCGGTGTGAAACCCACTTAGCCTGGGCGGGGCATTGACTGGGATGAGGCAAACAACGACGGGGATCCGATTCTCCGTCAGGCTAAGGACTACCGCCAGCGCCGCAAAGCCACAAACCAGGTGAGAGAGATAAAAACTCGGACTCGAGACGAGCCGTACGTATGTCCTTTGATTCGGGATCTGACTGAGGCAACAAGACAAGACAAGACGCGTATGCGGGCACCGTCATTCAGAGAGGAAGAGGGAATCCGATATACGGACGGGAATCCGATGATGCGGGAATATAAGAGATCGCATACACACCATAACCCGAGAAGAGCATCGACAAAGTGAGGCCACGGGTCAATGGTCGAAGGGAACGATGAGCGAAGAATTGATTACGGAATTGGGACGAGCGGAGGATGCACGGATCCGCAGAAATGAGAGAGAAATAAGAGGAACCGCAATGGCGTTCATCAGGAAATGCGAGGGGGTGCAAGGAATTAGAGAAAGTGGGCGGAGCCATGTAAAGATGCAACCCAACCCAACGCTGCGAAGAACTGGCACATCGAGGTCGATATAACAGATGGATACATGGATTAAGACAGATAGCGCAAGATGCCATACCAGATATTCCATCGTGGGCCAGCGCGTGCGGATGGCGCCGCCTGCCGCCTTCAATGCATTAAACAGCGAATATTTAATCAATGTGCCACTACGCCGTGCTCGTCCGCACCACGGCCATGCCCGGACCCGGCACATCCACGTTCCCGATCGAAAGGCTGATCACAAACGGGACGGGAGTGGCCTGTGACAGCGCACAAAGTGGAGTGGTGATGGTGCGGACGCACGCGATGGAGCTGGTAGCACGGTATGGAGCGCGGATGCGAGGGAGCATCTGGGCTGGGCTGACTAAGAGAGTTAGTTGCGCGATGGGTGTGTCACTGCAATACATATGAGCGAGTGGTAAACGTGTGAGCTGGTGCGAGTGAACGAAGACCGCGGCGAGGCTATCGATGAGCAGGGAAGTCGCACACACATAAAGATAGGCCCGGGCGCGGGTGAAAATGGCCGTAAAGAGAAACGAGACGTGCCTGACGGGGGGAACGAAGGAGCTGGCACAGGAATGGTTGACCGATAGAGTCGAGGTGCGCAGTACCACTCAGATATCTACAGTCGAACACGGGTTGCGGGCATGTCGTGGTGCAAAGGAAAAGGCGCCCACCAAGCGCCGATGATGCCATCAAAGCAGTGAATGCGGACGACGACGCGCAGTGTGAGCTTTACTGTTTAACTGGTGCCGATTTTCAAGTCATTCGGATACTATGCTCTGCCCTGTCGCACCGCACGTACCCTGTGAATCTCAATCTCAAGTCTCGCAAGCCCCGGACCCTTCATGGCTCATCTCTATTCTCGGAACGCGCATGAGCGGAGTGCACGACCCGTGAGCGGGTGGCAGCCTGCAATTACATGTTGTCCACGGCCTTGCTCTGCTCGAACGTCTTCCGGAATACAATGAAAGAAACGAATGCATTCAAGTCATCTTCCAGGCCCAATTGAAAACTGGAGCGGTTTCTGTGGCGGTTCTGTACAGTGGCGACATCCCCGGTACGTTAACTGCGGGTCATTCTTCCTTGCCTTTGCTGAGTCGGCTCCAGCCACCTTCCACTCGACTCGTCGCACGACATCCATGTAACGCCACGATGGACGGACGACCACTGTGCTTGGACTCTGACTACCGGTGCCCGCGTCCGTGCCCGCCCCTTCCGCGCTGCGACTCGAGCGAGTCCGAGGGAAGCAGTCGGGCTCCGCGAGCCCCGTGTCGAGCGGGTTGCCCACGACGCCCACGCCCTCGCCCACAGCGGAGAGCCACGACGTCGCGGCGGAGCTCAAAGGGCAGGCGGTGATTCGGTGCAAGAGCATCAAACCGCTCGCGATCGCCAAGCGCGCAGTGTCGCCCGTCCCGCCCTCGCCGCAGCCTGTCGCCTCTACCTCAACGCTCCCAGCAGCAGATGGGTTCGAAGAGGAAAACGACGACGCATGGCAAGACGACGACGAGTACTACGCCGTCCACGGGGGCAGCTTCATCACCCTCGCCCTGCCGCTGCCGCCGTCCTTCCCTGCTTCCCCTTCGTGCGAGTCGTTGCCCATGTCTGCGGCTCTGCCCTCGTCGCGCGCGCTGCGACTTCAGCCTCTACGGCCTTTACGAAGAGAGCCTCGGTCTGCCTGAGCCGCACCCCAGTAGTCCGGGCCAGCATCCCCATCCCGACGCGCGCGCCCCCGCCGCCGCCGATCGTCACCTCGCACTCCCACTCCCACTCGTACTCGCTCGCTGTCGGACCGAGCCCGAACACGGCGTCTGCGTCCGCTTCATGCTACCTCTCACCCGCCTCCGCCTCCGCCTTTGCCTCGCGCCCGTCGCTGACCTTGTCGCGCGTTTCACGAACGCGCGCCCCGCCAAAGACGCCCCTCCCGACCGACGCGCTGAGCACGCCTTGGAGCGGCGACTGGACCGCGTATGCGCCGTTTGGCACGCCGTCCCCTTCTTCCTCGCAGAATTCGCATTCGTCTGACTCGAATTCGTGTACGCCTGTTCTCTTTTCTCTTCCTTCCTACGAGACTGACTTTTTTTTTTTTTTCGGGCAGCCTACTCCACCGGCTCGAGCTTGAGTGAGCGGCTCGCGGAGAGCCGCTCTGCTCTCCCCTTCCCCCGCCTCTTCTTTCCCGCAAAGGCGCTTCCCAGCGGAGACGCAGGGCGTTCCCTCCGATGTCTCCTCCTCTGAGTGGGAGGAGGAGGCGTGGGAGGCGTGTGCGGTGTCCTACGGCGACGCGTACGAGGAGGTCCCGCTCTCGCCGCTCGTCGCGTGTGTGCCGTCTTCTCCTTCCCCTTCCTCTCCGCTGTCCCCGTCCCCTACCGAGGAGAAATGGAGCTTCCCGCCCTCGCCCCTCCCGCTCCCCAACCCCCCGTTCGCATCGGCATCGGCGTGCTCAGGCTCAGCGCCGATAGCGGGCCCGGGGCGGTACACGGGCTGGCACCCCCGCCCGCGCGCATCGCAGTTGAGGCTGGCGTTGGCGGTGGAGCCGCTTTCCCTTCTTGCATCCCAGGGCCATCCCCCCTGTACCCCCGCGCCCGCCTCTTCTCCCTACTCCGCCCAGGAACGAGTACAGCAGCAGTGCCAACAAGAACCCGAGCGCGAACAACGCGCGCTCCGCTCGCGCTGGTCCTCCTCCACGCTCTCCTCCGTGCACTCCGCCCACGCCCACGGACGCCGCTCCCCCGGCGTCGCGTCGTCGCCGAAGACGTTCGCGTTCGCGCGCGCGGCGGGGGTGCGGCGGTATATGCACTTCCCCAAGTCGCCCTCTGCCTCGAAGCCGAAGCCGATGGGGAGCGCTACCGTTTTGAGGGGAAATGGGAAGGGGAAGGGGAAGGGCAAAGGAGGGAAGAGGCTGATGGTGGAGGATGTGTGTGTTATCTCTCCTGCGCCGGCGCCGGCTCCTCCCGCGTCGCCTGCGCCTACGCCTGTGCCTACGTGCGGCTCCAACGCCCCGCGCCAGCGGTGGTCGTACTCCTCGCGCGCCTCCTCTTCCCGCGCCACGCCGAGTGGAAGCGGAAGCGAGAGCGACTCGGGGCACAGCGACTCCGACGACTGCGGGAGCGCGTGCAGCGGGGGGAGCGAGGGGATGCGGAGGAAGCCGATCCCTGTGGGGTTGTTTTTGCGATGAATGATTCTCTTGCTTTCTTGTCTGGTCTTGTTCTTGCCCTTGTCTGGCGTTCTTGCGCAGACGACCACCGTTCCTTCACGTTTTTCTTGTTTCTTGCGACTTTTTTGCGACGCCACGATGGCACCATCCACTTTCATTCTCGGTCCTCACGACACGATGTATCCTACACACACACTCACTATATTTCTATATCTCTAATGTATCCGTACCCAAACACTCGTTGTAGCTATAGCTGGTAGTATCCAGTATTGTATTATCACGAATATTCGATTTTTTTTTTTTGGACACGAAGGACGACTTGAGCGAATTTGAATTTTGAGAAGAGAAGAGGAGAGGAGAGGCAAGGGAGGGACGGGAGGCGTGGCTGTGCGGGGCTGAATTTTGAAAGCGAACGACGATGTGCAAAATCTGGGCATCTCTCAACTTTGCAAGAGGTTCAAGTACTCGGCTCGTTCTCAACATCTGGGTGAGCAAGGCTAGGCTCGCAAGTCCCGACGCGTTCTCGTTCTGGGGCGCCCTGCCATGGCCAAACTTCTGGAGAGGAGCGCAAATTCATTCGGGCGTGGCAAAAGTGAAGAATCGAGCGTCTTCTGGTTTCGTGCTGCACGATTGCGGCTGCGATGCGATGCGAGTCAGCCTTCAGTGCTTTCCCTGAGCTGAAGCTGAGTCGATTCCAGCCACCTTCGACTCGACTCGACTGGTCGCAATGATCTCCCGCGCACGATATCCATGCAATGCCATTATGGACGTCGACACGATGCGTCCGTGCGACAAGCCCATGGGAACGCAGACATTGTCGTCACTTTCGATGTGCAGTGACTCGGAGGTCGAGATAGCGGCACGGACTCGGACGCTCGCGACCTCCGTCACGCTCAAGCAAAACGTTCTCTTTGGCAATCTTTCATTCATTCAGATATCATGGACAATATTTGGGTCACTCTACACGCCAACTGCCTTCCCCTCTTCAAGTTTCGCAAGCCTCTCGCGTTCCCGCTCCTTCATCTCCTCCTGGATCTTGATTCTTCTGGGTACGAACGCCGCCCGCCCACCCTCGATCTTCCACCCGTCCAGGCCCTCCGGAAATCCTAGCTCGCGCAGCGTTTTCTGCTCTACTAGGCTGAATTTGTTCCCCGCTTCGGCGCCCCGACTCAAGCGAAACGGCTCCTTCAACGCCACCGGCGGGTTCGTTATCACCCTCGGCACGCGTGTCGCGTTCTTCGTCGCGGAGTGCACCATGAGCGGGTGCAGCAGGTACACGTCGCCTACCTCCCCGGTCATCTCGTGGAAGCTTGCGTCGGAGGCGAGGACTGGGTTCTGCACGATGGAGCGGAAGAACCCGAGGCGATCGGGGGCGCCGGGGGCGGGTTCTAGGCTGCCGCGGGGGTGCATCCAGGGCGTTACGCCGGCGGGGTTAGCGTACTATGTGCGCCAATCGTCGACATCGGCATCGTATGCAGGAGCGAGAAATTCGATAAGAAGCACCCACCAAATGTCTCGCCACGACCCCAATCCCATCCGTACAAATCGCCGTCCCACCCCCGCCTGGGCCGATGTCGCTGAACAGCGGGATAACAAGCAGCGCCTGCTCCGGCGAGTCCAAAAAGTGCAGGAAGAAGTCCCCGTCGACATGCCACCCGTCCAGCTCCCTCGGCGGCACCTCGCCCTGGCCATCCACGCCCAGGTTCACGATGAAGCTGTCCCTCCACACCCGCGTCTCGTCCGACACGCGCTCCTCCCCGCCCACGAGCTCGCAGATCGCGGCCCAGGCCTTCGGCGCGAACTCAGAGATCGGGACGGACGTGTGCGAGGGCATGTTGGTGCGCTCGGTGTGCCAGGTAGCGGGGTCGGTGGGGGACATACCGAGGCGCGGCCAGAGGGCGGCACTGAAGGCGGCGGAGGCGGCGCGGGAGAAGCAGGCGGGGAGGTGGACGAAGCCGTGTGTGAGGAAGTGGGCTTTCTGCGCGGGGGTGAGGACGGGTGGGGTGTCAGTGGCTGGGGCGGAGTGGGACATGCTTGCTGCGTGGTGGTGGTACGGAAAGAAGGAAGAAAAGAAGGCGCCGGACCACGGGGGCTTATCGGGACGAATTGCCGGCTCTAAAAAAACTGCGTTGCTGCAGATATATCGGGATGGAGGGGACTTGTCGTGTTCGCCCGAGGTTAATTTCGTCGAGCTTGATCATGAGAACTCGCCGACTATATTCAGTGCTTGGCTCTGGTGCGACCGACTCTTTCGTTCGGTCCTCCACCCCATTTCGCCAGCCCTTCAGTGTGTACACCCTCCTTTTCTCTTGCATGTGCTCCTATGTCAAAAACGGCT
Source organism: Mycena albidolilacea (assembly GCA_029282495.1). NCBI lineage: Eukaryota > Fungi > Basidiomycota > Agaricomycetes > Agaricales > Mycenaceae > Mycena > Mycena albidolilacea. Next base: position 181,226 of record JARIHO010000080.1, on the reverse strand, counting down.
GACCCTTTTCTGTAGAGCCTTATCGCTATTGTGCTCTTCCTAGAGCGCGTACAAGCTTGAGGCGTCGTACATGAGGCTTCACTTCCACAGCGCCGCTGATGGAGCTGGGAGAGCGACACGACCGGCGAGCTGCCGGGGTCTTCGTGTGGTGACTTCTTCGCGCCGATACGATGCTTGCGGGGCGTCAGTCCTTCTGCGTTGCGCTGGAGAGCAAGAGCAAGTGGGGTATGTGCCTCGAGGTGGGACGGGTGCTCGCTGTGCTTCTCCCTCCTGAGATGCGCTTCTCACACGAAATGCTCAACATTAGGAAATGGAGCGAGTGGATCGAGAAGACCGGGAAAGAAAGGGGGGATGGTAGTACTTAGCGCTTCGGCGGACGTTACAGGGGGTTGCGTGGAGGATTAAATTTGAGACAGCGGGGATTGTACCTCTATGTAACCAGTAATCCCATCCTCTTCAGCACCAAGCCACAACGCGAGCGAGAGGTTCTTGATTCCCAAAATGGCAATTGGCGATTCGGCAAATTCCCTTGCCTGTCAAGGGCTCATAATTCCATCAATCACCAACACCCGAATTTGACGTGATCCGATCATCCCACTCCGCTATTGCCGGGATAACCGTATGACGCAAACCAGATTTGGAGCCAGCACCGAACTCACATCGTATTATCACCAGCAAAGCTTTAGGAACTTCTCGATTCTCAATCCACAACGCAGACCGCTTCAATCGCTTTCAAAACATCCAAAGTACCATCTCTTCTCTACTGCTAACAAGACAATGTAGGTGGCCAAAGATCAATAGACCAGGTGTGTAAAAGAATACCGAGCATCTCAGGTCTGGCTAATGTCACACTGGCAGACAATTCTTTACATTTCTGTATATTATTGTGCTATGCTCAAATTCATCTCCGTGCTTGAGCGCATTTCTCTCCACCATCTCATTGTTAGCTTGTTCAAATCTTCTAGTCTGTCATCTTCCGCAAGCAACATCGGATCGTGGGCTTGCATGAAAAGTTGATCATCAAAGTCTCGTAGCAGACGAATTGTTTCTCGCCCTGAACTCCGAGAAAGTGCCACATATAAATTGAAGAGGCTCAATTTCCCAGTCAGGGGCGACGCAATGTCCACCAGGACATAAGGTATTGTTTGACCCTGCGATCTGTAATCGGTAAATGCATATGCGCCTAACGATAATTGTTTGAAAAGATCATTTATTCATCTTGATATTACTCACCAGTCATGGGAAATTGGCGACGTCGGATTGTGCGCTGTGTGGTCTGACCGTTCGGAAGGTCAAATTTAACATGGTAAGTTGTTTGTGCAGGCTCGAGTGGAATGACACGTTCGTCCAATCCCTCTAGCCGGCTTGCACGCGTTCGGGCCAATTTGACGAGAATATACACCGGCAGCTTTCGCAAATACACGATGGGTCCCTCTCCAAGCGGCGGTTCCTCCGGATCCAAGATTATATCGACAATATCGCCGCGGGCACCATTTGCCAAATCCAGATCCGTCTCGATATTGCTGGTTACGAGCACCTTCATCCCAATGGCAAGTTCGATCATGTTTGGTAAGTCTTTCATCTGCATCTGTTTCTTTCCGTTCTGCCTTCTTCCTAGATGTGAAGCCAGTGTGTACCTCTGTGCTAGGTTCAATGATTGCCCTTTGTGTGTGTCGTCGGCAGAGCATACGAAGAGCCGAGTACCTGTCTCTCGGCACATCTTGCGAACAGATGCTTCATTCCACTGTGTGCGAACAGCGTGGCGTGGTGTCACCAGGGACACATTATTCCACGGGGCAGTTCCAAAATCCACAGACGTCGCGGCATGTTCTTTTCCAACAATGAGAGTGCACAGCATTGCAAGATGATACTGCTGCACATCACCTACTCTGAGGTGGCGCAAAAAATCAAGCCATACTGCATCGGTGACCCGCATTTGTTCTTTTAATATGACCACTGTGCTAAACTCCTCGTAGATTGTCCTCCCCACCTTGGATTCAAGGGAATCGCGTATAGCGTCAATGAGGTAATAGAGTGCTTCTGAGGGGCGAACGGCAACCGGAGGGAACTGATGAAAATCTCCGCAGATGATTACGTTGACTCCGCCAAACGAGTTTGGTGACAATCCGCCTTTACCAATACCAATATTTCGAGACAAACGTGCCAGAAAATCCTTCGCCAGCATGGATGTCTCGTCGAGGATGAGATACCAGTAATGTTGCCAGAACCGCTGTAATTTTGCTTTGCCTTCGTTGCTAAGCGAATCTCCCTTGACAGATATTGCTCCGATAACATGGGTAGTCTTCCCATCTATTACCGAGCAAGCGATACCTGTGTAGGCTGACTTCAATAACCAATGCAATACACCTCTTTCGACAAAAGCTTGAGTCACGGTTTGAATGACCTTCGACTTGCCGGTACCACCCTCACCATGCAGCAACATTCGCAATGGCGGTGGTTCCATGCCAGCAAGTGTTTCATCTAGGTGCTATACAATGATTTCGTATGCGCGAAGCTGATCCGGTTTAAGTTCGGATATCTGTGCTGTGGCCAGTGCCGTTTCCGTTGAAGTAGGAACTGCAAGACTGGTTACTTCAGCCTCTCCCGCAGTGGCCTGATTGAGTTGAATCACATCAGGACCACTGTGAAGCGATTCCGCAGCCTCGATGAACTCCGGAACAGAGTTCTGTGCTTGAACATCTTGTGCTAACTGACTCCGCCATTTCATCAATTTGGACAGATCACTCCCAGTCGCATTGACTACGACTGGGTTTACAGTACCGACGGTCCAAACTGATGATTCGTTTGCAAAAATCTTGGCCATTCACGCATGCTCGAGTGCCATCCGCGCATGTAGATCCTCGCGTATAGGACTCTGCGACACAATTAATTCCGCGAGTCCCTCTTCACTGAGCATTGTTGTTGAATATTCGACATCTTCTCCGAGATCTTCCGATTCCTGTGGGTTTTCTACTGGCTGTGATACCTCACTGTCATTGGCATCATAGCTCGCAAGCGCTGCAGACCGGCAACTGTGGAAATATTGGATCCCTGCAAGGATGTCACGAACCCGTTCGTTTGCGGTTTCGGCGAATGTATCAAAGGCACCTAAGACAGCCACTTTATTGTTACGGCAACCCCTCTTAGGTCATTTCCATAGTGGTACAGTAAATGACCTAAGAGGTCTACCTGGCGTCGTAGGCCAAGGAGGTTTACGGCGTGTTTACGTTCAATTGATGTCCCCATTGGGCTTTCCCCGGAACCACCTCTGCCGCCTGCCATCATGGCACCTACAACAAATAAACGATCTGTACGCACCAATAAGCCCATAACACGCACCGGTCCCGGTACCCATCATACAAGTCCTCTCAAGGCACGTAACAAGAAGAACAAAAGCCAAGTACGAGGCGTAGCGCACGATGAAAAACGCGCCAAACTCCTCGCAGAGCTCAATGCGCTCAAGGCGGGGACCTCATCAAGCACTTTCATGCCACCCATTGAACTGCCTGAACCATTTGTGGAGGTCTCAGAACCCAATTCTGATGTGCAGATGCTGGATTGGGCTGAAGAGGATATTTCCTCCCCACCCCCACCGCCTCCTCCACCTCCTCTACCTCCTCCACCTCCACCAATTGCAGCTGGTACTCGAGGATATCGGATGGAAAAGTCTGTGAATCAAGCTGCCTTGGCCTGGGATCTTTTGCTGCCCCAACTGGTAGATCCTTACGCCCAATACCAACAAGCCAGCCATGGACAGCGGCCCTCAATAATCCCAGCTGCTATCCATCACGAATGCTCGGGCTCATGCAACACTGGCTCTTTGATCAAGGCTACTATCCAGTGCTTGTATATCTCTCGTTTGTATTTCTTTCTTGATACAAGCATTCACTAACTTCGCTATTTAGACATGGAGCAGGTTCAGATCACCACCTGCAAATGTCAGCCAGTCAGTGTGCTCCTTGTAAAGAATGGAGTCTTTCCAACATCCCCAACCAAACCTCGGACTGGGGTTTCCCTCGACCTACTTGAAATCTACCGCGCCCTCTTTGAGCGCTCGTGTGATGCAATCACCGCACTTGCTGCAGCCCTTCACACAATATATGAACGACGTGGCTTCCGGGTTTATTCTTCTAAGGTGTGTATGTTTCAATCCCTACTTACTGCGCATTTGATATTCAACTGTTCTATAGAGTCCTGGCATGCGTGCAAAAAATCCGTTTCGAGAGGGCCTCGGAAATGCTGTCATATGGTCCAGCCACCTCAGAGACCGACTACAAGGACGGCTTCATGCTACACTTGCTGCTGCCGATCAAGCACTCTTCCCCACAAGCCAAGAGCCAGCTTCAGAGGACCCAGCAGCGGAGGTGGCAGATGCGTCGGAGGCACCGGAGGGGAAAGACGCGTCGGAGGTAGCAGATGTGTTGGGGGCATCGGAGGTGATAGTGGCTGACGAGGGGGATCACGGCCAGCATCCAGAGGAGATGCACAATGATACACTGGGCCATACCAGTGGCTCTGTGTGGGCTGCACAGGAAGCAGAGGTGTCGGTGGAGCCTCCTCTCAGTGCGAATCGGTCTGCACCTCCAGTTCTTGAAATGCCAGCCCCTTCGACTGAAGCTGCAACCCCCCCTCCGTCTCCTCCCCCTCTGCCTCTTCCCACCAAGCCCCAACTTACACCTGGACGCGCCTCTCGTGTCCTCCGTGAACGGTGTCCAGCCTGCTTTGGATTAGAAGAATGGGGGAGGGATTTGCATCAGTGGGTATCATGTCCTTATATTTATTTAACAGTTCTGATCTTTCTGCCAGCGGTGGGGATGTTATACTCGGTGCAGATGGCTGTTTCAGCTATCGCCATCTCCGCTCAGCTGGAGATGGCCCCATCTCCTACGATCCAAGCTACTTCATCTCGCCGGAGAAGGTACACAAGGCCCGGGATAAGGTTGCCGAGGCTCGGAAGAAGGCTCCTGTCAAGCCTCATTCCCATACACCAACCGACACTGTTGACGGCTGTGAGGAGACTTGGAATGCAGCTAACGAGAAGAAGCAAAAGGCTGACCCCAAGCGCTATGATGCCAGTGGCATCTTCGCTATGACCTGCCGTCATTCTCAAGTCCTGTTCCTCGCCAACATCGACACCCCTGGCGAGCAGCAGCACTACCTTGTGGCACTCATGGAGGAACTTAGGGAGCACCTTCCACAACAGGCGACAATAGTGCAGGCTTATGATGTTGGATGTGTTCTTGATCGTAGCTTGAACTTGGTATGTGAATGTTTCAGCTGTAAGAGGCCACCTCTGACACCTCCGCCACCTCCGGCTCTTGCAGTATCCCATCCTTTCCCCAGATTTTCGGGAGCGGGTGTCTTTCATTATCAACGCAATGCATGCATATGGGCATCACTGGACATGTCAAATATATTACAGTCCACGATTTCGCCTCGGAGTCGGCCTGGCCGATCTTGAAGGCATCGAGAGGTTTTGGTCCCGCATCCGCAAGCTCATCGGTATTACACGCAATCAATGGGTAAGCTCAACTGCTTACAACCTTCTTCATCTAACAACCGAGTAGAACTCACGCCGAATCTGGATGATCGACCAATACACGGCCTTCGTCAATGATGAAGGTCGTGACAATCTTGGTGACTGGATCACTCGCCAACAAAACAAAAACCTTGGCCCCAAGCAGACTGCTGCTCGCAAGGTCCTCCGCGAGTGTGGTGTTCCCGTGGCTGAACTGCGCCAGGAATGGGAGGCGCAGAAGGTGGCGCAGTCCAAACTTCGATCACGTGCGCCTACCTCACCTCCCTCACCTCCGCCATCCGGCTCTAACTTTTTTTATAGATGCGCCTGCTCGCCTGCATCGTGAGCTTGACAAAGTCCTTAAGCTTCAAGGCCAAATTGATGGTATTGAAAACTTGATTTCGGAAGCCAAAGTATCTATGACCAAAGCGGGCGCATCCAAAAATTCCCTGAATCTCCTTAAGGGTCTCCAGCTCACCCATGAGACACTAAGCACACAGGCTGAAGCACTATATTCATCACTAAACATACAGGAGGTCTATCCTGAACTAAAAGGGCTTCCACTGCAATTTACTCACCTCCTTGTTGCGATGCGAGACTTGAAAATCAATCTGCGCCACCGTGCAATAGGAAGCTTCTATGAATGGGAGAGCATCGACCAAGCTGTCAAAGGCAAAAGGGAACCTCAAGGTATGTATTGGAGACTGTTGATACCGAACACTCATAGATTTTTCTAGGTACTAAGTTGAATAACAATACCCAAAAGGCCATAAGCAAACGACGGCCTGCCCTGCTGGCATCCAGTCGAAAATTCAATGCCTACTGTGCTGACTTCGAGCGGCTTCGCCCCCCCGGTTGCCTTATCCCTGTCCCCCGCCCCCTTTCCACTGCACTCAATGGTCTTCGCAACGAAAATGATCCCACCCTACATGAAGATGTATGGATCACCCCCTCCACAGGCTCTATTCCCCGATGGCTGGATGACAATGATGTTCGTGATGGCATACGTGGCTTTCATGCTTCCGATAGATGTGCCGAGGAGGGGCTACGCCTCAATCTTGAGCGTGAAAATCTATGCCGCTGGCTGGCCCAAGAACGTGCTATCATTGCCAAAGCCATTGCTACATCCACCGGTAAATTTTTCTCCTTTGGTCAAACATGAAACAGCTAATACGCATTCTGGTAGACCCCTCCCTCGATCTTGCACTTGAGCAAAGGCAGGACCACATTGAATACCTCGAAATGTCATGGGCATCAGCACTTCGGGTGGTCGTACCATCCACGGCACGTGAGACTCCCCCCTCTGTCACAGGCCTTTACTCCCTCCACCACCTCCGATGCCACCTCTCACACCTCCCACACCTCCTACGCCTCCCACGCCTCCCCCACAGTTTCTGCCTCAAACACCTCCCATGGCTCCCCCACAGCGACTGGCCTTGGCCCTACTATTGTTGCTCGGGTCTCTCGAACTGTTTCCATTGAGCTGGACAATGATGACGAGTTCTTTGGGCACCAGGATCCCGAGGATGGTCATCCTGCCGACGAAGATATAGAGACCCTGGATGAAATGGTCACAACGGAGGAGCTGGATTCCGGCACTTCCTCGGATGTAGAGGAGTTTATGGTGATCGGGGACATTCTATCAACAGCTACGAATGACCCTAGTGACACCTCCAACATCGATCCCGCCTCCGTTCAATTCGAAATTCAATGGCAACCTCCTGTGTGTCACCTTCTACATGTATCTGAGAACCCAACTGATGGTTTTCAGGCTGACCGCAGCATTGATAACACCCTAGTCCACGAGATTCATCAAAGGAACTCGAATTTAGTTGTGTCTCTGACACGGGATCCGCGTATTGTTGTAGCCCTTGATGACAGGCCCAACCACACACTTGAAGCTCTGGACGTTGATCGTATCCGGTCCCCTACGGGACGACTTAACAACTGGGCTCTCAATGGCCTTGCTGCTTCGCTTCTCAGCATCTATGGCCATCCCACCTCACCATTTGCAGCCATGGCCAACCGCTGTGCAGTTCTCAGCACATTCGACCTCCACCGCGTCCATTTTAGGGCCTCCGACACGTCGTTATGGCGGCATCTAAGCCCCACAAAATATTGGGAAAAGCGGCTGTGGCTTCTACCTATTCATCGGCCCGATGATGAACACTGGGTGTTCGTTGCTGTTGCAGTACACCAGCAACAATTATTTTTCTTTGATAGTTTGGCTCAGCGGCAGGGATGGCGTAAGGATCTTCGGGTACGTATACCTGACAGCTAGTTGATGGGCCTCACAGACCTTTCCACAGAATGTCATGCTTTTGGTGACACGGATGGCGGTTTTGGCTCATCGTCACGGCTATCCTCTCCATATTTCAACACAGGATCTGGGAGAAGCCTGGATAGCTCAGCCGCTCTTTGACGTAGTATGTGAATAAATTCACTTGCCGCCATTACTGACTCTCCGTCCCGTAGGGTCGACCTCTTCAATCAAACGGCTACGACTGTGGTATCTGGGTTGTTTGCATGATCGGTGCCCTCTTGCGTGGTCATGCAGATACATCTTTGGTTGAGATGAACATGGGGGCAGTGCGGCGTGTTCTTTCTGACCATATCCTAACTCTACCATACTCAACACCTCGTAAAAGCAATTAATTCCTTGATCTTTTTACCTTATGTTGGAGGCATTGGAGGTGCCATGATCGGTGTGAGTGATTTGCACAGAGGTACTTGAGAAGCAGACATTCTAGTTGACAGTTCCATAGCTTCATTACAATTTTCATAATTCTATTTCAAACTCCATCTGAAGATATATGTAGGAAGAGCTTGTATGCACAGTTGCTGCCGTTTCAGTGTTATTGAAACATGGAGCTGCATTTCAGTCAATCCGACGGAGTTGTAGGTCTAGTAGATGTATACTGAGAGACTAGTAGCCTATTTGCAATGTTCGGTCCTCACATTCTCGTGCGCCAGATATATGTGTGGAGGGAGTCTGAAATAGTCCTTTTCATAGATATCAAAAGTTGGCGACATCAGAAGCATGCGGCACTCCACTACAGATCTTTGGGTATGTCAGAGGGGTGTCTTGCCCAAAATACATGAGGCTTCGACCAGATTTACTGCCACTAGAGTGATTTTGGGATCAAAGTTGTTACCGCCCATGAGACTCAGAAATCGTGTTTCCCTCAGATTTGGCTCCATAGAACCTCTTCAAATCTGGTAGGGATTGATTTCAAATGCTGCAAGCAGTGCCAGAATGAGTGGATGAGCCTGCATAAATCAACGGCCTCAGCTTTACGAGTGGCTGTGTGATGGTAAAGCTAAGGCCGTTCATAAGTGGCAGTGCTGAGGCAGTGCTTCTCTTATTTGCCTCTATTCGCATTTTGCTTATTAATTTTACCTCGTGTTGGAGGCATCGAAGGTGCCATGAGTGATGTGAGTGATTTTCACAGAGGTACCTGAGAAGTCAGATGTTTGTCTGCATTTCTTCTGACCGTAATACTTTTTCTGCCATACTCAACACCTATCAAGGAAATTAAATCCTGATTTTTTTCACTTTGTGCTGGAGGCATCGGAGGCATCGGAGACGGTATGGGTGCCAGGCGAGTTCTTGCTTGTGGAGTAGGCTTAAGCCCAACCAAATGTGCATTCAGTGCAAGAGAAGTTGTGAAGCTATTACATTTGGATAGTGTTTACGATGCAATAGTGTCGGCAGCTGTGGAACATGTACCCAAGAACTTGAGATAATACAGATGGTAAATTGTACGGGCTTGCCATTGAATATAATGCTGTAGCATTAGGTGCTCGCGAGACTGGTGAAATGGATGGTACAAATATTTGTGGTATTCCCGCCCCTGGTCCAAACTCTCCAACAGCCCAACGACCTCCTCTCGCAACCTTTCCAGAGCTTCCTTGTGACCTGCTCCGTGGAATTGAGCACAGCGTTGGACATCTCGTTCATTCTGTTCCCGCATACGATCACCATGCAGAACAACGGCAATATTTTCGCTGTATCTGCGGTAGGAGGCGGAGCAGGGATCCGTTGTATCATCGTCTTCCTCAAATGGAGGTCGTTTTTTCCAGCGGCCAAGATCTGAGACATCAATCCAGGATGCTGCTGTGAGCGCTGCCTGAAAGAGAGGGTTACTCTCAGGCAATGGCAGCTCATTCAGAGCAATGAGGTCGAGGCTGAGCGGTGGGAGCCCAGGGACATGGTTAAGGGAGTTGGATAGAGGTGTCTGAGCCACCTTGCGGAGTTGTTTCAGCCGTCTGGATGTGGCACGAACCAGTTTTCCGCTAATTAAAGTATTCATTGTTGTAGCCATTACAGTGCACCAAAAAATAAAAGGGACGTACTGAGGGCTTTGGGAGTATAATAGATCGCTTTGGCGACGTGCTAACACCTTGGCGTCAGCGGTAAGATGGCGGGCACGTCGGCCCATGAATGTGGTGGTAGTCAAAGCAAGAGTTGTTATGCGAAGTAACCGGCCTTTCGGCTCAAGTCGTGTTTGGTATTCCAAACACATGGAACAAATCTGGAAAAAAATCAATCAGCAAGGGGCAACATAAAAAATTAGATTGTGCACTTAAAATGGAGTGGTTGCGAGTTAAATGAAGACAGACCAAAAAACACAAGAGAGGACGACCGTTAAACGGCTCGTCATTGGCTGATCGGTGAGGTAAATGGCAGCGGTGTTGATGTAATGAAAGGCGGGATCAATCAGCGGAGGTGTTGGAGGTGAGATGAAGGTGTCGTTGGTGCCACTCGTGGAGCACGTGACCGCATCAGTGGCACCGGCGCCTACCTTTTTCTCTTTTCCTCTTTATCCTCTCTTCCTCACACCTCGTTCGTTTGTGTAGTGCAATACATCCTATAGGTACGTCTATCTGGGGCCATTGTCACCATGGAACTCACCTAACTCACCCAATTTAGACTCTGAATACTCTCTAGACCATCCGGATACCCTGCGCGTCAAACGCGACCCACCCCAGCTTCCATTCCAGCCATACGCGTCCCTCGTGCCTCGTAGACGCCAGCAGGCTCTGGCTCAGCGAAAGACGCTTAAAAAACACTGTTAAAAATTCTTAGCCTCCGACACCAACCCTGCCACCTCCTACGGCAACAATGGATCCCAGCGACCCTACCTCCCTTGCCTTCGACGATCCTCTGCGACCGGCCTCCCCCTTCAAGAGTCTTGAAGTGTTCCAGAACAGCGCCGCCGACCTTGCCAACCTGGACCCCGATTACTGGGGAGGGACCCGTTTGGATGGGGACCTTCCCTTGGAGCACGGGGACAGCGAGGAGGAGGAGGATCAGCTCGAGTGGTCAGATCCCCGGCCACCTCCAGCTGTGTCCACTGACCGCCCCTCCATCCATCCTCTCTCCTTCTCCACCATCACCGAACCCGATGATTCGGATAGTGAAGAGGAGGAGCAGGTTGGTGGTGGCTCCAAGTGGCTTGAGGCGGCGGCGCCTACCACACCTCCCAAAACGCGTCTGCGGGCCGAGATCAAGCCCACAGCACACGCGAGCGCCTCGACCAAGGCTGCAGTGGTGCGCAGGGCTGGAGCCGCTGAACGTGCACCACCACAACACGGAGACCCACCGCTGCCCCTGACACAAGCTCATGGGCCTGCGCCACTGCCCACAGCACAAGTGCGGAGTACACCCAAACGTTTGAGGGCGCCAGCGTCTGTGCCTCCGGTCCAAGGTTCGGGGGTTTCCTTCACCCGCTTCCATCTTTACTGACCTTGTATTTAGATGCGTCTGTGTCTACGCGAGCGCTGCTGCCTCCATCAACGGAGTACCCACCCCCACCCCCACCAATCCAAATGTCGACGCAGGCCAGCCCCCCGCCCCTCAGTTTCCCACCGATCGCGACGTTTGCAGCGACTCCCCCCCCCCGGCCTCTCTCGTCTCTGCCCCCGGATGCGAGACATCCGCCTCCACCTCCGGCACCACCAAAGGCCATGTATGGGCGCGTCCAGAGCAACACCTTCACCGCTCTGGCCCCAGGCACAACACAGTCCAAATCCCCACCCCTCAGTTTCCCACCTATCGCTTCATTCTCCGGGACCCCCCCCCGCCAGCCTGCCTCTCTGCCCCCGGATGCAAGACAGCCGGCGGTGGAGGCGGTACCGATGGCCACGGGGCGCATCCAGAGCCAGACCCCCACCGGTCCTGCTGCCCCGACCGAGCTGGAGCCTCCTCGACCTCGGCCTGACCAACATGCTTTGTTGTCGCCCGCACTAATAGCATCCCCTGGAACCCTCAACCTCACCGATTTCCGGGGCGACCTAAGCACCGTTTTGGATATGTCGGTATTCACCCCAATTCGCATGCTTCCGCTTGAATCCACCTGGAGTGACCAATTTGACGGCAATTCTCTGGATCTGCCGCTCCAAAACATCCAAGACGTCGATGTCGGAGGCGATGGAGGTGCCGCTGGAGGCGCTGGAGGCGACAACTTCGAAGGTTCCAACCTCGGGGGTAGCAGCTTCCAACAGTACGCATATCAAGAATACGACTTGGCAGGGTCCAACGGCAACGGCTTTGGGTGTGCCAGTGGTAACGACTTCGAAGGTGATAACGTTGGAGGTGACGACTTCGGAGGCGATAACGTCGGAGGTGCCGGTGGTGGTTTTGATCGCTCGTTCCAAGACCTCGACCGTGATCCAGACTCGGACTCGAACTCGGAGGACGATGATGAGCCCCAGGTAGATACGGAAGTCACAGGGATGAAGCGGAAGCGGGCCCCCTTGCCGAATGGGAGATTCTCCGCCACGCAGGAGGCGATGCTGGCTGCCACCTTTCAGCAGATGCTCGCAGTAGCCTCTGTGTGCAGCGCCGAGACCGGAATACCCCAAGAGCGGATACTCAAGCGGTTTCATAACAGTCACAACGAGGCTAACGTCCGCCGCCCTCACCGTTGGAATCTCTACGAGGCATATGCCAACCATGAGATGAACCGTATCACCGAAATCCGGCGTACAAAGCACGGTGCCAACACACCCTTGACCCCCGAGATTCCTCCCCCCTTGACTATGCCTGAGCTCTTAGAGGCTTATCCCGCGTTCATCAAGGCATGTGGTGGAGTGAAAAAAGCGGAAGAAATCCTTCTTAAACATGCGGAATTGGTAAGCACCGAGGGGGTAACCACTTACGAAGGACGTCAGCGCCGATTCACTGCTGTTCAACGGCGCTTGGATGGCATGGTATGTTCTTTCACTGTGAAATTGTGGACTGTTCTGACGCAGCACACAGATTGGGAAGATCGAAGCCCAGGATGACTTCCAGGTCATCTACTTCATTGGGGGGCCGCACTGTCATCAAGACAGTCAGTTGGCTGGGTCATCACACACATCGGGTCTCTCCGAGGTAAGCATTGCAGTTTCAAATATCCTCTCTCTGCCTGAACCAACTGACATCTGTTATAGTTTTTCGATAAACTCAACTATTCTGAGGACCAGGTTCTCGCTGCCCTCAAATCTGCAATGTAGTAAGTCATCCATCATGCTCGGAATCAAGTTCATAGGTATCTGACCTACCCTTAGTGACTGTGAACTCAAAAAACTCCACGCCTTGAAGGCCCAAGGTGGCACTGCCAACCCCTCCGACACCACCTCCTCCGCCCACGCCACCTCCAGCGCCTCTGACACCACCTCCTCTGCCCACATCACCTCCAGCGCCGGCGCCTCTGGCTCCAAGTCAGTGCCCGTAAAGGCGGAGCGCTCTATTTCCAAAGAACCTCACATCAAGCATGATTATACAGGCATGTCACTGGACGAGATTGCTGCCATGAGGCGCAGACTTGCTGCCAACCGCCACACCAAAGCTAAAGATGCCAACAATGCCGTGCAGGATCGCATGAGGCAGATGAGCATCAGTGACACCACCGACGGTATCGATCTCTTCAAAGGGAATGGGTTCAAGTGGACCGGAATACCACAGCTCTTGGGCGCGAAAAACCTTCGAATTGAGAGGTACCCAGGCGGTGAGCCCGGCGTTGAAGTCCGCTTTCCAATGGAGGAAAAGTCGACCAAGGGAGCTTCGGGATGGCGCACGACGGAGCGCGAGGGCCTGACCCAGGCACTGGACGCACGTGGGACACGAGGGGAGGGGATGCAAGTTGTGGAGTACCAGTACAAGCCGGGTATGTCGGTCTTGAGCCCTTTCGGAAACAGTCTAATGTTGTTTTATGTCTAGGCGGCATGGTAATCTTCTCATTTGATTACTCACGCGAAGTCCCACCCCCTGACTCTCCGGACTACGAGCGCCACTGGCGCACATCACATGGCCGTGCAGTGCCCTGTGCAGACGGCAACGGCAAGCTTTGGCGCGCCATTTACGATCTCGACCTGCCCAACCCCATCATCCGCAAGACAGAGATGGCACTTCGGATGCAAACAAAACCGGGTAATACCCCAGTGCCGGCGGTGGAGGAGGAGGAGGAGGAGGAAGTGGTGGTCGTGCCAAGACCGCAGAAAGCAAAGGGGAAAGGAAAAGGGAAGGCTAAGGCGAAGCAGCTGGAGGAGGTGGTGCCGGAGGTGCTGGAGGTGCAGGTGGTGCCGGAGGTGCAGGTGGTGCCGGAGGTGGAGCCAGTGGTGAAGTCCAAGAAGGTGAGGGGCAAGGCTAAGGGGAGGGAGGAGGTGAGGGAGGAGTTTGAGTCGGAGGAGGACACAGCACCTGCACGGAAGCGGCAGCGGACTGGTGCTTCGGGATCCTCTGCTCCCAAACACCCTGTCGCTGATGCTGGACGTGCTCGTAGACCCGCCGCTGCTACGTCCAAGTCGTCAGCACCCACCCCTGTCTCTGAGCCCCCTGCTGAGGGTTCCCGCCGTATTACGCGCAACACTAGCGCCGCTAACGCCGCTGCCGCTGCCCAGGAGCAGGTGGGTGGAGGCGCGGTAGGGAAGACGAAATCACAGAAGAAGGTGACATTTGAGCATGTCCCCTCTGATGACTCCGACTCCGACTCCGACAAATTTGTCCTATCGAACAGCGAATCCGGCGAGGAGGATTATGGCAAAGGCAAGGGGAAGTGTCGTGCCCCGCAGGACCTCTACTGGGACGGTGTACTCACCACAGGATTCCCGGCCCATCGGGAAGGCCTACATTCGCTCTGATGGCTCTTATGTTGGGGAATTTGCTGTCGAGTCGCCACCCAACCTCCCTCCGCCAGCAAGCGTAGCAAAGCGTAGCAAAAATTCTGGTGGTGTCTCTATACCCGCTGAGCCACGGAAACGTCCTAAACCCCGCCCAAAAGTCAAAGCAGCGGAGGCGGCCTCCTCCACCTCCTCCACCTCCTCCACCTCCATCGTTTCAGCCCCTGTCCCTCCTCCTGCCTCTCCCCCCACCCCCGCTGTCGCCGCTGAGCCCGCCAACCCTGACGGTATCCTCAGCGACCTGGTGCAAATGCTGGCAAAATTGCCTCCCCAAATGCTGATGCAGGCAATGGGCGGTGCTGCTTCTTTGCAACAGCAGCAGCAAGAACATCCTCAGTGAAGTTGGGCAAGCACCGGTTTGTTTTCTTGAATCATACACGCACACACATCACTCCCGATCTTGTATATTGTCGCATCTTGTGTATCTATCCATGTGCATATCTTCCCTCCTGTATCTATCCCCGTCTTGTTTTCTTGAACTCGTTCACCTAGGTCTTGGCTACCTCATGTATATTACGACTTCTTGGATCTCATAGAATTACTACAGCAATATTAATAATTTTGTGTATACGATCCGCCTGAACTGAGGTCAAAGACTCGAATTCAATGTGGCCTCCAACGCCTACGAGACGAGCCGTATCCTGTAGAGGATTTTAAATTAGCATCAACCATGCACCTACCGGTCTGGTCTTTGTGTGTATACCCACCCCACACAGTTCCTGTGGTTGAAGGATTCCCATTCCGCCCGATAAAGTGGCCTCCGACGCCTACGACACGAGCCGTATCTTCTAGTAGATAGAAGATTAGCGCGTTCTGAACTGCCACCTATACACACACGGGCGTGGTTTTTGTGTACTCACCTGCACACGGTTCCTCGTAGCCATTGAGGGGTTCCAATTCCGCAGATAATTTTGATAATAGAGTGATGGCTGCTCATTTGGGTGGTAAGAGATGACAGCTTCTTGAAGGTTGGGGGCTGGGAGGGACTGTTCCCATGTCGTCTTGTGGTTGAGTTCAACTTGAGAGAGTAGCGGCAGGAGCCTCACTGTGGTGCAGAGGCTTTTTGGCGCAGTGAGGTAAGTCCGAGGTAGGTGTGGGAGGCGGGGTAGGCGGGCCATGCTAACGCCGACATGCCGAGGACGCAAGCAGCGCCGATCTCCGACGTCTACAACACCAGCGCAGACCTCATAGGTCGTTTCACGTACCACTACGGA
The DNA here is from genome assembly GCA_029282495.1 of Mycena albidolilacea. Lineage (NCBI taxonomy): Eukaryota > Fungi > Basidiomycota > Agaricomycetes > Agaricales > Mycenaceae > Mycena > Mycena albidolilacea. The sequence goes on along the minus strand of JARIHO010000080.1, from coordinate 165,329 downwards.
AATGACCTAAGAGGGGTTGCCGTAAGTAATAAAGTGGCTGTCTTAGGTGATCAAAGGCCTGGATCCAACTTTCACCGGGATCTTTAAGGTCTGCCTGTAAATCCCGCCATGGTTTAAGCAGGACTAACATTGCAGCACAATAGAAGTCGTGAATTTCTGGGTCGTCGCGCCTTGGAAATGGACTACCAATGAAATTTGGAAGTGTATTGTGTCCGGGTGATTTGACAGCCCGTTCTTTCTTTCGACGGGCTGGGTGCGGTGACTGGTACCGAACCCGGGCGTTTCTTGGTCGTCCGGGCCGGCGACAACCATCTTCATTGTCGTCATGTATTTCTGCTTCTGATACGACGTGTTCGCGGTAATTCAAAATCACAAAGCTGGGTGTCATAATCGACAGCATCAGGGTTAGGAGGACGACTGTATGCAATTGTTTTTTCCACTGGAATCTGCTTTACAGACTCCGCCGTCTCCAAACCGGGCAGGTAGGCTCTGAGATTTTCTTTGATATAGGCTGCAATTCGAGCACGGAAAGACTCCTGCTTCAATAATTCCAACATCTGATCCGGATTCGGGGTATGTTTGAGCGCGACCAGAACATGGAAGTGGAGGGAAGCTCGGTTCTGTGCCTCTGACATCCCAAAATAAGCCGCAACTTCACCGAGAATTCCCATCGAACTGCGGAATTGAAACACCGTGCTCTCGACACCGAATAATGTTCCCAAAATAGTTCGAATCATGAAATGAAAAAAATTTGGCTGCCGCGTATGGATCCGCCGCAATATTTTGGGCCCGTTTATCTTGATCTGGGCCCATCAACGCTACAAAGTTATCCAAATCGATTTGCTCGCTGGCAAAGACTTGGGCAACAGGATCGTGAATATTGGTGGGATTGATGGTCATCTACAAGCTCCAAGGTTGCAGAAATATTGCGGTGGACCAAATTTGGCTCCGCGACTGGCAACGCGACTGGTTCGACCCACTGACTCGGCCGACAGCCGCATGAACATGCTGGCGTAACAGGCGGACAGCTGGATCGGAAATTGGAACTTTTTGTGCTTCCTCTTGACAAGCCTGCTCCAACTTTGCTGTCGTGATGGTGGCCATGATTCGAGCATCGGTTTCAAAATTTCTCCGGCGCATCTGAATCCGCGCTGACATGAGAGCCTCTCGGCGTTGCAAGATTCCAAAAACCACAAATGGGAATGTCTCATGTCGACGGAAACATCGGTCATGATATTGCAAAGCCCACTTGATGTGGTCTTTGAACTCACTTTCACTGGTTGGTCCGCCTCGAGTCCCCCTTTGCCATACGGAAACAGACATGGGAAAGCTTTTTCAAAGAAATTCGGTCGATCCGGATCAAGTGCTTGTTCAGGATCCTGTGACAGTCCAAAATCGTTGACAGGTCGCCGACCGTGTCGTACGGCATAACCTCCCTCCTTGTCTTCTTTCCACATGTTCATGAGCCCCCAGGCCATCATTTCATTGGCGCTCAATTTCGACAGATCGGTATCGACAACACCAGCGAAGGTCAATGGAATGACATCTGGGTCTGATAGAAAAAAATTAGTTTACCGCCCTGCTAAAAAGCGAAATTACTGTACCATCTGAGTCAGATGAGCAAAACTTGGTATAGTGCCACCATCCTCTTCACTCGGAGTGGGAACGATCCCTAAAGAAATTTGAAATAAATATCGACTAGATGTACAGTTAACGTGAGCTTACCGACTTCAACCTCAGATTCCTCGTGCCGAGGAACATACCCATCGCTTTCCTGGTCGATAATACCTGTATCCGTTGACTGCCGTATAACACTGGTAATTGCTAACGGCACATCGTCTTCTGGTAATGCCTGGATCCTCCTGTCATCAATTTTGATATGGCCATAGTACTTGGATTGAAAGCCTTTAACCAACGAAGTACACGGCGAACAACGGCACGGCGGACACGAAAGGTATTATGCAACCAATTCTTCGGGAGTTCTCCAAGCCCAACATATGTGACCGTAATAACGGAGGCCAATATCTCCGGCAGCCGCGGCATCAGGTTTCCCTCAATCATTGTGGATACTCCTTCGACATCCAGGTCATACGTGGTAACCGTACCTCGCACTCCCCTCTGAAGTTGAGAAGGATCGAAGGTGCCTCGACATTTTGGATGCAGTTTGAAAACGTATACACGGGGATAAAGCAGCGCAACAAGAAGCTGCTCGGGAAATGTCAAAACCTGGAGCTCCCAAGGAATGCGGCCGATCCACAAATTGTTTGCGAGCGAATGTCTGGGAGGGAGATCTTTCCCATCTTGCAAACTGTGGAGACATTCGGAACACACGTTAACCTTGACCGTATCGCCTTCCTGCATAACTCCAGCAGGCTCGAGTAATTTTCCGGAAAACAAATCATATGCTGGATGGGGGACCTGGGGTACCAAGCGGTGCAGATTGGGGATGTTCTCCAGGAGCTGGTGCGCCATTTTGTTTGGATGCACATCAACTTCACGACCACACACCGCACAAACACCAACCATGACCGCTGCATTGGACGTTGCCGTATAGAATCGGCGATATAATGCTTTTCTTTCGTCCACGTTTGAGAGCAGTAAGAACCTAGCGTGCAAGCCGTCTTCTATCAGAAAGATTTCAACGCAAAACCAAAGAATAACCTGTTAATATCACGAACTTCCACTTCCAGACCGGCCTCCTCCTCAAATTTCGTAGCAACTCGTCGCGAACTCAGAGAAACCGGCTGCTTCCTTTTCCTGCTACGCTCTTCGGCTCGGCCTTGCTTTTCCATCCTCTTGTCTTTCGCAGCATTTCGAAGAACACAAAGGTCATCCTGTGAGGCATTTATCTGAATGTGCGCAAGAAGTGCCGCCTTTGTTTGATTGGCTTCGCGAGGGATACCCAGGCGTCTACCGAGAAATTGGCGAAGTTCTTGGACACTCAGTATCGAAATATCTTCCTCGCCGGCTAACTGTGCCATGTCATTTGGCCGTTCAACTGTTATGGTGTAGCGCAGCGGCGGGGTAAAAACTGGTGCCCAACCTGGTTTTGTTTACCAAACATCAGATAACTCTGCCTTAACACCCACTTGCAGCGATGAACTTTTTCACAGAGACGCAATGACGCACACTTATAGAAAACTCTCACTATCTCGGCGCAGCCGACATTCGCAACGGAGTGATCTGGAAAAAATCGGGACAAGAAAATATCCTCGTTGCTAAGGATTCTGTAGCAGCAGAAGACGAGCATGCCACAGAATCCGACTCCGATGGAAAGAAGGAAGATGATAACTCTGAAGGAAGCACTGTTGACTCGGAGCCTGAGTCGGATCCCACCACGTTTCTCACCCCTGCGCCTCTCGTTTTCATCGCCCAGATTTCTCCGGAGAGCTGCTTCCTCATGCCCAATGGCAATCGGAAAGGGCCAACGGAATATGCACAGAGCTTCACCAACGTCAAATTGAACTGCCTCGCAGTTGTACCATCCCAAACCCCAGTCTACGTCAACGACTTCACGAACGTTCTCGGAAATATTCGGTGGTTCATGGCGCAGAGTGAAACGGCAGGATATTCCAAACAAGGGATCTTCAATGCCAGCGAAACGCAGAAACGGTCGATCAAATTGCGTCACGTCCTATTCCAGGTCGGTACACTGGTCTTACTATGCTCTTCCGGCACTAACGAAACTCTGATCAAATCAGAAAGTCAATGGCGAGCCGAGCAAGTGCACATACCACCTCTCATACTCCAGAGACTAACAGCGACTTTTGTTTCATTCACAGCCGAAGAAGACATCGAGAGCATCGAGAATTGGCCCGTTAACGAGAATGCTCGCAAAGCAGCAACGGAATTGAAAAAGAACCACCGCATCATACCTCTTCCAGCTTATGATATCCACGGGAACCTCATTCATCCAACTCAATACCGGGACACCCTGAAAGGTGTGGTAGTCCGGGTCACAGTGCTCCTTAAACACTGGAGTATTACCGCGAAAGACAACGTAAACGGGAGAGACACCTACACCGCGGACATCGAGAACCTGCGCGTCTTGGTGGCTGTCCCGAAATTTGGCGGTTCTCCTAAAGCTGCCCGAAAAATCGCACAAACGGACCCGGGAAGCCCGTCCAAGAAACAACACCGCATCTGAAACCAAGGTACATTCATCACCCAAGTCTTCTGAATCTGTCTGAAAAACTTCGAAGATGATTCTGAGAAACTTCCAAAGATGATTCAACGAAACAGTGACCGCTGACTAGTGACCGTGCTGAGAAAACGAAACATGAAATAAGTTCCTTAACAAATGTACTTGTACTACAGAATTGCTACTATGCTCATTCTTGAATTCAGTGTATGTAAAAAATGAGACCCTGTCAGGCAAGGGCTGTGCCGCCAAGGGCGGTGCTTTCTAGTTACGTATCTGGATCCTTATCGAAAGACATTCGCTGGCGGTAGGACGTGAGTCCTTGCGAACCCTATACTCACCACCATCTCAATATCTGCTCTCAGGATACCATCCATAGCCACTTGCCCCCACTGCCTGGCTTCACTTGATCCCCAACTCCCCCAGTTCCGAGCGATCTCCTAGAAACCAACCGACCGCCGACGGAACCCGAGATACTCAATATCCACGGTGCCATTGATGAAAAGCGAGCCCAGAAAACACGCTTGGAGGCTCGAATTGCGGCTGTCCAATCGCTATTGGAAAAGCTCAGGATGAACTGCGACAATCTGGACGATGATATCCAAGCACACAAGGGGACGTTATCTCCTCTTCGACGGATGCCCATCGAATTGCTTTCACTCATCTTCGTTTTTGGGTCTCGCTTCAAATATCTGGAACCCCCTCCGTGGACTGCGAGCCAGGTGTGTCACCTCTGGCGAACGGTTGCACTGTCCCAGTCCTCGTTTTGGGCAACCATAAACCTCGACTTTGAAAGAACGAGCGAAATGGATCGCAAAACCAGCACACCCTTCAGACTCAAAGCTCAGCTAAAACGATCAGGAACTTTACCTCTTTGCATCGACTTTGCCTGTCGCTATAAATTCGGCAGTGCGAAGCCGGAATTAGTCTTGTTGGACATCCTCGCCCAGCATTCCACCCGATGGGAAACGGTTCGACTTTTCGGTCCGCTGTACATGTTCAATGATTTAGCTTGTATTCGCGGCAATTTGCCGCTTTTATGCAAGCTGCAGGTCTTGTGTCACCCACCTGACCCAGACGACGAACACACGGTCGATGTTTTCGAGTTTGCTCCTAACCTCCGAGACGTGATTGTGAATATGGAGGGCTTTCACGAGGACCCGGTCCGCATCTTACTTCCCTTTCCCGGGCTACAGCAATATGCAGCCCGGGATACGTTGGATTCCCAACTTCGCACCCTTGCATCGGCTTCCAACCTCGTGGAGTGTGCGCTGGATATAGATGATTCTTCAGATATATCTGTGCCGCCAACCAAGTTGGTCGCGTTACCGCATCTCCTTCGCCTCTTCTTGCTGGATTCGAAACTGTTGGACTGTTTGGATACGCCTCAGCTCGAGGAACTGTACTGCTCCAGCCAATCGAACCATCTATCATCCCTCTTTAAACGGCGACCACCATAACGCCTCCGAAAACTCGTGTTATTCTTCCCGGCATCCGTCCTCGATATATCCAGTATCCTCCACTTGGCTCCAACAATTACAGACCTCGGTGTCTGCGTCCCCGCCGAATCCTTCGATGAACTGAACACCTCGCTCATACTACGGAACGAGCCCACCGATGTCGGTCTCGCCTTGAGATTGATTGTCCTCGCCTGCAACGAGCGGCTGGGGCAGATCTTGTTCCGGCGATATAACCAGCATATACTTACTCATCGACATGCTCACATCGCGGTGGCGCGCTGGAGCTGGAGAGTTGCGTTCAATCAATGTGCCCGACAGCGAGTTTGACATGCGGGACGAGCGGTTGGATGAGTTGGAGAGCGAGAGGTTGGTGTTCACGCCCTCCCCCGACGATGCGCACATTGGGATGGTGCCGGAGCACCTGCAGCTCAAGAGCTCTTACTGGTGATTGAAGTCCCAGTCAAATTCCTCATTATCGTGGAGGTGCCGTGTATCCTTTAAAATTGTAAACACCCGGCACTGACACTCTGTGGTAGATTCTCACTATGTATCTACCGCTCAGAATGAATTGCCATGTCCTCCAGTTCGTGATAGATGGTGATCTTCCGGAAATGGTGCTTGAGCCGGCCGCCGTACAGAAAAATATTCGATACTTTCGGCCCCTTTTTTCTTCCTCACTTGGGCTCTGAACCGTTCCAGACAGCGCTTGTGGGTGTTCCGACGCGATTTCGAGCGCAGGCCCATAATCTTGACGAATAAGAAGAGATGACATCTTTCTGATGACATGACGGTTAAATGGACATTTTATTAGCTCGTTTAACCCTCAGAGGATTACCCTCTTGTTCCAACCTTCAGATACGGGTGGAAATCCTCCTTCCTTCCGGAAACCGAGCAGTCGTAATTTTCGAGATAGACACTAGGCAATCCATCCGGACCATCATGACTGTTCTTTTCACCCCGTTGGATGTTGGCGATATCACCTTTACGAACCGAATCGGTGAGTGTGTACTTCCTGGTAGTATGTATCGGTATTAATGTTCCTCAGGGATGAGTGCGATGGCGAGAAATTGAGCCGACACCAAGAGAGTCCCTAACAATGTCATGAAAAATCTTCAACGAGCCCTCAGTGGTGCAGGCCTCATTCTCACTGAAGCGACCCTTATTTTATCCCAAGGGTTTGTGTGCTGCATAACTTTCAACCGAAAATATAATGCTAATCTCGCCCTTATCAGCGCACAGTACGACAGAAGCCCCGGAATCTGGAACATGGAACAAGTAGCGGAATGGAGAAAGATAACCAACATGGTTCATTTGACCAGGAACAAAATTTACTGTCAGATCCGCACTGCAGATGCGGTATATCGTGTCCATTTTCTCACGTCCCCGAGCAGCTGTGGCATGGTGCGCCGTCCCTGTTTCATTCACGGATTCCAGCTAATTTCCGACCAGTGGGTCGTCTCGCCAACTCGGAGTCCGAGAAACTTGGCATAGCGGATATAAGCTGTATTTTCATTAACCAGTCCTTTTCTGCATTAGCCAGTCTATGGTCCTTCAGCTATCCCTGCACGCGCCCAAGGCAACATAAGTTCCTTTCATGAGCTTCGGGATGCGGAGTCCTGTGTGCCCTTCTAGCTCCGAGTCTCTGTCCCAAACGACTAATTTTTGGGCCTGTTCTAGTGTCCCAAAACCTGGGTTTTGCCTATAGCTGATGACCGATGCTGATGGGGTTTGCCAGTGCTGATAAGCAGCTCAATCGAGGAGATCATCAGTTATAAGCAAGGATATTCAAAGTGGGTGGATCATAAGCGAGTATCATCACGTGTAGGCAGAGCTATTTTGCAATCCTGTATTTGACAAAGAATCAACATTGAACAGTCCCACCATGTCTACTTTTGACTTGGCTGGCTTTCAACAACTCCATTTTCTGGGTTTCCAAAGCTGTGGAGCTCGTGTGAAGCCTCCAATCTGTGGCCCGAGCAAGGTACATAACTCAAGTGATGCCATTCCGAAATTTATTTATACATGTATGTGTGCCTGCCCAGCATGACTTGAGATGTCTACAATCGTCATTTGCTGATGTTGACTTTGCTGACTTAATTCTAACTACTTACTAACTTCGCTCAGATGCCTTCACAATCATACAATATAAAAGATCTTGAAGATCAAGAGTAGTTTTTGCCGTTTCAAGCAGAGTGATGTACACACTGCCTATGACTATGACCCCTGAACAATGCTTACGACCGACTTCAGGCTTGCTTATAACTGATTAACTGCTTTAAAGCCCCGGACATAAGGGGGGTACCTGCTGATGGGGTTTATAACCTACTACCAGCGGTGACCAGGGCTGGTCGGCAGTTTAAGTTTTTTCCGACAAGCCTAATGAAGTGCCTGATCCTACAATACTTATTAAACTATTCAAGGCCACCGCCAAAAATGCAAAGCTTGCCGGGTTCGATGGGGTAGAGTACAAGTTGAGTTTCCTATCCAGCTCCAGCCGCTCTGAAGGCTTGATATTAGTGCATGTGGCGAACGGTTTCCTTGTTCACCAGTTTCTGGATGGGGCAGGGACGGCGAAAACTGTGCTCGGTTCGGGCCCGAGGTCCTCAAATTACTGGTGGTTTTCGGTTGCAATGTTTCGCTGAAAATTAGCCTGGGCAAGTCGCTTTGTTTGCGTACAGTCGTAAAGTAAACTGATTTTCTGTCTCTCGCAAAGGGGGCGGATACAACGACATTGGGATGCATCTTGATGACACCGCACAGACTTTCAGCTACTTCCTGTCTGAAGCCGACAAGCTGAAATCGTTGTACATAATGCTCTCTCAATATATACCTCACTTGGACCCGATGATCGATGGTAGGCGACATGCTAGTTTCCCTCCCGGAAGCCGAGATTCTGACCTGAAACCAGGAAAAGAACGGGGTACTCCTCATGATCCTGTATCAACATACGCCAAATTGATTCACAATGCGAAGACTTTCGTCGTGGGTGGCGTCACTCCCGAGGAGGCAGAAGAACTAGCGAAAACTGGTGAAGTCAACGGAGCCTTCTTCGGGATGTCTTGGTTAACACATCCGGACCTCGCGAAACGCATTCAGCACAGCAAGAGGATAGATAATATGGCAGCAATGTCACAGCTGTACGGTGATGCGAACGTGGACCCGTGCCTCGGATACACCAACTCCCCAGCGGTCACATATTGAGATGCAGACAATACAGCGGAACTCACTTGTTGCATCATCAATATACATTCATCGGTCTGGGATTCACACCGTGACCACAAGAGCCTGATCAGGCACTGGTTGTTTGGTATCCTGCCCATGTAGGTGTAGTAACTTACCTAGGAAGAAGCAATTTATTGAACGAGCAATTTCTGCTTCCGGCTTTTGTTTCGGGTTTTTTTGATTCATACACTAGCTTTTGGTTTGACATTCCAATAGGTTACGTTGACCTAATTCAATTTTTTTGGGTTCATGGTGTCAAAGCAAAGCACCGGCATATCTCGTACTCGCTTAAAAGCATGGTGCTCTGGCTTTCCATACTTTCCCCATGGCATAAAGCAGAGAAGGTCAATATTTCCTTTTGTGGAAGCAAAGGCAGCAGGAAGCGACGCCATGTGATCGTGTCCCGTTTGCCGATCACATTACACATCGGACTCCGGACGTCGGCCAGCGAGAAACCTCAAGCACCTAGGTTTCCAAATGTTAGAAATTTTGTACCAGGAGTTTCTCTTGAAAGCTGTCTCAGTAGAATAATCTGTTTTCATCCTCCGAGTCTTCCTCCCTTTACCTCTTTCTCAGCTCGTTTTTTCTTTTTCCCCCCTTTTCGCGAGCGGGGGATTCGACCCATAATGCCATTGGGTTGCTGGTCCTTTCAATTTCTCTCTTATGCTGCACACACTCGCCATGGCCCTCTGACCCTCCGCGTTCCCTCCCCAACTCTTGAAGCGAATGCGGAATATCAAAATATTGAAGATTAAGTATACTGTATATTCAAATCTATATCCACCAAACACATCTAACAGTCAATTCCATACAAGGAAGCTCAAATGTACACCACATCTCTGCATTCGTAGCCGAAACACTGCCTAAAGTAGCTGAATGATGTTGTTGCTGTCTCTGTAATTTAAATCCACAGGGCCAATCTGAATTGTCTGATTATTAGTAGCTTGGACGAACTTCTTCAGGCTCTGTTGACAGAGCCTGTGAAACAGGTGACGGGGCCAACACCTCAATAATGTTTCTCGTCTGTTGAATCCACGCGTCCACTGGTATGAGGCTCACTGCGTTAATTCCCTTCTTTGTTGCCTGAATCCCCACGGGCAGGAACAAAGTGATGCGCTCCGCCAGCGCCTGGACATATCTGTACAACTCGCTCTTGGTGTCGAACACGCGATTAACCCAGCCTATTTGCGTTGCAGTGATGGCATCAATTTTGTATGCACTGAAAGAGTATTTGAAGGCGTGGCTGCAGCCAATGAGGGATTGGGCCAGAATTTGTGAGCCGCCGGTGGGGTTGAAGCCAAAGGGGGTTTCGAGTTGGGAGAGCTGGATGGAGGGTGAGTTGAGGGCAAAGCACATGTTGATGCTGAGGAGGAGTTTGTTGCCGAAGTTGTATGCTCGCTGGGAGGGATTTGTGATTAGTGACAGTGTGGTAAATAGGCACACAGTAAGTGAAAACACTCACTCCTTCCACTATGGCAATGGTTGCCTGTGAGAGCTGAGTAATGTTATAGAGGATAGACACCGGGAAAGGCATCTGGGAATTTTCCGGATCAAAAAGAGGAAGAGGTGACTCTGCAGTGAATAATAAGCCACGAGCAATATTTTAGACTGGAATACGCACAATAACCTGGGAGGAAAAAGTTGACGTTCAAGTGAGAGGTAAAATACTCTGTGTTGGCACTAGAGAATACCACAACCTGGATATCCGTGTCGTTCCTCTGCCGCTCCTTGATGAGATTCACGAGGTCTGCTAGAACATGAAAATTGATGACATTGATGGTGGAGAATGCTGATAACGCACACCTCAATTAGTAATATTTCCTATAGTTGGAAAATGTAATAGAAAATGTTAGTTTCAAAGTGATAGGAAAGGTGGAAGGAAATCACCTGTTTTCTAATCTTGAAAAGGCAAGCGGAAAATACTATTTTCCGACATCATTTCACAGCCACCGGAAATAATCAGATTCATCTTATTGTGAAATGCAAGCTGAAAGTAAACCTTTCCCCTCGTTTGTTAATCTTATTGTTTCTGCCCTTGCCCCACGGCTTTCTGCCCTTGCCCCACAGCTTTCCCCTCACTCCACAGCTTTCCGCTCGGCAGAAACAAAGTTTCAGCTTATGTAATAAACGAGGGGAAAGGTGTACTTTCAGCTTGCCTTTCACAATCAGATGAATCTTACTGTTTCCAGTGGCTGGGAAATGATGTTGGAAAATGGCCTTTTCTGCTTGCTTTTTTTAGATTAGAAAACAGGTGATTTCCTTCCACCTTTCCTATCACCTTGAAACTAACAGTTTCCATTACATTTTCCGATCTATAGGAAATATTACTAATTGCGGTGTGACAACGGAGTAATCCGTGGAACCAGTGTTCCTGAGTGGGACCATGCCGTGTAATTCTACCTACCTACCTACCTACTGATGTTCATAATACCAGCAGAGGTATTGTCTTGAGCATTCCGAACGATGGGTACCTGGTGGCGGTTGCAGACAGTGACAACAGTGCGACACTGGCAAAGTGGAGAAGTTGTCAGGACATCTTTCTAGATTGTTTGAGTGTTGAACTTGCCAGTCTAGAACTCTCCTTCTTATAGTATGCTCAAGCTGACCATGTGAGTTCAAGTGACATTGTTCATCAGTCAGCAATGATTGTAAGTAGTCCTTGTTTCTCGGTAATCGGTTCCCTGCCCATACCCGAGTCTATGGTAAGAGGTTTAGTCTTTGATTATTGAGGCCACTGTTCAGTTAACTGGTCAAATGGAATTCCAGTCACGCACATAACCTGTCTCGACCGACATTATTACTTAGCTTTGGGATTATGGGGATTCTTATGAAACCCGACCTCCTGCGACAGATCACTATTCAATATCTTGCATGTATGTCTATGGATGTTCCTGGCCACATCCATTCTCAAGATTGAGCAGAAACCATGTAACCTTTTTCACTCATCCACAGACTGCTTGAATCAATTGACACAATGAGAAATAAGAAAAATGCTGGTAGACAAACATTATGAGACCTGGAAGCATCCGTGTTGGGTATTCACATCAGCAGGACTTTAAACAGCAACAAAGTTGAACCATCAACCTGCCCTTTGCTGCTATAGACAATAATGTTTCCTGCACATGTCTGGACAGCCAGTGTGGATGACAACATCAGTGAGCAGCACCAATCTCAGCAGTAACCACAGCTTCTGGCACTTTTTTCTGATGCTAGGTTTATCGGGAATTTGCCGATGAGGGCCACGAGTGACTGTTGGCAGTGAAGCAATAGCACTATATTTGATTTGGTCATTCAAGGTGGTGTTTTCCCCTCCAGTGGCAGTGTTTGATGAGCAATTAGTCACAATTATGGTTATGGAGGTGGATAAGCTGATTCTTGTCGGATTCCCGAAGGGCAGAAACAACGACTCAGACCAGACTCTGTTTCCTACCCCCACTATCTTCAAACAATATAGCAACCACACCCCTAGCATGGTAGGGCAAGGAATGTTGCAGCTGATCAAGCATCTCCTTAAAGAAGCAGAGGAGAGGCCAAAATAGCACACAATGCCAATGCCAGACTTTCCTTAGACCCAACAGCCATGGCACCTCCGCTCTGCATTTTGTCTCCACTTGGAAGGACTCTGACAAGTTCGGGGAGAGACTGCAATGCGGCTTCCCCATCAACTGGCAGCATGTACTGGTGCACAAAGTGGACACAGCAGAAGTTTTTGACCCCAGAGCATCTCAGAACTAGGGAGGCCTGGTAAGGAATCATACACATATTCATGACTGACCGGAATCCTACCTATCAATATTTTTTCTTTCTTTCTTACAATAGTTACGAATACTCTGTCGCGGAATTATCAGACCTTAGTCATGTGATATTCTTGTTGTAGTTTATGATTTGGCTGATAATAAGATCTATCTACACATTGTTTTCTTCCTCGTATCCCTCCGTCTGGCCCTCATCTCTCATTAAGTATCTCTGAGTCTCTGAGGTCAGTGGGCATTAGGAGACCCTCAAGGTAAGAATCCTTATGAGTTTGCTAACTGGTTACTGCATAACTACATACATGGACTTGCGACTATTCCCCTGTATTTTTCCCTTCAATTCTCGGAATTTCAGAGAGCTAAGGTGTCCTGATACCTGATCTGTGGATTTCCCTTTCAGAGGATATCTGCAGAAGGGAACAAGAAAATAGGTCCTTACTACAGTTGCACTATGTCATGAGCTCACCAGGCAACTAGTATGGCAACCCTCTGTAAACTCAGTAGAGTCTTGCACCCCTGTCTGATTGTGGATCTCTTTTGGTTGAAAATTCCTTCAGCTCGGCACAGAAGACTGGCCCGGACCCACTCTGAGGCCTCCAAGGCCACACAAAAATTCTCCAAGACTCCTAAAGCTTACTCTGAGCCCTTACTAAGGCTTAGGAGCAATAAGGCCTTAGGCCTTAGGGCAAGCACTGTTCAAAAGTGTAAATAAAAAAATATTCAGCATATCCAAGTTACATAAATACAAGACAGAAGTACATAAGAACAGAGTTTAGCATAAAGTTGTCTCAGAGTTAGAGAAAACACCTTCTGGGGAAGCATCAAGATATATGGTTTCAACATCCTGTTGCTCAGATGTTCCTCTGTTCAATGCCCGATTGGGTGCACTCAAAGTGGTGAGCTGCAGCAAAGATTTCTGATGAGCTGTCAAAAGCCTGACATCAATTTGAGCCACATCTTTAGCTTGCAATGACCGCTCAAACAGTGGGCGGGCTGTTGTCCAAAAGCTAATTGCCTTTGAAGTATGACCTTGTTTGTTTGCTAGGTCTCCCAGACGTACCATGCATTGTGCCTGGCTGCGATGTATGTCCATGTGGGCAAATCCCTCCAGAGCCACTATATAAAGATTGGTGGCTGTGTCGTCATCTTTGGTGGCAAGGAATACATCTCCCAGAAAAAGAAGTGCTTTGTGGAGTGCCAATTTGTCTTTGGTTTTGTAGGCATGTCCACAGTACGTCACTGGCCATCTGGTGTGCCATTCTGAACTTGCCCAAGCTGTGATATCCGCAAGTCTTTCCAGGCAGAATGATTCAACCTGATGGTCTGCCCCCCACAAGGAATGAAGACATTCCTGCAATTTAATCCTTGCCACATCAAACCTCTCTTCTCTGAGTTCTGCATCAGCCTCAAACATGGTCGAGTAGATAATCCCTTTCTGATACATCTGATGCCTATAAATATCTTTTGCTTTGTTCAACTTGCAGTATACATCCGCTGTATCGCCACATAGTGTATCAATATGTGCAATATTGAGAAGTGATATTGCATAGGGATAAGGATCTTGCTCAGGAGAAGTGGTTTCAACTCTATGATTGTAAATTTTTCTGGCTTCAGCATACTCCGACTTCTGCAGATAGATCTCCCCCTGTGCTATTGCAATTTCATGGTCTACCCTCCCATCAGCCATACCACAGATACCAAGCATCACTCTGCTTCTGTGTAGTTGGTCTGCACTCTGCTTGAAGTTACCTAGGGATGTCAAACACCCAGCTTCAATCCACAGTGCACTTGCTTCATGATATAAATTTGCAGAAAGTTGGGATAGCCTCTGTGCTTCACTGGCATGTACTTGGGCAGTACAATACTCTCCAGTCATCCATTGGAGTTGAGCCATGTTTATCAAAGTATTGGCCTCGTAGCTGCTGTCTGGACACATCCTTGCCACTTTTAGTGCCCTTTGGTAAAATTGCATAGCTTGAGGTGGATCACGTCTAGAGCCATAGAAATAGATACCTGCTGCATTGTAGAAATCAGCTAGGATGGGACCATATTAAATTATGATGGCCACAGAAAGATGAACACTCACATTCAAGGGGAGGATTATTGGCAAGTTCAAGAATACTTATGCCCTGAGGTATAATTTGTTCCGTATCAAAGGTGGGGTAGTATTCATATGAAAGTAAAGCTTGCGTCATAAATTGAATCATCAGGTGGTGATCACCCAGTCCAGGTACAATGGGTTGAATACGCTCCATCAGTGCCAAAGGACCACGTCCAGTGATCCTGTAGAATGAGCACAGTGTTGATATGCTGTAGATGGTGTCCCTGAGATCTAAAGCATTGTCATATAACCCCTGTTGCAGCACTTCTTGGAAATTGGCCAGATTCTGGGTTATTTCATTCATCACAGGCTGCAGTTGCTCTCCACTATACTTCTTGTATAGCTCCAAAAGTGCATAGAACAGCTTGCGAAGACATTGCACAAGGGCCGTGGATGGAGGCAAGAACTGTTGGACATGTTCTCGCACAGGCATCAGTGACCTAAGTCGCCGGTTGCTGTCCTGATATGCTAGCGATGTGGCGAGTAACACAGACTTGCAACTGAGAATGTTGGGAATTGGAAGTTTGCTTTGGACCAGTTCAGCATCAGAGAGTCCATCAGGGAGGATTGAGAGAAGGCTCAACAACTCCTTGCTATTGGATGTGATTCGAGGACTGGAAAGGGAGAGCTGAATGGATGCGTCCAAATTGGATTGTCGGTCATAGCCCACAGAGAGCAGTGCTGTCCTCTTGGTGTCCCATCGAGCCAAGACATTTGAAAGCCCCTCATAGTCAGACAAATGAGCCATGAGGTCTACCGCTAGGGGCATATTATCTGTGAATTGGAGGATTTTCTCAACCTCCTCCCTTCTATAGACATTATCTGTAATATCCATGAAGGTTTGCTGTGCAGCTTCAACTGACAGAGGTTGGAGTGGCGATAAAAATGGATGAGTCCAGTGGACTTTGGCAGGTCTTTCCATTCCTCGCATTGTAATCTGCCAGAGATTAGAGACACAAAAGCAAACCACTGGCTGGACATACCATGAGTGCAAGATGCTCCAATGCTGTGAGCAGTGCAAGAAATTCTTCAATGCTACCACGGGATTGGATTGGTTCCCACACTGTTTCAAGGTTGTCCAGAACCAGAAGACAAGATGGCTTGCGGGACAAGTACTGAACAACAGGTTGTGTGAGATCAGTTCCTGGCTTCAGCCCAACATGTAGTCCAATGAGGGCAGCAAGTTCAATGCTGGTAGTTGCAGATTCTGCACTGACAAAAATTCTATCTTCAAATTTTGCAGAAGTGTCTGGATGGTGTAAGACTGCTCTTGCAAGGCTTGTCTTCCCCATTCCACCTCCTCCGAGAATAGCTATCCTGGGTGACTCCTGGCTGAGGATTTTCATGATGTTCTCCACCTCTGATTCACGACCATGAAAAATCTTGGGCTTTGAAGGCAACATTGAAAATGAAGTTGAGCTTGCAAGATAGTGTAAGAAAGAATTCATTGATAGATAGGGCACAATACCTGTGTTTGGAGTCATTTGGACCCAGATAAACCTGCCTCACACTAAGTTGGGGGTGAACAAGCTATGAACTGTGTACATACCGATGACCTATCCGATGTCGTACTGGCATCAGACTGGGTCTGAATGAGTTCAAGTAAGTCTTCATGCATGCGCTGCATGGTTTCCTTTATGGCATCAATTTCACTGATCATTACAGGCCCAGTGGAAATCTAAGCACAGTTAATCAACCTTTTGTAAGAAAATACGAATATGGACCACACCTTGAAGAATTCTGTGGCTCGATCCAATCCTGCATGACACCCTTGGAGTAAGTTCTGCATTTCGTTATTACGAAACAGGTGCTTGAGCTTGTTTCCATCCTGTTGCGCCTCGAGAAAAGCATATATCTTGTGAAGAGATCTAAAAGAAGTTCATCAGCCACTATCTTCTGACTTGATCCAACCTACTCCATGAACCTCGCAATGTTGTCCAGCATTACGGGAGCCAGTGATCCAACTGTTTCAGACTTCAGGTAGAGATTGATAATTGCATATAAGACTGGATGAATCTTCTCCATCAGCTGAGCACATTCATTTTTATTCCGTTTCACATTCTATGCCTGCCTGTAAGTGCCTCAACTGTCAATGTTCAAGGTTTCTTACCTGAGCCATACTAATCAAGGATTCAATGGTATTTGCAATGGACTGAATAAATGGTGGCCCAAATGCATCATTCAGCTCCTTGAGAAGTGTTAGGGCAGGGGTCAAGCACTCTACAATGTGGGTGACACGAATTTCTGTCAGGGTCGATTGGCGGGGCATCTTGAGATGGGGATCAAAGATGGGGCTTGCATGTTATATGTGTCCCCCCATGGCAGCGTCCTTGCCTGGAAAATTGATTGCGCATCCAACACAACTGTGAGATTTCTCTGTTCATCAGCATCTTCATCTCCGCTTGGTCTGCTTCTCCTTTTGATGATTGTGTGAAAACATCACCAAAACCTGGCTACCCACCGGACCTAACTAAATGATGACTCTATGTATCAACATCAGCATATTCATCTCTACTTCGGCTCCTGCCGCTGATGTGCATAAACAGATTCAATTGGACCTCGTGTGATTTGTGATCCGAGAGAAATACGAGCACCGATGTCTAGTGGTGTGGTGACAAGACGGACGGAGCTTGCATCAGCTCCTAGCTGTATCCCGGTTGAACTCGAACCATCACAATGACACAATCATCTCAAAGACTCCAACTTAGATTCTCGATACAGCCAGGTAGCGACAGATTCTTTGCACCCCTTCCAGGTTTCAGCTTCCATTCCATCTGCATAATTATCTCGCCTCCATCCCTTGCTGATACATCCCTTTCCGAGCACATCCAATTGGTGTCACTGGATTGAATCAATACCAGAATAACCCATATCAAACATTCACCCTGCTCCAAAGGTTCTGATTTAGGCCAGCTGCCAAGAGGATTCTTCGGGCCCCTTCCAAGTTTCAGCTTCCATTCCATCAGCATAATTGTCTCCTTCTATCTCCTGCTGATACATCCCTTTCCGAGTGCATCCAATTTGTGTCACTGGATTGAATCAATACCAGACTAACTCAGACCAAACATTCACCCCGCTCCAAAGGTTCTGATTTAGATCATCTGCCATAATGGTCCGTCCATTGCCTGAGAATCTGGGGTGCACCTGCAATGGCTAAGATTTCGAGCTTGAATGGCGCCGCAGCAAGTCCGAGTCCGGCGAGGTAAATAGCGCAGTGACAGAAGGAAGCAGGAGACACATCGTCAGCAGGCTGATAGTGACCTTACTCCGCTTCTGATGCAGCGTATGGCTATCCTTGAATCTCGGGCCGCAGCCCTCGAGTCCGAGGACGCTCCGCCGATGCTGAAGCACTCATCATGGAGGCAATTGTTTGATTTTTCTGGTGATCTACTAAAATGTTGGTAGTTCGGCTTGTATCTATGCAAATCCATGGTTTTTGGTTCGGCAATCTGCCCCAAATTTTGAACCTTGCCCACCGGCGAACATCATTTTGATGACCATTCAAACCGGGAGGCAATCCGAGCACGATCCTCTTCCAGGGCGCTGAGCATGGTGGTCTGCGGGGGGCTGAGTGTCAGGAGTCATGGAAATTTGAGATGCATACCCGTGGAATCGTGCAAGACAAGTGTAGGATGGAAGACTTGAAAGTTGACAAGTGGCTAGCTGTCATGATGATCGCGGCAAGCCGCCAGATCATGCGGGATCAAATGTTCGCCGACACGCTCACAGCGGCTCACTGCTGTTGTTACAGTACGACATTGAGGCACCAAAAAGCTGTCGAGGACAAGTCGAGGTAGTAATCTGCTCCTGCCGGTGTTCCTCCGAGTCTCCGAATATCTTAATGACTCTAGTACACTTGGATCAAGGCTCCAACGAGCGACATATGCGGCTCATCCATGGCTCGTTCAGTGATCCTGCTCCTGGGAGAACACTTCATCTCATCAAGTCTACTCGCACCTCGGTGACTATGTCGGGATGCATGCGAGCCGCGCTGCCCACCGCTGAGGTCAGGGTCCTTCCGCAACTGCCGACCGCGTTGCGGCCTTTTCTGGAACCGGTCAACAGCGAGCCGACAGGTGTTTCGCAGCTGATGAACCTAAGTTTGTCACACTGTAGCACTTTACTTGTCAGCGTCTCGGGCTGGTATCCAGCCATCCCAAAGAGTCGCATTACCGATACCACGGTGGTGACATCCTGTTTCCAGAAGTCTCTATATTTTCCGACTGGGGTGCCTTTTTCTTTTTCATCAGACCGACCGCTTTTCCTCCCCAATTGTACGCTCTTGCTATCGATAATATTGCGCCCACCCGACTTATCAGGTATTTCAACGTAGGCCAGATTTAATTACCCGTTATCTCAAATCAACTTTACAACATCCTTCCGAAATTTCCAGTACTCGCTTCATTCGCACGCGTACTTGACAGTACCTCGGCACATCTTGAAAGCCCAACTCCACGACCGAGAGGAAATGGAATCAACCCGTCAGACTAGGTGATCATCATACAGTCTATATACTTATCCGAGTCAGTGTCACGAAACATCATGTTAGAGAAAACTCTGGTTCACACAGCTACAGTTTTTTCCCTTTGACAAGCGTCGGCGATGCATAGTATTATGAGGCAGTAAGAAGATATTTGAATGAAAAATAAAAATAAATGAAAGAAATGACCCCGTCCATCATGCCGCCTTCTGCTCTAGCGCCTCCAGGTACGCCGCTATGTCCGCTCTCTTCGCACTGAGATTCTCCAGGTCCACCTTTTGTGCCGCGACATTTTTGTATTCACCCTCCCTTGCGAAGAGAAATAAATCCGGATCCGCAACCCGGGTCCGTTCTCGACGGGAGGGAATTCGCTTGGGATCAGTTTTGAGGAATTCGCGGAGGGTATTTTGATCTTCTTCGTCGAGGAAATCTCCAACCCGATCCATCGCGGTGTCGCGGTCTGGTCGAGGATGGTGAAGGAAGTTTCGCCGACCGTCCGACTCCTGCACGTCCAACAGCCCTCGGCATAGACGTTGCTGCTGTGGGCTGAGGATATCAAACGCTTTGAGATGAAGCGCATCGACATCGCTTGGTAGATTTTTGGGGGGGATCTAACAGTCGAGAAACTGGAAATATTGAGCGCGGTAGGGAAACAGTGGAGACAGATCGCGCGATATCCAAGGCCATGGGACTTGAGGGTTTCTTTTTCTATGGCAGTCAGCAGGACGTCCCCGGGATGTCTTGCTTGACGTTCAACGTCAAAAATGAGATCGTTTAGCCCTAATTCCCGGGTTCAGTCTAATGTCAAAAGAAAACCGAAGACCATGCCTTCCAGAGAACGTGCGAGGACCTCGTAACCCTCAGCTACGTCGTTGAAGACGACAGTGCGCTCCGTGTGGCTGACAAGGCGGTTTTGAATTGAGAAAATGCTTCTCTGTACGCGAATCGAGTCCGCCAGGTGTTCGGCCCTCACTTCGTTGACGACTTCCCGGTGCTCCCGATCGAGCCAGTCGATATGTTTTCGGTGTTCGGCCCTGCCTTCATCGACGACTTCCCGGTGCTCCCGATCGAACCTCCCGGCCAACTGCTCAATATCATGTTGGTGTTGGGCCCTCCCTTCATCGACAACTCTCCGGAGTGCTTCTTTAAATCTCCGCTCCACCAGGTCGGGAGCCCCGTCCATGTAGTGTCCCAATCTGAACACGGTCAGTTGAAGGCTGGACGAATCCACAAGAATTTGACCGTGACATACAGGATCTTCCGCGCCTCTGGTCGGTCCTCGGGTCTAGGTCGCGTCGCAATAAATCGTTCAGATATGTGGTGGAGCTCGCCCACATCCCATGAGCGGTCGAGCTCGGGAGCGGCCGACATCACCGTTTGAGTTGAAAGTTCAAGACGCGATACTCAGGGGCTGATCTGTTTAAGGCTCCGGCCCGATCATCCGCTTCCGAAACAGACTCAGCGCTCCAGCCCAGAGACTCGACATGGCCACTCGCCAGTATATATAGGTGACTGCGAAAGGCAAACCTTGACCGCCCCCAACTCTCCGGCCCGCGCGGTAGTACCGGTCCGGAGCGTTTTTCTCAAAGACAGACTCGGAGGGACTTCACATTTTACAATATTCGAGTTCGTTTGTGCAATTTGTATGGGGGATGTCGGTAAGTACGTAGGATGCAAGTAAATTAGCAAGGAAAGCGGCAGAGCAGGTGCAGAAAACTGCAGGGGGAAGGGATGGAGGTGATGAGTGAGCGAGTGCGTATGAGCGAAACTGTAGGTGGGTGCGTGCATATCTATCAGCAAGACGGATCTAGGTAGAGCGAAAAGCTCCTCAGCGGCCCACCCGCTTCTCTCCTCTACCCAACATACGCAAACGTATCCTTGCTCCCATCCACGCGCTCGATATACTCCTTCTCAAGCAGCGGCTCAATCGCCTTCTTGATATCGGGGATCTTGGGCGCGAAGCGCTGCGAGATCTGCGAGATGACCTCCTGGATGAGCACCTGGTTCTTCATCGTCTTGCGCGCCTTCATGATCCGCACGATCGTCGCCTGGATCACGTACTTGCGGTCCTCGTCCACCGCCTTGAACACGTCGCTCGACTCGGCCTTCACCTCGGCCTTGATCGGCAGATTCAGGTTCACGCGGGTCTTCTTCGATTTGAAGCCTAGCGATCCATCAGCACGCTACTCGATATAGACACAAAGGATACAAAATCATACTGATCCTTCTCCTCATTCACCAGCACCTTCGCCTTCACCAGCAGCGCCAACACCTGCTCCAGAATCTCTGTCGAGATCTTCGTCGCCTCCTGCAGCTCCTGCAGGACAGCGTGTCGTTGCGCCTGTACTGCAGCAGCACCGCCGCCTGGTACGCCGACGTCATCTAAGGCTCCAACCTTTTAGTTTTCGTTTACGAAGGCCCGTAAACTAAACAGTTAAAAAATCCAACACGTTTACAAACGTTTATAAACCGTTTAAAAACAAATATTTTAACAAGATATATTTATTGCGTGGAAGACTGCAATTCTGACTTCAATGAAGAAACTGGCGGTCTCTCACCATTTGCGAATTCCACGCTTAATTCAGCAGCATGTTGGCCTGCATAGACCAGTGGGCTCCCACGATATAGATGTACTGCCTTCGGGAAACCGAAGTCCGAGATGACCGGAGTTGCTATCGAACCGAGCGCGAGGCCATGCGCGGCACAGAACCAGCTTAGGTTTGCGTTCAAATTGAAGTCCCAGGCATAGTTACATAGTTTCTGAGTGAAACTGAACAGTGAATTAATGTACATAGTCAGTTGAAAATGCCTGCAAATATTACCGTTTAAACCGTTTGTAAACTGTTTGCAAAACGGTTACCGAGGCCTGTAAACTAAAAGGATTATTAATCCATTTACAAATGTTTACAAACGTTTGAAAACAAAAACGGTTGGAGCCTTAACGTCATCAGGATGTACTTCTGGTTCATGTAGTTTCTGCGCAGCTCGTTCTTCGAGTAGTTGTGCAGCCACGTCAGCTTGCGGCCGGAGTGCTGCAAGGGCGTTGGTCGACATTCGTATGGTGTACGCATTGGAGGAGAGGGAGGGAAGGGGAGAGGAAGGATGAGGGGAGAGGGAGCACAGGAAGGAGAGTGGGAAGAGGAAAGGTAACGCACCTTCGTCTGATAATACCGCGTGAAACGCTCAAACGTGGGCAGCAGCTCCGGCGGGAGGAGGAAATCGTGCGTCGGCGGCGCCAACGGCCAACAGTTCGTCCCGAGTACCATAATGCTGAACGCAATGTCCATGTCGTCGTGGTTCTGCGCCATGCGCTCCTTAAACGAGTCCGTCAGGTCCTTCGAGAGGGACATGTCTATTCGTGTGCCGTCAGCACTGTGAAGGGAGGGAAGAGAAGAGAAGGGACCCACCGGTAAACATCCGCTGCAGCTTATTTGTATACTCGAACCCGCACGCCTCCTTGATCTTGCTAATCATGCTCGCCTCCGCCTCGTCTGACGCGCTCACACCGTGAATCAGCCGCTTGGAGAGCTTCGTCGTGTAGAACGTCTGGAACAAGTCTTTGTCCTCGAGGTACTTGAAGAGGACCATCTGTGTGCGACGTCCGTGAGCATCGTCGAAGATGAGACGAATGAGGGAGGCGACCTACCACCCGATCCAGCGCACCTTCAAGGTCGACGTCGCCCGCGACCTTGTTGCTCTTCCTTAGCAGCATATCCATATCCGCATGCTTCACCAGCAGTTCTGGCGACCGCGCCGCACTCGTGCCTACGAAGAGGCGCACCTATCAGCCTACGTACGGTAAGAGAAACAAAGAGAAAATGCACCCGTGGCCGCATTCCGATTGACAAACTCCCTGCACGCCTTATCCAGCGCGGCCGCAAAGCACGCCTCGGCCGTGAAGCTCCGCGCGACCGTCGCCGTGTTCTTCTCGTGCACCGTCAGCAGCGCATCGACGTACGCCTTCGGGTCGAGCTCGGTGCTCTTCGCGTCAGCGGCGGTTGCGGCGCCCGCACCACCCTGGGCGTCAACGAGCGCGCTGACGGCGCCGAGCCCCGCGGCCTTGATATGCGCCTCGAATTTCTTGCGCAGCGGCCCGAGCCCCTCGGGGATGCATGCGAGCAGCGCGTACACGCGCTGCAGGTCCTCGTCGGCGTCGAAGTCGAGCAGGGCCTGGTGCAGTATAAGGACGAGGAATGTATAAGGAATGATAAGAGGGGGATTGACCTGGAACGTATCCCACATCCGCGGCGCGTGCGCCCGCAGCAACACGTTCTCACACTTCCCCACCAGCTCCTTCCGCGTCTTCGCATGCAGGTACCGCACCACCCTCTCCTGCTCCTCGCGCAGCCGCCCCCCGCCTTCTTCAAATACTCAGGAATGTTCCCGCTGCCCTCCGTCCCGCCCGCATTGAGGAACGCCTCTGCCTCCGCGGCGTAGTACGCCTCCGTCGCGGCGAAGAAGGGCGCCTCGAACTGCTCCTTGTAGACGTCGAGGCACTCCTTGCTCGGGTCGGCGGCCGAGCGAGACGAACGAGTCGACGACCTTCTTGACGAGCGCCTGGTCGATCTGCGCACCGTCGCGCTGAGTGGCGACCATGCGCAGGATGGCGGAAGTGATGGGCGGCTGGAGCGGGGTGAAGAGGTGTTGGAGCCATTGTGCAAGTGCGAGCTGCGGATGGAGGATTAGTGGATAAAATTAATCGTGCATAGGGCAGAGCGTACCGTGTAGACCTGGTACACGGCTTTTTTGCCCTCGTCGCGCTCGCGTTTTACCCAGTAGCGGTTCAGGTAGGTGAATAGTCGGTTAAGGTAGTTTGCGCCGGTCGTGTAACGATCCCACTCGGCCGCGTAGTAGCGGAGAAGGGCTTCGTCTTGTAATGTTTCAGCTTAATGTAAACAAGTCAGAAACACGTTTATCGAATCATGATAGACTGAGGCTGGGACAGAGGCGCGAGGTGTACGATCCAATACTATCCTTCCCCCACCACCCGGACACCTATGCAAAAGTGATCAATAAGAGGACTTGGGATAAATCTGAGTACCCAGATCGTCAGGAAATTGGCTTTTACCCCGTTCACAGACTTTACTTCAAGGGAAACGGTTAGGAATTGAGCAAACGGCGGTCTTCTTTCGGGGAAGGAGCGGTGTCCGAGTAGTAGGTAACATATCAAATTCTGATTGCCGGTGTTCGCCCGAAGGCCTGTTTAGCTGGCGTGGCTTGAAACTTTGTATGATGAATCTTAATATATTCCATATAATACATGCACAGGACAAGTCTAGTGGGTTCTTGGAATGGCCGGCTCGTATCACACAGTTTGGAACAACAATTGGATCAAATTTGCAACAAATTTGGCACGTAGATCGCTCATTTTGGATCATTGTGAAATGCACAAGGCATCTGGACACATGAGATTTTGCATGGGTACCAATGTGGTATATAGCTAAACTACAAGGTCAAATTTGGGCACTCTGGCTATGACTGGAGCGTCGTAAAGCTCCAAAATCTGGAAATTCAATCAAATTGAGGCTACCTTGGATCTTCGCACGTGTTGTGGATAGGAACCATCCTAAATTCCGGGGAATTCGAGCCCAGAGTCCATGCACCCGAGCATAACGATGGTCTGAAGCCCAAAATCCCGGGAAACGGTCAAATATTGGGTGAGAAATTGTTGTTTGTCCGAGTCGTAGGTGTGTCCGGATCGGTGGGGGGAGATAGTATTGAATATTGAATCATGACAAGCCGAGATCCACAAAATCAGCGGTCAAGTCCTGCAGCCTCCCAGGCGCTCCCAGAGTCGAATTAGATCGGTATGGGCATAGACGCCCCTCATGTACGCAACACGAGGTGTCGCGCGATCTCTATCGGAAATGGCAGCGGTGTCGGCGACGCTGGGACGAGGATTGGGGGTTGGGGAAAGGCCGCGATCAGAAGGGTTCAATGCGGGTGGGTCTGGGGAATATTCCCCATCGTCGCCGTCATAGCCGGCAAAATGGACGTGGGGACCGTGTTGGGAGCAGCAGAAGCTGCACCGCAATCTCGGAGATCAGCTGTCTTCGGGATTGATCGGGCCGCGGCCTTCACGTGCCTAAATTAAGGCTTTTCTCAGTACCGCTACGACGTTACTGAGGTGAGCCTTGGATTTGATTCGGACAGTACACGGACTCATATTTATATAGAATGTAGTATATTGACTTGTGTCTAGTTTCTAACAGGACGACGTGCCACCGCATCGGCAGGGTCGAAGACATCATGATTCATGAGGACGACGTAACCGAGGTACGAGGTAAGTAATGTTATAGCGTCTGTTTATAAGAGACTAAGGACGACACGGGCCCCAGAGAATTTGCTTTCTGCCACTACCTTCAGCTTTGGCGCAGCCACTCGCCGGCGCGCCAGTGCTAGATCTTAGATTCTGTGCCAGGTTTCTTAGTGCTCGGTATTGGTTCAAGCCACTCTCTGCAATCTAACTACTCTTTGGTATGAACCAAGCCTCGTCTTTCGCATGTTTTCAATTCACACAAATAAATTGTACACGTTAAATCAGCAACGAAGACTCAAATATGATCCCTTTGAGCATTTGTTCAAACCTTGGAGGCGATGAACGCGGCCGCAGCTGGGGTGTCCATGCCGTAGGTCCTGAAAATAGGAAAGTCAGTATGCTTAATGCTCGATTCTGCTGATGATTGACTCACAGATGGGCCGCCAAAATTAGATCGCCGTGCAAACAGATATCGTCCCCGACATGGCAGATTACATCTGTGTTCGCAGCCGAAACTCCTTGCACCGCCTCCCCGTCGTCGGGATCGCCCTGGTTTTTTGTTCGATACATCGCCGTAGAACGTCGAATTAACGAAACGTGCTCACGAAAATCACGGCGGCGTTGATGCGAGACAGAACACTAGCAGAGAGCAGCTTCGCCGAATTGTGCACAAGCTGTCCACCTTGACTGTAGCCGGACGTGACGATCGCAGCCTGTGTGAAAGGGAGTATTCAATTTTGAACGGGTGAACCGGACAGTTCAACTTACATTCGGGCAGGAGTTAGCCGCGTTGGTGATCTAAAATACTCACAGTTATTTTGAACAAGTTAGCCCTAAAACGACTTACGTCCTGAGCCATGGTGGCAGAGCCCGCCGGGTCTCCGCCCTCGAGGAATCCAGCGATGTCTGCAGGATAGTCGACGCCGATGAAAGTAAGGGACTTTCCGCCGAGCGCTGCTTGAAGGGCGGTCTGCAGAGGCGGCCCAACAATTGTCCCGATGGGCGCGGTCTCTGTGGTCCCCCTCGCGAAGATAACCTCGATTAACCCGTCAGCGGCGATGCCGAATCCAGGTGTGGGTTGTGGACCTACTATAACATCGGTGCACGCATTCGCAGCGCGTTCCTCGGCGACGGGAGCCGCGACGGCGAGCAGGCTGAGGGTCACAAAGGCGAGCAGAGAGCTGAACATGTTGCAGTTGAAAATGCTGAGGCTCCCTTTCAAGTGCGCGCGCTTTTATACCTGAAAAATCGGATAAACATGGCTTCGGATTTCGAACATTGAGATCATTCTGCAGCCGCGAATTGGACGCGATCGTTGATCAGAGGGTGAGAATGGTCAGCTGAAGCGACAGATGACAAATCTGACGATGGAAGGGCGAAATTGCCAGAATAAAGTCGAGAAAAAACGATCTGGACCACGCAATCACATCCTTACAACGCTTTGCATAAACCAGGCCATGCACAAATCTGACTTTTGCGTCGTTTCACAAAGAAAGCTTCGGCGAGACTTCCGCTTTGAGAGTCCACCATTGTTGTCAAGTTCTGAACTTCAAAAATTCCGCAAGTCATGTGGGATAAAGCTCGAAGTGGTACCGGTTACTTATATCCCGGACGCCCTGGACTGTGTAATTAAATCATTCGCCATCAGGGTGCGGGGAAATAAGCAAAGCAAACGACCCCGCGTGGTAGTTAAATAAAGGACCCCGCATGGCAACCACTGCTCGGGTGCAATTTTGATCTTTAAATATACTGCTTCCACGATACTAATGGCGGAAAATCTCTCGTCTGAAAATGCGTCGGTTACTTCAATTCCAAAAGTCCGCTGAGTATACAGCAGTTAAATCACTCGCCATCAAGTAGAGTAGGTGCCTGACCAAGTCATGCTACGCGGGATAGGTAGCCCAGTGGCAACCAGTATTAATATTCGCGGTTGTAATTCAAACTCCAAAAAAACTGGCTTCGGACTGGAAAAGTCCAGAGACATCACCAAAAGCGGAAACACCTCCCGAGGGCCTTGGGATAGGCTCAGAAGGTCCGCAAGGCCGCACAAGAATACACGAGGCTTGAACACCCCGTCTGAGGGACTTACAGCCATCTTTTAGAGATCGTACGTCCTCCCAAGGGTATCAAAGGCTCGGACGCCTTGCAAGACCTTCTAGCTCTTCCAAGGTGGTCCAATGCCTTATAATGCATCCCATACCAATTTCAGATCGCATCCCAAATAATTACAATAATTATATTTCTAAGTACAATGCTGCTAGAACTGTGGAGAGGTTCCAATCAACGAGCTGCAAACGAAGGGATGGGAAATGCAAGAGGAAAAGTAAGAAGGAGACGGCTCACTGAATTAAGTGTTTGAGAGCGGTGTCAAGTGGTCGATACACTAAGCAAAAGTCTGTCAATCCCATGATCAAGTCGATTGCAGAAGGAACTTACTCGTCGTGGTAGGGTTACAGGGAGTGCAGGCTGCGAATGAGTGGTAAGCGAGTGAACATCACGGCCGGAAGAAATAACTCACCGAGCAAGCAGGACGCGGTCCAGCAATGAGAGAGACTTCTATGCTGGAGTGAGGAGTCAGCTTAGAGGAACATGAACACGAGTAAACGACGTACATTCAGATCATGTTGTTCGATGATTATCCAGGGTAAAAACTTGTCGGTGCCCCGTCATCGTTCGTGAATAAAACATCGTACAGTTCTCTGTATTGTGTGACGTTTAGCAGGATATGAGGAGGAATCAGCAGCCATTACTGCAATACGAAGGCATGTACCAGTAAGGGACATTATTGGAGTGATTCTTGCGATAAAAAAGGGAGGGACACGGCGTCGAAGGCCTGAGAACAGAAAGTCAAACTCGGCAATCGTTGCACTCGATTGTCGCCCCATCTTGGAAGTATCTATCTAGCAGAACTGTCAAGTCAATGTGACTTTGTTTTTAAGATGAAACTCTTTGTTTCAAGACAGCTGAAAGCATTGCCAAAGCAATTTGTTTTGGCACGTCTTTCAGCAGCTTGAATACACACTGTCTCTTTCTCTCTGACTGGGCTCCTGAGAGTTCACCTCTCTCATAATGCACTAACACTAAGAGTATAATTTCTTCCCAATAGGGTGTTTGACACTTGCTCTTTTGGGGTTGATTTCACACTACATCAAGACATCAAGTATATTCTTTTTTTTTCGTCTATCGAATCAACTATATTGCTTACCCTCTTGACCTAGGTCAAGAGATTGCTTTCCCCGATGTGTGATTGCAAATCGGTAGGCTCATGGACCAGCCGGCTCGCTTGATGGTATTGCAAAACTCAGCAACAACCAGCTTGAAATGCCAGACGACAGCAACGATGAAATGGGTATGGACGAGGGCATGGAGGATGATTGATGCTTCTTTGCGGAAACACTGACACTGACTCGCTTGGACGAAGGTGACATGGATCTTGATATGGACAAAGTCCCGGAATAGTACTTGTATGATGATGACAAGGAGTACTTAGACTCTGATTCAGACGATGATGGTGACAATTAGATACCTAGTCTCCCATATGTCAGACTTAAAAAATAAAAATTAAGACAGTCAAAATTTTTACTTGTATTGAGTCTGATCGAACTTGTTGTGGGAGCCCGCACCGCCTACTGGTGTTGATGATCCTTTGTTTATGTTTTGATCAGAAGCTTCACTGCCAAGATCTGAGTGCGAGATG
Organism: Mycena albidolilacea; assembly: GCA_029282495.1. Lineage (NCBI taxonomy): Eukaryota > Fungi > Basidiomycota > Agaricomycetes > Agaricales > Mycenaceae > Mycena > Mycena albidolilacea. Next base: position 136,217 of record JARIHO010000080.1, on the reverse strand, counting down.
CCGGACTGATTTCTAGTCCCGCTCGGCATCTATCCACAAATCGTAGGAGGTGGATATTTTTTTCTTATGTCTAGCTACAAGATGTATGTTGTAGTTCAGAAAATTCCAAGGGTATAAGTAGCCTTGCTTTGAATGTGCCGTGGGCTCAATTTTTCGTATCTCTTTAATTCCAACAGAGGTCTTGTAGCTAGAAACCAGTGATAAAGTTTGGCAGCCAAGAATTACAGCCAATGTCGGAACCGAAGGCGCGACAGAAAATTTTCCGATTCGGAAAGATTTTGAATTCCGCGACGAAATCCCATTTATCTCACTCATTTCTAGTCGGATTCCCATGTTTTATGGCTCATTCTGTCAGAATAGTTCCGCCGCAATTAGTGATAGAGCCAGATTTGCGAAATAATATTTTCTTTCTGCCACCTCACAGCGGGTCCTAGTTCAAGTTCAATGTGTTCTAGCATGGCAGGTTCTTGTCCAATGCTGCTGAATTTTTGAGACAAGCGAGTGTACGCTATTTCAAAAGAGGTGATAGATCCATAATGATCAAATTTATCTATAGGAACGTCCTATTGCATCCAGAGTGATTTTGGATCATCATGGTTCAAATCAAGTTTTCTCAGTCAGTTTTGAATCAAACGAGCTGCCGCAGAGTATTCTAGCAACGTCTCAGAGGCTAAAATGAGGTGATGCGGTTTATTCGACTAAAAACGCGTCCCCGAAACTTTCTCATTGCCTCGGTGTCTTGAAGGCAGCAGATCAGATGTAACCAAACGGGCTTGACCACAGAGCCATCGGATTCGGAGTCGGTCCCGGGGACCTTGCGAGATGCGACAGACTTTTTGGGGACACACTTCGGCTTGGGCTTGAGCCCCGTCTTCTTCACAGGTTCATTTACGACAGGTACATCCGAAGTCTCGGACTTGGATACCTCGGATACGGTTCGCTTCCTGGAGCGAGTTCGAGGTGCTGTAAGACCTTCAGAGTCCGACGGTGGTGCCATTGGAGTGTCAGACTCAGGAAAGTCGAGGGGAGAATGAGACTCGTCGATAGTAGAAGACTCAGATGGTGGATCTGATAGTTGGAGAGCCTCTTGAAGCTTGGATATAGCCTGGGCTTTCTCTGCAGCCTTAGCTCTGTCTGCTGTAACTCGAGCTCTGGTAAACGACTTCTTGGTTGCCATCTGTACGAGGACAAAGAAAAGTGTGACTGTAGGCGCAAGTGATGTGATAAGATTGACAGTCATGATGCGTGCAGACATGAAGGACTGTAATAATAATGTTTCTGGGACGCGTTTTTAGTCAAATAAACCGTATAACCTCATTTTAGCCTCTGAGACGTTGCTCTGGAATCCCCTGCAGTAGCTCGTTTAACTCAAAACTGACTGAGAAAACTTGATTTGAACCATGATGATCCAAAATCACTCTGGATGCAATAGGACGTTCCTATAGATAAATTTGATCATTATGGATCTATCACCTCTTTTGAAATAGCGTACACTCGCTTGTCTCAAAAATTCAGCAGCATTGGACAAGAACCTGCCATGCTAGAACACATTGAACTTGAACTAGGACCCGCTGTGAGGTGGCAGAAAGAAAATATTATTTCGCAAATCTGGCTCTATCACTAATTGCGGCGGAATTACTCTGACAGAATGAGCTATAAAACATGGGAATCCGACTAGAAATGAGTGAGATAAATGGGATTCGGTCGTGGAATTCAAAATCTGTCCGAATCAGGAAATTTTCTGTCGCGCCTTCGGTTCTGACATTGGCTGTAATGTGATGGGGTCGGTGAGCACCCCGATGATCGATGTGCTCTGAACCTATCAAGAAAACACCAACCAAAACCAAACCTACACACAGAAGTGCGTCGGAACGGAATGGAAGTGCTCAAGATGTGCACAGATGAGTATCAGACCCCAGTACAAGGCCTTATAAAAGGTTACAGGGAATGGAATAGACCTCGGAAACGAGGAGAGAACATTGTGTTGTTTATAGAAGTCCTTGGAACGGAGTCCAGGTACTTGAGCCTTGTTTTGAGTGAACTGGAATGGGACCGGAACAGACAGGAAAGCTAGTGGAACACAACGAGAGTGTCAATGCGAATGGAACCCTTGCTGTGCAAGTGTTCTGGCTAGATCTGATTGAACAAGGGTAGACCCGAACAAACAGGAAGCACAGTAGTGCAGTGATGTAAAGCTTCACAGGTATGAGAAACAAACGAGAACGAGTTGCTGGGTTCTCCAAAGCGAGGTAGATGCCAATTCCAAGCGTAAACAGTAACAGACAGTAGTGAGTTCTGATCCCAAGCGCTCCAGACAGTGGTGGGTTCCGATCCCAAGCTCTTTAACAGTAGTGAATTCCGATCCCAAGCTCTTTACAACACAACCCAAACAACCAAGTGCATACTCAGCACAATCCCAACAGTTCCAGTCACTTTCAGACTATTCCAGAAAAATGGCAAGTCGGATCCCAAGGATACCAATCACAAAAGAAAAAATTCCAAGCCAAGATGAATTCTAGGAGACACCTTGTTCAAACTCCCCGGTATCTGCCCAATTCGCGAGTGTTTCTGCCTACTAGCCGTGGGGTGATTCTGTGAAGCTGCCCAAGATGCCCCTGCTATTTTAATACAAAGCCCTGAAACACATGGAAACATCCGAGAATAAGTAAGTATGAGTAAAATAGTCCGTTTATCTGTCCAACTTCTGTGTATCCGTCATAAGAATGGGTATCTGAGTCCTTCTATTGGCTGCCCATGTCGAGCATGCCATTCTGGTGCGATCCTGTGCACATGTACGATCAGTTGGACTGTGCCCAAGCCATCACAACCGATCCCCTATGTCGATCCCAACTGTATATGCTGTTCCTCCCAATGCCTGTGCCTTTCCCGTATACTGGAACTGTGAGCATCTGGAACCGAAGCTCCCAGTCCGTAGCTTTTCAGGGATACCACATTCGAAGTACTTCCCAGTATGGGTACTTGCTCCAGGAGCCGACGAGTGTAGGCCCAAGTGATTGGACCCTCGCTTAGTGACCATCCCTTATCCGGAATGCCCGGGATAGCGTGGAACCATCAAGATGTGATGTTCCCAGCCCCTTCTAGTGATCATATGATCAGAACACGTTACATGTCCAATGTCCAACATACCACAACAGGATTCTAGTCTGTCCTAGTTCTGTGAGCAGGAATAGAGTAGACTTTGCGTTCCACTTGCTTGTTGGGCTACACATCTCCTACAGGTTTCGGAGTGAGCACATGCCAATGGTTCCAGAGTGTTCCTCCCCATTCCCATCTGTTACTCAGTGGTTCCTGCCAGCTACTTGGGAACCTCAGTACTGACACTTATGGAGTGTAGTCTGGCACATGTCTTGTCATGAAAAGGCGAAAAAGCGAAGATTTCATGGGTGGACAAATCCTGTGCTTATCACCGAATTGAGCTGCAAAATCACTGCCATCAGGGTGATACAAATGCTTGACAATAGTGTGACTGGATGGGCACAAAGTTTGCTGCCGCCATTATAATTGATTTTTGGACACCTCCTTTGTGCAGAGTACATGTACACAGGAGGTATGTTGCTCGTTTATTGTCCTGGAACAGTCAAAGTCAAAGGAATGAATTTATTTCAGACAGGCACAATACATCTGCCAGATTTCATCCACCACCAGCCCTGCAGAAGTATCAACTTAACCCAGAACTATATCCAGTTCCACAGGAGGTGCTTCTCAAGATATCCGGTGAAACACTGACTATGGGGCTGGCGGTGAAATAACCACAACACGAACCTTGTAAATGAATACGCGGTTCGATAATGCAACTACAACAACTCAAACACTATAGTCCTCGTGCAAGTTCGGGGTTCCAATCCAGTATAGATTGTGGCAATTTGAACTTTAGTTCTCTTTGAGAAGCAAGACTTTACAGGTCTACAAGTCGTAGAGATAAAACTTGCTCGAATCTGTTCTAGGCGCAATCACGATAGACAGACGAGATTTTATGTTCAACGGTTTTGTATGATGTGGGTCTAGGTTTGGAGATAATACTCCGATGCGTAAAGCAAGTGATTCTTATGAATTCCGATTCCAAATAGTATCCGCGATTGCTAATCCTTGCGAGATTACAACCCATTGTCAAGCCAGATCTGTTTCCTTATATTCCACGCGTCCGTTCCGTTAATCCAATATGTCCACGCGTCGTTTATAAAGATCCAAATCCAACACAGATAATATTCAAAACAGGGAAAACAAACGAAACTTGGTATAGCTTCTGGGTGTCTCCGAATGAATGACTACTCTACCGGTTAAGTGTGAAGTCTAGTAACTTCGCGTCCAACAGGTGGGGTGAGATTCACTGGTGTTCCTCCCATAACCATCCACTTAAATACGTTACAGGATTCTAAATATAAACGAGACTGATACAAACGAGCAATAGGGTTCAGGGTATATGGCTAGTGGTATGGCAGCTAGCCGATGAACTCCTGTCAGATATCAAGCGATTAGTAAAATTGAGAGAGATTTATAAGGAACATCAACGAGCCGAGCTTAGCGATGAGTCAAGATCTACATCGCTTAGAACAATCGTGATGGGATATTGTTGATGTGTCAACTTTTAGCCGACCTCCTCGTCAGCACTCTGTTACCCTCCTTGGTAACCATCCGCTCAAATAGTTCCGCCTTGAACTACTGAAGTGATTTGTCTGAAAATTGTGATAGCCACCGCTTCCCCGTACCCGAGTACGGTTTCTTAGTCAACTGGTAGATCGACCAAGCCCAGCTCCCTCTTGGCAGTTCTGGAGACGTCAGATGATGCCTAACAATGATCCCCCTGGTTCAGAAGGATGTTCCCTCGTAATATGCCCTTAGTCAGGGATGTGCAGTAGCCCCAATCTGTTTCCAGGATGGTTAGGCACTTTCCGTGATTGCTCCATTAGCGACTTCCCACTTCAACCCTTTACCAGGATTGTCATCCAGTGCCTTTCTAATGGTTCGTGACACATTATATCCCTTTTAGCTAACTGCTCAGGCCAGCAATAGCCCTCGTGAGATGACATCGTAATGTATTGAAGTACATTATAGTATGTTGCAACTCAAGCAGATATGAATAAATGCCCAGGTGCCCCAATATCAGGTCTGTCACCGGGGTCATCCAACCCAATACACAGGTTGTTGAGGACTGGGTGGAGAAAGAGGATGTTGAAATGGAGGATTAAACATGTATAGTATGATATGATGCTGGTACAAGTTGCTAGTCAAATTAGAAGAGGTATTGTCAGCTCAGAATGTCCCGAGGTGGCGTTGGGAGGTTAGTGTGTGGAAGTAAAGGTCGGCGCATTTGAGTGTGGCAATGAAATGGCTGTGTTGGCCATCAATCTAACCGCTGGTGCTGGCTCCCACTTGTTGATGTCGAGCCGGACCTGAGAAAATGTGATTGACACGTGATCACGATTTGACCAAAATTTTTGCATGATGGTAAGAAGCTGGCGAGCAGCGGGTGGGCAAAGTGAAAGTGCCGCCCCCTGCCACCCTTTGTGCTGCCGGGGGGTGGCAGTGGCTGTGTCAAACGAGGGATTATCCTTCTGAACTAGAGGGATCATTGTTGGGCATCATCTGATGTCTTCAGAACTACCAAGAGGAGGCTGGACTTGGTCAATCAACCAATTGAATAAGAAACCATACTTGGGTACTGGGAAGCGATGGCTATCATGATTTTCAGACAAATCACTTGAACGGTCCAAAGCGGGACCAATTAAGCAGAGGGTTACCAAAGAGGGTAACAGAGTGCTGACGAGGAGGTTGGCTAAAAGTTGACATATCAACAATATCCCATCACAATTGTTCTAAGCAATGTAGATCTTGACTCATCGTTAAGCTCGGCTCGTTGATGTTTCTTACAAATCTCTCTCAAAATTACTAATCACTTGATATCTGACAGGAGCTCATCGGCTAGCTGCCATCCCACTAGTCATATACCCTGAACCCTGTTGCACGTTTGTATCTGTCTCATTTATATTTAGAATCCTGTAATGTATTTAAGTGGATGGTTATGGGAGGAACAGCAGTGAATCTAACCCCACCTGTTGGACGCAAAGTTACTAGACTTCACGCTTAACCGGTAGAGTAGGCATTCATTCGGAGACACCCAGAAGCTATACCAAGTTTCGTTTGTTTTCCCTGTTTGAATATTATCTGTGTTGGATTTGGATCTTTATCAACGACGCGTGGACATATTGGATAAACGGAACAGACACGTGGAATATAAGGAAACAGATTGGACTTGACAATTGGTTGTAATCTCGCAAGGATTGCCAGCCCCATAGTCAGCATTTCAACGGGATACAGAAGACGTTAGGGACTAGGAACCTGTACTGAAAGATCCTAGTCCCCAGATGCACCACGGCTGACACAGAAGCGTACACAAAGTACAGGACTGGTTGCAAACCAATAGGGGTTTGAACCACCGGATACAATGACATTAAGGATTAGGAAAACCAAACAGACAAAGAGGAGTCCAGGAGTATCAGCATTAACACTCCTTACAGCCCTTTGCAGTACCGAAGGCGTGCACAAAAAATTTCGGTTTTGGGATAGTTTCAAAGAATTCCCGATATCTCAGTCAGTTCTTCACCGATTCAGATAAAAACTAGATATATATACTCAGCTAATTCATGCGCAATTAGTGATAGAAAGGCATCCGTGAAAATATTATGTATTAGGTAATTTTTGGTTTGGAGCTGTTTTCGCACTGAAAGCTGTCTAGCATGCCAAGAATATGTCACAGCGGCCTAATATCTTAGTATGGACAACATGTATAGCTAAGGAAACATGTGATAGAGCCATGAATATATAGAAACCCTGGATAAATGTAATCTTTACAATATCTCTCAATGTCAAAACTGGCAAATGTAGTCAAGGGAGCTAGAGGGATTGTACGTGATTTATCCGTGTTTCTGGCTCTATCACATGTTTCCTTAGCTATACATGTTGTCTATACTAAACTATTAGGCCACTGGGACATGTTATCAGCATGCTAGACAGCTTTTGGTGCGAAAACAGCCCCAAACCAGAAATTTCCTAATACATAATATTTTCACAAATTCCTTTCTATCACTAATTGCGCGTGAATTAGCTGAGGATACATATCTAGTTTTTATCTGAATCGGTGAAGAACTGACTGAGATATCAGGAATTCTTTGAAACTATCCCAAAACCGAAATTTTTCATATGCGCCTTCGGTACTGCAAAGGGCTGTAATGCTGCAGTACAGGAACTGATTGTGATTGACTGCGATCACTTTAATTTATTAGAAGCCTATATAAGCTTGGTAGAATCTCCATGTATAGTAGATTCTACCTCATCTAATCTCAGGCTTCTACCTTGGCTTGATATAGGCATTGTCTCCACCCTGCCCTGCTTCCTCCACATCATATTGCGGGTTGTATCCATGTCCCGGGTTGTATACCTGAGTGGATATCACACCCTCTTCGACTCATTCCGGGTTCCGCCTCACATCCTGACCTACAACATATGGCCTCCTAGAGAGGACACCATACGGTTGGTCCTACTGCTCATGGAACACACCAGCTACTAGTGTCTATCGGGTTTATCCCAGTTGGGATTCTCAATGGGTTACTCGCTGTTTAGCTGACCCAGAGGCCATTGCTAACAGAAGGTAGATTCTCTTCTGCCAGCCCACCAAACTGATCTATGCTTGGAACGAGAAGATAGCACCCACAAATATTATGGTTGCTGGAAGCACGACTGGGCAGGGTGTTGGAGAATGGGTTGGAACCCTACTCTGGTGGGGGGGCGTGTTCGCAGGAATGGCTGTGCTGTGCGTCGCCCTGGTATGGACAACCCAAGAAGGATGGGTTGCTCTACCTTCGGGCGGGTACAGGTGGATTCCAAGGCACGGACCACATTCCCCCTGGATGAGAAAACTCTGGCGCTTAATGGAACATGTTGGAGCCTGGCTGATGAAGATTACAAGACCTATGACTGGGCTCAGTCAAGAGGAAGGAAGGAGGAGGACCCACACCACAGAGAGACGGGAGGAACCCAACAGGAGGGGGGAGGCCACTTGGAGATCTGGGCATCCAGATCAGAACCCAGGGGTATTGATTCGCACCAACGGGGGGCAACTATACCCTATGGTAACCAACCTGGATAGTGGGGTAGTGGGGCCACCCTTTCCATATACATGGACGATGTCCTCATTACAGAATTGGTGAACCCGTGCAGGAGCAGGAACTGTCTTGTTCCCTCTCCAGAAACCTCAGGCCTCCAGGGCCGAATAGTGGATGAAGAGCCAGGATCTACCCCACCTTATGAAGAAAGGCCAGGTACCAACTCAAGAACCTGAGTGGGTAGAGGTGGTACAGGGGTGACTCTGAGAGAGGTGGCTCAACAGGAACCCATACCCATACCCCCTCACTCTCATCTATTTGTTGATCTCTTGGCGAAAATCCTTAATGAAAATCTAATCTTGGCACACCAAATAGGACAACACTATGCTTTCCGCTGGATTCGGAAATATAAATGAAAATACAAAAAAAATATTGTGTGCTACAGCGCACATCCTTTTCCCTTTCCCTTGACACTGTGACTCTTCCAACCTAGGAGCCTGCCTGCCTGCTCAAACACCTCGGACATTACCAACAACGTGTTCTCCAACTGTTCCTCGTTGCCGGTGTCCTCGCCCCAATTGCCGCACAATCTCCTCCATGAAAGAAGAGCGAGAGGCAGTTGTAAGCTCTGCGACAGGTAGGAGGCGAAACCTGAGGAAGTGAGCATCGAGGGGGGGTGGGTCATCCAGCGTCATATCAGAAGAAGATGCTTGTTGTTCAGGAGGAACAACCTCGGGCACGGGCTCCAGGCCGGAGTCATAGTTGCGGTTGTCAGCCGCAATGGGCAACTCTGGGGACGACATCTGCACGTCTCCCTCCTCTAGGTCGTAGTTCCTGGGGTCATCGGCTAGCACAGGGCATCATCTTTATTGGTCACCTCAACCATTTTGGGGCAAGGTGGGGGTCGGGTACTCCGAGGGCCCGATGTTTTGCGCCTCTTGGGGGTGGGGGTTTCGTCCTCGGAGGACTCCACTTCAGAACCGACGAGACGATGACGGTTGGACCACAGCTACAACTGGGCAATGGGGCAGGGCAATGAGTTGCTTGGCGAGTGAGGCTCAGGGCAGAGCAGGAGGAACTCCCAATACATGGTCAAGAGTCCTATGAGAAGGGGAGCACGTCAGCAAGGACTGACCCAGGAAAACAAAATAAATATGCACAGTGTGGAAGGATAGGATGGACCGCAGGTCGCCTCCCTTTTACGTTATATTTCTGTACTTACTTTACGGTACACCGGTCTTGAGACCGTGTATTTGTCTTGTACGTACACACGGCCAATTATTACCTTCTTACCCGAGAACCACAACGACTGACGTGACCAGTGAACCGAGTGCTTCACCGAGGGCACATCACCAGTGAACACCTTCCACCCAAGCAACAGATTATCGCCCTCACTGAGTATTTACGCCCTCCACCCGTACTTTACGCCCACACGGCACATCTCCGATTTTCCACCTGATTTCTATTCTACGCCTCCACCACATTTTGGGACCTATCTACCGACTTTCTGCTTCACCCGTACACCCCATATTCCAGACGACCGACCCATCCTTGCTGTCTATCAGCACAGAGCTCCGTTCTTCCTCAGTGGAGCCCACCGTGAGGGAAGGTTCTTCTACCGGACCTTTCCTGGGTTATTTGTGTCGTCCGTGTGTCATTCATCTCATCTACTTCAACCCCACTTCGTCGTTGTTCCCCCTGCTGTCCGCCATGCACCCGCACACTCGCCACGTCACGCCATGAGGCACGCTCGCTTCCGAGCTGAGTTTCACGTCACCCAGAGAGCGCCGAGTCCACTTCGCCGATCACCCTTTATCTCCGCACTTTGAGCAGCGCCGTTCCGCGCTGATCGAGCCTGAGCTAGCGCGCGATCCAGTGCCCAAGCCGCATTCACGCCATTGCTTCATGTGTGGTACCACGGGAGTGCATCCCCTTGACTTCAGAGTCTGCCCATGCACCGCCGTTCTTCTGCACAGATCGCTAGCGAAGATCAACGAACACGGGCGCCTCGTTTCAATCGATGGTTCACTGCTGCCCATGACGCACCATCTGGGCAGTGTTGCCACACATATTATCTCGCGTCTTTTAATCCCACGCGCTTCGTTCCCGAGCCTCCGAATCCCTTGTCCACGCACATTGCTCACATTCCGCCGTGCCCTGTGTCCGTTGAGCCTCGCGAACACGTTCCATCCCCCATGCGCGAGTTCAACTCACGTTCCCCCCATGCGATTCCTCACATTGATCGCACTGAACCCGAGCCCGAGCATGTTCCCCTTGCACAGATTCTTCCTCCACACCCGAGCTCATTGTTTGGTCGCGCACGAGCCACGATCCTTCTCGTGCTTCTTGAATCCATGCTTGACAGCGTGTTCCGAATGCAGCTTCATGCCATCCTTATCCTCCTCGATCGCCTGAGTGCAGAGGATCCTTCGAGCTTGCAACAGCATATTCAGCCCATCTTCATGCGCATCTCTCATTTATCTTTTACTTGATTACATCTTTGCTTACTTCCTTTGCATTCATTAGTTCTTCGAGTTGCGGCCCATCCTTCTTCCTTTCGAGTTATGTCGAGGTCGACATTAACGTTCCCCACACTGTGGAAGGGTAGGATGGACCGCAGGTCGCCTCCCTTTTACGTTATATTTCCGTACTTACTTTACGGTACACCGGTCCTGAGACCGTGTATTTGTCTTGTACGTACACACGGCCAATTATTACCTTCTTACCCGAGAACCACAACGACTGACGCGACCAGTGAACTGAGTGCTCCACCGAGGGCACGTCGCCAGTGAACACCTTCCACCCAAGCAACAGATTATCGCCCTCACTGAGTATTTACGCCCTCCACCCGTACTTTATGCCCACACGGCACATCTCCGATTTTCCACCTGATTTCCATTCTACACCTCCACCACATTTTGGGACCTATCTACCGACTTTCTGCTTCACATGTACACCCCATATTCCGGACGACCGACCCATCCTTGCTGTCTATCAGCACAGAACTCCATTCTTCCTCAACGGGTCTGTGTCAAGTCCAACTACTGAGGGTCGGGGTGCATGGGGGAGAAAGAACCCTGAAAAACAAACACCATTTTTCACCATAAATTGTGCTGGAAAAATTGAATCTGCCAACCAGTGTCAGTCAGACACTGGTGTCCCCAGACCATTGTTAATTGGTGTTTTTTGGGAAGGGCCATTCACAGAAATCGGCATCAAACAAAATATATGTTTATCTTATTCCATACATTTTGTGAGCTCTATGAAACCATGGAGTCTCTATGACAATATTGTTCACCAAAACCTAAGCGAATCACAGGCTTTCTGGCTTAGAACATACACTTTTCTCAGAACATCCATTTTAGGAAAGTGACCCACAACACGATGAAATGGGTGAACAGAATATTTGGCCTGATGCTACTGGTTTAAATCATGTGTGAGAGGGTTGAGACGTGTTTTTGGTCCCAGTGAACATGAGAGGCAGATGGAGAGGCCAGGAGAGACGCAACGCGATGCTGACAAATCATGCCCACAAACTGGTCTCTTTTTGTCCTTACCCTAGAAAGTTGATTGTGGGACTGTTTGCACCCAACAAAATTTGTACTGGGTGCAGATGAGGCCTTGATAATGGGGGAGAGTGGGGCAGATAGGAAAGGCAAGAGAAGGAAGATATCACCCTCTTTATAAAATAGAGACCTTGCGCAAAAGCCGCACAAGCCGCATGCGGCTTTTGGGCATTGCGCAAAGCCGCGTGCGGAAACTAAAGTTGAGGTTAGAAAAAAAACTGAGTTGGTCAAAGGGTAGGTGGGCCCAAGTAAATACACTAGGGATTCGGAAATATCTTGTCTGTACCTCAACTGTTGCGTACAAGATATGAAAAATGTGGGAAGTTTGCGTGGAGCTGCCGTGATGGCTAGAAATGTTCCTTCCCACAACCGCGCACCCAACTGATACAGATTTATGTGCATACAATACACTTTTTCAGGGATGGAGGACCCTATTTAACTCACCCTGGCCCAAAGACAAACCCGTCAAATCCAGGGAATTTTGCGCAAGGGCCGAAAGCCGCATGCGGCTCATGCGGCTTTTGCACAAGGTCTCTAATTAAGCTGTCTGTCTGTCCGTCCGAAGCCTTTTCAAACTCCGCCTATCGATTAACCGGCGCTTATCGATCACGCTAATTTGGGCGCTCATCTCTCAGCTCCAGTAGTGGGCCGCTTTGCGGCCCACCGCACTCTTGTCCATCTTAAAGCCGCAGCCAGCAAGCCTTCGACATCACGCGGCAACCCTCGACATTACCGTGATCCGCATCTGACATTCGACAGTGGTGAAACCTGCCAAAAAAAATGTGTAGGGTGTCAACGTTACTGGCAAACGGGGAGCGAAAAAAATTAAATATAGGCCATTTCACCCAATTTCGAGCATTTCAGTGTTACGTTTTGAAAATTCATCGAACCTGGCCGTTATGTGTTACATGTCCGAAAATATTCGGACGAAAAGGCCAGTTACGCGTTACGTCCGAATTGAATGAAATAGTACAATACACTTCAAAGGTGGGGACCTATCGTAATTGATGTCCCAACAATTCTGTCTCCTCAAAATTATTGTAGACTGTCAAATAACATTTTATGTAATGTGGAAGTCTTTGTTCAGAATGCATTTTTCCATAGCTACATCACCGTCCGAATAATGAGGCTCTCAGGCAGTAAAGGTCAAATCTGAGGAAGCTATCTCATGTGAATTGCTAATAGGAACAAATGATTCTAAGTGACCCAGAGGTTTGACATGTTTGCTGTCGCAGGAGAACACACCGAACACATCCCCATTTTTTCTGAGTTTGAGACAAGCCCCTTCTCAGAAGGCGCTGCAAAGCACGTGATGGTCATGTGAGCTGAGAAGGCGGCTTGATCCGAACCTATCTTTCCCCCATGAGCGCGGAATCCGCGTGCAAGGTGAAAGCGTGGAAACTGGATTTAGGCGCGCAGATAACTATCATAACGACCCAGGCAGATCCACGCCCGATTCCTAAAATCCTAACCTTGCCGTGTAATTCTACCTACCTACTCACAAGAACGATGAAGCTACTGGTTGGTGCTCTATTCGCTCTGGTCGTTTCCGCTCATCCTGGGGGCGATGGTATCCGAAGGAGGGATGAGCACCCCTTTGTGCACGATCCTTTTGCCCATTCAGACGACTACACGTCCGGTAAGGTGCACAAACTTGCAATGGACGCAATGACTGCCGCCGTGGACGCCATCCTCTCGGACGTCAAGCATGCGACGGGCATATTCGACCCAGCCGTCGGTATGCACTCGATCAAGGAGTACACCCCGTGCATCGACGGCTACGCCGGAAAGGATGTCAACAACACGTATATGTGCCGCAACCTCGACCTGTACTCCTTCACCCCTCACCGCGATCTTGGGAGTCCTCGAATGCAGCTCGGGAACGATATCTGGGGGTGGTCTGCAACCAGGACAAGCGACGGGGTGACCAGGGAGTTTGGGCTCATCGGGCAATTCGATGGAACAGCGTTTGTGGAGGTGCTTCCCACAGGCCAGATCGCGTATCTGGGGCGCCTGCCGCCACAGAGTGGCACGGCGATCTGGAGGGACATAAAAGTCATCGGGGAGCATGCGTACATCGGGAGCGAGGCTTTCGGACACGGCATACAAGTTTTCGATTTAAAATCCGTAAGATTCAAAGCTTTGATTGGTACTTGGCCGCTGTCAATAATTCGTGATTTAGCTCCTCGACCCTTCCTTGCTCAAGAGCCCCAAAGAATTCAACATCGACACGGACCTGACGGCCTGGTATTACGACGGTCTTCCTCGAGGATCGTCTCACAACCTCGTCTCTCATGCCGAGAAAAATCTCATCATTGCTGTTGGCGCAAAGCCACGCTCAGAGTACGTTCTCAGCCATGTTTTTCGTCCTGCGATTGACAGCGTCCAATAACAGTATCTCAGGTCTGATCTTGATAGATATCGCCGACCCTTCGAATCCCAAGACAGTCGGATGCACCGGGGAGGTCGACTACGTTCACGAGTACGTAGCATCCCGCTACGCCTACATTATTGCCGCGATGCATTGACCGCCATTAGCGCTCAGTGTCTGACCTACTACGGCCCTGACACAGCATATAATGGCTCCGACGTGTGCTGTGAGTAGTCACCCCCACCCTTTCAATTCAAGTAAAGTACTAAATCCTTTCGATGCAGATTCGTTTAACGAGGTTTGTGCTTCCCTGAATAGATGTTTATGATATTTAATGTGCACCAGGACACCTTCACCATCTACGATATCACTGATCCATCCAAGTGCTTACTTCTTTCGAATGTTTCACCTTTCGGGGGCTTATTTAGTCCTCCAGGCCGTCCATTATATCGTCCACCTCGTACTACGGTGTCACCTACGCACATCAAGGCTGGGTGATCGACGAGAAGGACCAATCGTACCTCCTCATGAACGATGCGCTGGATGAAAGTTACAAACAAGGCTCGTTGAATAACTTATTTTTATGCTCTGATCCAAGCCCCACACAGGCTGGGCGAGTGACCAGAAGACCGTCACTTACATATGGGACATAAAGGACCTCTCGCATCCGGTCCTTTCAGGCCATTACAAGTCTCTCGTCGTCGCGTCGGATCACAATCTCTACGTTTTTGTACGTCTGGTCTTCTACCTCTACTTCCACTTCGCTGCTCAACTGCGATCATGAATGCACAGAATGGTCTGGTCTACGAGAGCAATTACAAGAGCGGGCTGCGCATCGTTAATGCTTCCAGCGTTACCGAGGACCCTACGGGTGCTGGATTTTATGAGGCTGCGTTTTTCGACGGTGGGTGCTTTCTTCTATTCCATGCAATGACGTCCTAACTAATGTCTCGGGCGCAGTTCACCCCGACGACGATGAAATTGGTGGTGACGCCGACTTTGGCGGCTTATGGTCAGCGTATCCGTACTTTGCTAGCGGGTACATTCTCCTGAACACGGTAGAGAGAGGGCTCTTCGTCGTGAAGTATAACAAGACAGATTGAACCTGTTCATAGCACCATGTACTGTATATTCTCCTCCCGGTCGCACATGGAAGACATGATTTATGAACGCACCAAAATGACGTAAATGGAGGAAACCTGTTGTCCATCTTTCTACACATCTGAGTTGCTCCGGCATTTGTCTCCTCTGGAACGCGAAAATGCGCCTGCGGCTGAAAAAAAAGTGCCTTTTTGGGATATCCCCTTCCAAAAATAAGGTAAATCAAGGCTCTGAGTGCAAATTTCATAAGGTAAATCAGTGGATTGAAAAAGCGGAGGGAGTTCGAAGGGAGTGTCCGCGGGCCTCTTCAATTGATCATGAACCTCGACTTGTGCAGCATCGCTGTTGCTCTGTTGCTCTGCCTCCTCACATCCTCAATTCAATATTCCTCTGTCTTCGAAATTCCTCAAGCTACCCCATCAAGAATCTACTTCTCAGACTTCGAATGCTCGCTGCTACGACTCAAGATGCCACGGCAAAGACTGGATGGTCGGCGGCATCAGGTAACAGCTATATCCTCGAGACGTAGCATACATGTATATTTTAGATGTATATAGATCTGAATGACATTGCTTTATGCTCTTCTTCATACTTGCTTCACCCTTCTGAGTCTCTGCCTCCCCAACCCTACCAAAAACTGAGCAACCGATGAAAGTATTTTGTCCAACTTTGAGGTATTTTCGCCAGGGGTAACATATTCTGAACTGAAGATATTTTGAACTATTTTCTGCAAAAATGTGCGAAATTTTCTTGGAGGGGTTTCCCTGATGAACTTACTTTCCCTGATGATCTTGCCTTCCATTATCTTCCTCTAGCTGCCCAGCGCAGAGCATCTTTTCATGTGCACCTAGCAGTTTGCATGCACTTCATTCGAGGGTACCGTTCACGAATCCAGGATTCAGGCTGAAGTTTCGCGGCCTGCACTTGAAGTACCGTCGGCCTGGAATTTTAAGCCGACCGTTTGGAAACCGGGTAGCGTTCTTGTCGTCACTCGGTACCACTTTAATTTTTCTTTGACCGGACAGTATCCTTACTCCAGCTCTGGTCATAGCACGAAATCTTTCCTCAGACGATTTCGGAGACTTTGGTTTGGTGGACTCTCACTCTCATGTGGAGCAGACAAAGATGATCTACACTTCTGGCCAACGGGCGACATGAGATTAAAATAGCGCTCATCCAGAAGTCAGCTGTCCACCAGTTACGAGATTCCCTGGGATATAAATGGCTCACGGAGTGGAGGACTCACACACCCCAACCTTCATGTCTGTCGGTCTATACTACTTCATCGCATTTGCCGGCGCTGTGGTTGTCCTATCTCTCGTACAGCAGAGACGGCGACAATCGCTTTTACCTCCTGGGCCACCGGGAGACCCAGTGATTGGACATCTGCTACGTATGCCCTCGACGGACTCCGCTCTAGTATTCCATCAGTGGTCTCGAACATATGGTACTTTCTACTAATAATGCGTACTGCACCGAAGAAAATGCGGATTCCTAACGTAGCTTTCCAGGCCCGTTGATGCACCTCAAGGTCCTCGGACGATCTATGATCATCCTCGATACATATCAAGCAGCCGTGGATCTTTTGGATAAGAAAGGTTTGATCTACAGCGATAGGCCAAAGTTTACTCTCTATGAACTGTGAGCTGGGCCAACTCTTTCCCGCAAGGATCTAATGAACGATTGCTCACAGGCTTGGCTGGAATTCTTACCTTGCTTTCCTCCGGTACGGGAAACAATTCAATATCCATCGACAAATGCATCAGGCGTATTTGAGCCGCCACAAGGTTGAGGATTTCAAAGCAATGCAGACCCAGGAAGCTCGGATGCTGGTGCGGAATCTGATGGAGTCTGCACCAGAGAGATACGAGAAATTCGTCAGTCGGTATGTCACTCGTATGAGAATTAATTCCAAGCCGCTGAATGTCACCTAGATTTGCGACGGGTATCATTACTCAGATCGTGGCTGGTCATCAAATCACCTCAGACACGGACTCATATTTACACATGTCCAACATGATCTACGAAGTAATGGCTAAAACGGGACCCCCAGGAAGTAGCCCACTTGACTTTTTCCCACTTCGTGAGTGTTCGTTTCTTCTTTGCTTCGACGAGTACCATCTGCATATAGTACAACACTTTCCACCGTGGTTTCCCGGAGCCAAACATATGGGTGTTGTGAGAGCTTGGAGATCCAGTATTCGAGAACTTTATGAATTTCCTCTGCGCACCGTGAAGCAACAGCAGGCGAGCAGCAAGCATTTTTGCATTCCATCCCGTTAAACTGATGACACCTTCGGCAGGCGGCCGGGGAAGCCATGCCATCCTTCATTCTTGAACAACTGGAACAAATGAAGGAAGGCGAAGACATGGAAGAGCTCAAAGCTGCTGCGGCTACCATGTTCGGAGCTGGAGAAGCTACGGTTTTATTTTTCTCTCAGATATATATAAATCGGTGTCTCATCGGGCCTTTTTAGACGTGGAGTACACTCTGCATATTTATTCTCGCCATGATTCTGCATCCAGAATGCCAGGATAAGGCGCACAAAGAGATTGACGCTGTCATCGGTAACCTGCGCTTGCCTGAGTTTGGGGATCGGAGCGGGTTACCATTTGTGGAGGGTATCCTGCAGGAAACTCTTCGGTAAGTGAAGCTCCCGGTCATTGAGATGGCTCGTTCACAGCACCACACATGATTTAGGTGGCAACCTGCGGTTCCGCTAGGTTCAAATTTGAAAGTGCATTAATTGTGAAGTTGCTGATATTCTTAAGGCATCCCCCATTGCGCTGTGGAAGACGACATTTACCATGGGATGCTCATTCCCAAGGGTTCTCTGGTATTCTCAAATATCAAGTTCCGTTTTATCCCCAGTTTCCATCTGCTCCACTGAATTACAACAGGGCAATTGCCCTTGACGAGAGTGTGTACTCCAATCCGACATCTTTCTACCCCGAGCGTTACCTTCCGAAGCCCGCCGGGAAAGGCGAGCCCAACTTTAATAACGTCGCTTTTGGTTTTGGTCGACGGTATGGTTAAGCGCCCTCGTCTGAAGAATCTTCTGACATGATATCTGGATCGACCAGAATTTGCACTGGACAGTATCTTGCCGACAATAGCCTTTGGATCGCCATAGTCTCGATCCTGGCTACTTGCAGGATTACTAATATGATGGACGAGAGCGGGAAGATTATTGTGCCTGAAAGCAGCTTGACGGATGGTCTTTCAAGGTGGGTATATGGCGTATACGCCGACTTCTTCAATCCTAACGAAATCCATCGCTGAAGCCATCCGCGCGACACCCGGTGCATAATCTCCCCACGCTCCGCCGATGCTGAAGCGCTCATCATGGAAGCAAATATTTGATTTTTCTGGTGATCTACTAAGTAAAATGTTGTTAGTTCGGCTTGTATCTATGCAAATCCACGGTTTTCGGTTCGGCAATCTGCCCCAAATTTTGAACCTTGCCCACAGACGAACACCATTTTGATTAGGGTTCCGCACGGGTCCACCCGCGGGTACCAAAGGGCAACCGGACCCGGACCCGCCATTACCGTACCCGACAGACCCGCTTCAAACCCGTGCGGGTCGCCCGCAGGTATGCACAGACCCGCGGCACCTTGCGGGTTGGATGTAGGTCCATCCCTAATCAGGGAAATAATGTGCAAAATGTGATCCGCGCCTTGTTCTGTGCGGATTACATCCCAACTTTAGCACGGATGAAGTACGGCCCAGGTGTCTCGGGCTTCGGAGCGGCACGGCATAGCTGTTGCCGGTGCCAAATCATCGGAAAAATGTGGGCCGAGCTTCGGATGACGTTTGCCGAGTACCCGCGGGTTAACCCGCGCGGGTCTGCGGTGGGGTCGGGTTGAAAATCTCAACCCGGACCCGGACCCGGCAGACCCTCGGGTCCGAACCCACGAGTGGACCCGATACCCGTGCGGAACCCTAATTTTGATGACCATTTAAACTGGGAGGCAATCCGCGCACGATCCTCTTCCAGGGCGCTGAGCATGGTGGTCTGCGGGGAAATGAGTGTCAGGATTCATGGCAATTTGAGATGCATACCCATGGAATCGTGCAAGACAAGTGTAAGATGGAAGACTTGACCAGTGGCTACCGAAGAGTAGATGATCGCGGCAAGCTGCCGGATCATGCGGGATCGAATGTTCGCCGACACGCTCACAGCGGCTCACTGCTGTTGTTACAGAGGTACCAAAAAGCTGTCGAGGACAAGTCGAGGTTGTAATCGTGCTCCTGCCGGTGTTCCTCTCCGAATATCTTAATGGCTCTAGTACACTTGGAGGCTCCAACGAGCGACATATGCGGCGCATCCATGGCTCGTTCAGTGATCCTGCTCCTGGGAGAACGCTTCATTAAGTCTACTCGCACCTCGGTGAATATGTCGGGATGCATGCGAGCCGCGCTGCCCACCGCCGAGGTCGGGGCCCTTCCACGACTGCTGACCGCGTTGCGGCCTTTTCTGGCACCGGTCAACAGCGAGCCGACAGGTGTTTCGTAGCTGACGAACCTATAAGTTTGTCACACTGTAGCATTTTACTTGCCAGCGTCTCGGGCTAGTATCCAGCCATCCCAAAGAGTCGCATTACCGATACCACGGTGGTGACATCCTGCTTCCAGAAGTCTCTATACTTTCCGACTTGGACGCCCTTTTCTTTTTCATCAGACCGACAGCTTTTCCTCCCCAATTGTACGCTCTTGCTATCGAGAATATTGCGCCCACACGACCTATCAGGTATTTCAACATAGGCCCTATTTAATTATCCGTCATCTCAAATCAACTTTACAACATCCTTCCGAATTTTCCAGTACTCGCTTGCTTCATTCGCACGCGTACTTAACAGTACCTCGGCGCATCTTGAAAGCCCAACTCCACGACCGAGAGGAAATGTAATCAACCCCCGACAGACCAGGTGATCATCGTACAGTCTATATACTTATCCGAGTCCATGTCACGAAACATCGTGTTTGAGAAAACTCTGGTTCACACAGCTACAGTTTTTCCCCTTTCACAAGCGTCGGCGATACATATTATTATGAGACAGTAAGAAAATATTCGAATGAAAATGAAAGAAATGACCCCATCATGCCGCTAGCGCCTCCAGGTACGCCGCTGTGTCCGCTCTCTCTGCCCTGAGATTCTTCAGGTCTACCATTTGCGCCGCGACATTTTTGTATTCGCCCTCCCTTGCGAAGAGAAATAAATCCGGATCCGCAACCTGGGTTCGTTCTCGACGGGAGGGGAGCCGCTTGGGATCAGTTTTGAGGAATTCACGGAGGGTATTTTGGTTTTCATCGTCGAGGAAATCTCCGACCCGATCCATCGCGGTGTCGCGGTCTGGTCGAGGATGGTGAAGGAAGTTTCGCTGACCGTCCGACTGCTGCACGTCCAACAGCCCTCGGCATAGACGTTGCTGCTGTGAGCTGAGAATATTAAACGCTTTGAGACGAAGTGCATCGACATCGCTTGGTAGATTTTGGGGAGGGTCTACCAGGCGGGAAACTGGAAAATATTGAGCGCGGAAGAGAAATAGTGGACAGATTGTGCACTGTATCCTAGGCCATGGGATTCAAGAGTTTCTTTTTCTGTAGTTGTCAGCAGGACGTCCCCTGGGTGTCTTGCTTGACGTTCAACGTCGAAAATGATGTCATTTAGGCCTAATTCCCGGGTTCAGTCTAATGACAAAAGAAAACTGAAGACCATGCCTTGCAGAGAATGTGCCACGACCTCGTAGCCCTCAGTTACGTTGTTGAAGACGACGGTGC
The DNA here is from genome assembly GCA_029282495.1 of Mycena albidolilacea. NCBI lineage: Eukaryota > Fungi > Basidiomycota > Agaricomycetes > Agaricales > Mycenaceae > Mycena > Mycena albidolilacea. Next base: position 115,274 of record JARIHO010000080.1, on the reverse strand, counting down.
GCTCCGTGTGGCTGAGAAGACGGTCTTGAATTGAGAGGATGCTTCTCTGTACGCGGATCGAGTTCGCCCGGTGGTTCCGATCGAGCCGGTCGATATGTTGTCGGTGTTCGGCCCTCACTTCGTCGACTTCTCGGTGCTCCCGATCGATCCTTCCGGCCAGCTGCTCAATATCATGTCGGTGTTCGACCCTCCCTTCATCGACGACTCTCCGGAGTTTTTCTTTAAATCTCCGCTCTACCAGGTCGGGAGCCTCGTCCATGTAGTGTCCCAATCTGAACACGGTCAGTTGAAGGTTGGACGAATCCATAAGAACTTGACCGTGACATACAGGATCTTCTGCGCCTCTGGTCGGTCCTCGGGTCTAGGGCGCGTCGCAGTAAATCCTTCATCTGTGTGGCGGAGCTCGTCCACATCCCATGAGCGGTCGAGCTCGGGAGCTGCCGACATCACCGTTGGAGTTCAAGACGCGATACTCAGGGGCTGATCTGTTTGTGGCCATTTATTTAAAGCTCCGGCCCGATCATCCGCTTCCGAAGCAGACTCACTGGACGATGGCACCCGCCACCAGCATAGGTGACTGCGAAAGGCAAACCTTGACCGCCCCAGCGCCCGTCTTACGCTACGACGCCCTTTCCTGTGCTAGACCGTTCGACACGGCTGTCGCTCTCTCCGATGCGCCTCGCCTTGGTCACCGTTTTTGTTGATGCTGACATTCTCATGAGCCGTATGCGACTACGCGCCCTCGTACCCGCTCGCAACGCCATTCCTCTGCGTCCACCCACCCTTATCTATGTCTGGCTCCTCCAATGGCCACGCCGACCTCACCCTCGCGCGCACACTCTCCCGCCTCCGTGCAGAGAGCGGGTCTTTCACCCATCTTGCAGGGAGTACGACCGACTCGTCCATTGCCGCAACGATCAGCGGCTCCCTCTTCTAAGCTGGATCGACCGCCGCTGCCATCCTTCATGTCAATCCGCCGCGAAACTCTCTTCATCCGGGCAAAGCCGACACCACCAAATCCGGGGGCGGTGGCAGCACAAGCTCCCTGCTCGACGGAGCTGTGCGATACTTCCTCGACGGCGATGCGAACCCCGACCGTAGTGCGGAGGAGATCTAGCTTATGGGTGTGCGGCTGCTGGGGCAGGGCGTGGAAGACGAGAAATTAGTCATGCGCACTGTAAGTTCTTCCAATCCTTCCCTCCGATTCTTCTTCCTTCTCTTCCCTCTACCATTCACTTGCTAACCCTGACTGATTCTCCATATTCGATACGTCCAGACTTCGTCGGCGCGAAAACGGTCCACCGCGCCAGCATCGTCAATCCCACGGCCGCCCTCTTCCTCGACGTCGGGATGCATGACGGCGACGTCTCGAGCACCTCGCATGGTGTCTCTACCTCGTCGCACGTCGCGGCGTCGCTCCCACGTATCGACATCACAATTCCACTCCCCTTCGACGAGCGCCAGCGGCGCGCGCAGCGAGCAAGTCAACACCGAGGAGGGCCCGTCCATCACGCCCTCCACGCACTTCGACCCCGGTGGCGCGCCGCCTCCGCCCTTGACGGACAAGGGCAAGGGTACGGTCGGGGATGCACACGCCGAGCCCGAGGGCGACGACGGCTTTGTCGACACGGGCGGGGGGGGGTCGAGAATGCCAAGGACGCCTCGATCGGCCGCGTGCTTGCGCCTGTCGCGACGGATCGCAAAAGTATCGCTGAATAATGATGTAAGTACGCCGCTGCATACTCTCCCGTCAGTACCAAGCTTGAAGCTGCTATGTATGTCATTGTATATCATACCTCATCGTGTATGATTTGTGCGAAATCTCATGAATACCATTCAGTTCTTCTCTCCCGTCAGTACCAAGCTTGAAGCTGCTATGTATGTCATTGTATATCATACCTCATCGTGTATGATTTGTGCGAAATCTCATGAATACCATTCAGTTCTTCTCTGCTTGCTGTTTTGTTTTCCTCGGTCAATGGTCGACACCTTGTGCTTGCGTGACGGCGCGACGGGACGGGAGAAGATACTTATCAACTGGTCGCAAATCTGAGTCGGAAGTCATTTTTCAGCCAATAAACCGGCGACCGAGCGTGGGCATAACAGAGCGTGGTCGCTAATAGTGGTGAGTACTTAGTAGATACTTTTATGCTGACATGGAAAAAACTCACTATCATTGCGGTCCGTCGAGATCATGCACTTGCAAGTTAGTGCTTCAGGTTCGGAGTTGGGTTCGGGTTCGGGTTCGGGTTCGGGTTTGGGCTCGGTGTTCGGCGTTCGGTGTTCGCGCTCGGACGCGTCTCATCTCTGGACGCCGAACCTGAACCGAACCTGAGGTTCAGGTTCGAACCGGATCTTGCCAGCACTCACACCAACACTAGGAATTACCGACTTTCGAACTGACCAAATCTTGAACCGGCGACTGAAGTGTACTTGACATTTGAGATTTGGTCGAACTGGACAGAACGAGGGCGGCGACTGGGAAGACGAAGAAGAAACGTCCGAGTGGTTTGCTGATGATATTCGACCTTGAACCAACACAACACCAATTTCCACATTTCTTTGCAAATTCGTGTGAGAAACTGTTTAGCTATGTAATGAGGAAGAGATCGAAAACTTGGACATCAATGCCTCGGAGAGCAGAATTTACAGGAATTTCTCGTTGTCGGATTTTGTACATGAATCATATTAAAAGTAAGTAAGTCTTCTGTAACATGGCAATAAATCAATTCAAGACCTAAGTGGAAAATTGTTCCACAAGGCGAACAAAGGTATTGAACGGTCCTTCCGCCAAAAAGTCTAGATTCAAATCATGTCCGCTTCCCTGGGCCACCACGACCTCAAAGCTCTTCGCATCGGGCCACAAGACTTTTTCCATTGCATTCAACGCCGCGACGTCCTCGCACCGCGTTCCCGGGCACAGCAGCTGGTCCTCCGAGCCCACGACCTTTGCGATGGGCCCGGTGTACTGTGTTGGCAACGTCGAGATGGGCACCTGCAGCAATGAGGCAATAGATCCCACGTCTTTTGTGAAGTTGTCGAATCTGAGCATGCGGGGAGAGAAGGTGGCGGGGTCGCGGCCGTAGAAGATGTTGCGGCTGCTCGTCGTGAGATAGTCGGGGTCGAGGCCACCCCAGCGGAGCGGGTCATCATCTCGCGCGCTGAGAATCGGCAGCGGGGGGAGTGTGTTAGGCTCAACGATGAGCGCGCCCGTCATTATGAGGCCGTCGAAGGGCGATCGCGGACCTTCGACGAGGGCAGCAAAATTCAACAGGACTGAACCTGCGCTGTGTCCTATGCCTATAACCTTCTTGAATGGCTGGACGCCAGGGAAGATGGACACATTCTTGAGCTGACGGGCCAACTGCGAGGCGACAGCTGCTTCAGTGGCGTACTGCACGTCCGACGCATTCACCGGTCGTGAACTCAGCCCGACGCCGACCCAGTCAATGGCAAGGGATGGCAGCCCGCGATCGCAGGAGAAGGCCGAATACGAGTAGTTTCGGAATTCTTCTATCGGAGGAGACCAATATTGGTTGGTATACGTGAATCCATGCACAAGAAATTGCACAACATCTGAAAATAATATTAGAAGCCTTTCTAAGCCCTAAGAAATGAGGCTGCGACTGGCCTGCATTCACGGGAGGCACCGTGGCCGGCTGACAGAAAACACCATAGACGTCGTACGTGGCTTGCAGGCGGCGTAGACTACTTGCATTGCTTTTGAGACCTCCGAATATATCTGTGGGGTCCTTCGGAATGAGAACGTCGACGTCAACAGGAATAACAAGCGATGAACAGTCGCAAGATGCGCCCGACGCGACATACACGCGCGAGAGAGAGAACAGTATCGAAAGCGCACACAGCAGCATACTTGAAGTGACACAAATGCCTTTCCGCTGGTTTACGGAGTCTTTATACCACTCAGATTACAAAAGGCCGCTCCGAGCTCCCATATCGTGTTTCGTGTTGGTGCGGCGAAGGGAAAAAGCCGAATAGATGGCGTAAAATGGTCAGACGGTAACGGTCTCCGAGTCCGAGGGTACATCCATCGAGCTAGTACCTCGATTTCGGACGGGCTGACACGCAGGCCTAGAACTTGATAATTTGAATGTAGCTGATGATTTGAGCTGGAGGCGATTTACACGGGACAAAAATATCTGAATGCGCGCCCCGAGATCTGATATTTTGATTTCACTGTAGGGAGGTGCAGTAAGAGGCTAAGAGCCGTCGCCGATAAATTCCGAGGCGTATTTTTACTTGCTTTTTGCACCAGGGGGTTAATCCCTTAGACTGGAAACAGGTGTGCGGACCGAACCGTGGAATGCTGCCCTATATATCCGCGCAATTTCTCCGAGCGGCGTATTCATGTAGCCCGACTCCTTGCGGTGTTGGCTGGAGGGATTTGTGCGACGATAGCCTGTTTTCTTTCGAGTTTGAATTCATCGAAGAGTCTGTCAGATCCGCATCGCGGTCAAGTTGTTGAGGGAAAGACAGTGCCTACCCAGCCGCAGCGAGGCTTAGAGTCCCAGTAGCGGGATTAATACAAACGGTTGATCCTAGTTTGGAAGGCTGTGTTTGGTCATGATCAACTTGAAGGTACTTAGATATTTTGCCATTTGAAACATTGCAGAAGGAATGTTGACCAGTTAATCACCGGCTTGCCGGTGCGGAGACAGGCTTGCTACGAGCCTAGCCCCGGTTCCGTTTTTCACAGATCGGTTACCCTTGGGAAAGACAGCCATGACTCGGATTTCCGCCTGTTGCCGCCAAAGACGGAGCCCGTCCTCGGCCCAGGATCCACACTCCGGAGTGTGGCTGTCCGGGGTAACTGGGGGAAACAGGCACTGTACTGGTTGTAAAATGGAACGTGCACTCAGCACAACCGTTATCCGTCCCATCAGACATAATCTTACAACCAGTACATTGCCTGTTTAAATTTCCAGACCCGAGTTACCCCAGACAGCCACACTGACCACTGCAACGTTGACGCATCATATGAAAACTGCGACAGAGAATCTCGGCTTATGGTCTACCAGTTGACTGAGGCATGGAGCTAATTTAGTCTCCAAAGTTGATACAACGGCAAGTTTCATTTTCAATTGTATCGTTTCCGCGCGAGAGATATGTACATATTACATGGAAAATTAGGGTAATTTGTGTTCACAACATATTCTCATGACCGGCCCAAGAGATTCCTGACACTAGGAGGTCGCGAGATACCGGTACACGCAACAGTTGGAGACGCGATTTCTTCATGAACTTGTAGGGATCCCCACCGTACCGTATACGGTTACGACCGTAAGAATTACGGGTCATTACGGGTTCTGACCGGCCGTAACTGTAATCGTATTCACTCTCACAAGGGCTTGTACGGTACGGTTACGGTTACGGTACGGTTATTACGGCCGTATACGGTCGTACAAATTGACATAAAATGTAATAATGAACTAGATGTCCATACCTACGCTTTTCAAGCCGCCTTGTCATCTTTGACCAGGTTCTCGAGGGTTTTGCGCTTGAGTTTTATACGTTGAATCATCGGCCGACATAAAGCGCGCGAAATTGGGAGGCGCGTGAGATTCTTGATGTGGCACAGCTCAATGTTCGACAGTGTTGAACCCAAGTCAGTCTTGAACCCAGATGGTCTAAGCTTCGAGTTGGCTTCGAGAGTTCATCACTTGAGATTTCCGACGAAAGTCCTCGCCAACAATGTAGCAAGTAACGGTACTAGTTGAGGCTGATGCAGGCATCTTGACGCGTCGTGGATGCGTGAGTCTCAATCAGAGACGCGTCAGATGCGGCGAGGAGAGCACATAATGGCCCGGCTTGATGCACGCGTCACCGGGGCGGTGTACACGTCAACATGCAACTCGGCCGTGGCGGGCCAATTTACGGTCGTAAAGACCCGTATACGGCCGTATTTATACGGGTCATTACGGTATACGGTACGGTCACAACCGTACCGTAAAAGATCTCTCTGAGAGGTCGTACGGTACGGTACCGTAACCGTATAACCGTAACCGTATTACGGTTTTATACGGGTACGGTGGGGATCCCTATCATGAAGTTCCCGCATACTTAGTGGTCACGGGCTGTGCCGCTCAGCCGTACCTTCTTTATTTTTACTAGGTATTGCGGCTGTAACTTATTTTTGTCTCTGAAAATGGCATCAAGATTTCGCGCTTGGACCGCTTTTACTGGCGGCAAGCCACCTCAACGCGCGATGACGCAATGTTGATTACTAGAAAAACCTCGGGCCGACAATTCCGAGAACTCCGAGTCCACCTCCCGTGTAAATCAAGTGTAAAATTCAAATGTAAGTACTGGCCTTCTGCCTGGGCCTTCTTCCCACCTCACATCCGGATCGCGCCCTCCTCCCGCCTCCACGAGCCTTCCCACCGAATCCCGCGCCACCTCACCCCACTTGTAAATACACCATCTGTAGAAATCTGTCATCATCCAGGCCCACCAGGCCCACCTGGGCCCCGCCTTCTACAACCGCCCCACCACCCGCCCATTCACGCCGCGGCGATCAACTCCGCCACGTCAACCCAACGCTCTTCGCTCTCTCCACCACTCCCGAATGTCGCCGCTTCCGGCAACCTTGGTGTCCTCCTTGTCTCCTAATCCCATCCAGTGCTCCTGAATAACCTATCCCTGCGTCCTCCCCCCAGCTGTCCTTCCCGCTAGTGGCTAAGTTACTAGAGGTACGAGCTTGGTTCATATTATAGAGTGCTGGCATCTGTCTACAAGAGACTACTAAGTTACGTAACTTACTTGCACGGTCTGCACATCCATTCTTTGAATTCCTGGATTCTCAGCCAGTTCTCCTTACACCCTCTTTACCGGGCCCCCGTCGCAATCTAGAAGAGTCCCACTTATCATTACCCAGCTACCCAGTTCGTGCTTCATTCCGCTGCTTTCTCCCTCCATACGATCCATTCGTTCTTATCCTCATTCTCATATCGGACGCCAATTTGCATTGCACTGCGCCCCGCGTCGTTTGGGGTCGACCCTCTTCCGACGTGTGCAAATTTGTCGACGCGCATCCATGGACACGCTGGGTCATTATTGGCGTAGTAAAATTGTACATGCGGTGTTACTTAAAGTGCGTATTCTGTCTGTTTGTCTATTATACACATTGTCGTCCTCATTCCTATTTCCGCACCCCACCCGTAGATGCAATCGCGAGTTCTTTCACAGAACCTCAATACGGCGAGAACACGGACTCTCCCTCCGCATTTACCCTCTCCCTCCTTGATCGAACTGTGACAGCCAAGGACGACCATGCCGTCCCACTTGGGGCGGTCCCGTCGCTTTGGCTCTCCGGGCTTTCCCAGCAGCCGCCCTTCGGCTTATTCTTCAGCTCACCACCACCACGCACCATTCATTCTTCTTCATCACCCTCTTTGTTTCATTCCCTTCCACTTTAATCCCCCTCCCCGTTCTTCGACATCCTCGCAACTTCGCTCACCCATCCAAGGCGACTATATGTCACATTTCCATTACCTTTCAACGCCTGAAGCCGTCGTTCGTATTTCTACACACGAGCGGTGCATGCCTTTCAGGCTTGTGATTAATAGTTCTGTTTCGCGTACCTCGGCCCGCATATTCAAGAATTCCGGCCACCCCCTTGTGAGTTCTTACAGGTTGTTTTGCGGTTCAACCTTTTGAAATTGTGCTGTCTTTATTTCCGCTACAGCCAGACGAACTTCGATTGCTGCAGCGCCATGCACTCGGAACTGCCCATCGCAAGTCACAACATATGTTGGATCCTGGGCATTTGAAGTACAGGCCCACTCGGTCATATCTGCTTAGCTGCCGCCTATATGATTCCCGGGAATTTCCTGGTAAGATTTTCACGCTTGCCCATCCCTTTTAAAAACGTCCTTCTTACGCAATATCCGCGTGTTTTGCCGCTACTCGTCGTACTCTCCATTTTTCCTATACTAATATCCATAACACCTCTCAGGTAAATCTCGATGTCATACAAATTTGAATAGCAACTAATTACAAGGACAAACGATCGCGACTATTTATCGAACATAAACCATTCCATACCACCTAATAGGAATTGTCAAACACGTTCCCCACCAAACCCGCCGCACCGCGGAAACCGCAGTTATTCTCGACACCGCCGCTGACTTTATCCGTGTGGAACGCGACTTGGCCGACGCAGTCACCATATTCGTACGAGAGACTCTGTGTACCAATGGAACCCGTGTGAGTAGTGCGTGGAGTCCCGAAGACGGTCTTCTGGTACGGCAGACGCGCGCAGTGATTCGGCGGCTCCCCGCCGTTCCAAGGATACCACTCGACAAACCCTGCCTGGCTGCTCTGAATTCCTCCTGCACCCGGAGGGAGGGTGTAGCTCCCGATGTGGATCCGCGCGCCCGTGACGGTGTCGATGGCCGTGCCGATCCAGGCCCGGTTCCCCGAAGTCTTGACTTCGAGGTCGTACGTGCGGCCGTACACGCCGTTCCATTCGACGGCGCACGACACACCTGGGCCACCGTCAGCGCCCGTGTGGCAGTTCGCGTCGCTCGTGGTGCTGCCGGCGACAAAGCTCGAGAACACCCCGTGGAGGACCGCCTTTCCGCCGCTGTCCGGGCGCGGCTGGAGGCCCGTGTACCCGATGCCCGAGCCGACGAAGCTGTATTGCTGGGCGAAGTAATAGCCAGAGATGTGGTCGGCCTCGACGATGGTCAGGGGAAAGGTGATATCCGTGAGCCCGGTGGCGGGAACGTTGGTCACGGACCAACTTGACCCCACCAGTGCATGTGCAACCGGGAGGATGGAGGCGACAAATCCGAGGGAGATCGCAACTTTCATCTTATGTCTGATGCGCTGGAACGAGGGTGAGTGCGGGACGGACAATAGGAACGAAGTGCTCACTGCTTTTTAGGCTGATGGGTTTGAAGGGAAGCCCAATGAAGAGTCTTCGTGAAGTGCTGGCTTTTATGCAAATTCCATTATCCCAAATAGAGTGAAGAAGCGTTCTTACGGTGGCCTGGACAAGCGTCTTGCAGCCGTAAACTAGGGTGTTCCAAACTCCGGTGGTGCTAACGTCGTAAAATGGACAGGTGGCGCATCCGGTTCGGAGTGACCTGGACACCGATGCGCATGCCGCTTGTTATCTGCAATACAGCCGCTGCTCACTGTCTAAAAGCTAGAGCTTAAACAAGTTATAGACTTGTAATGTCGGGATGAATCTGACGGTTCAAGCTGCGGGTCTATACCTTCGCAAACCCTCCTCATCTGCCGTCACAAATGTGCGATACATTTGGAACATAATTATTGAAGCAATTTTAGATGACAGCAGTGACATTGTCGGCGGACGTTACGACACAGTGTATGGTTCGGCGTCAGTTATCGCCTGAGGTTCTAGTCTTTTAGTTGCAGGATACGGCATCATTGGTGCGTTGACTATATCTAGTTGTGCAACCAAGAAATAAGTCAAAAAAAATGGCCGACAAAAATGCATGGTAATTGGAGACTTGCGAAAGCACCGCTGGCGAAAAGTACTCCGGTTGAACTGTGAGATCTTTGACGAAACTGGTGAAACGAAAATAATTCAGCACAGAATGATGTATTTGGCCGGCGGGCAGACGTCAGCCCAAGAATAATTGTTCCATTCAGAGCCTCGATGGCAGTCAAACGTATAGGAGCGGGTGCAAGTAGACCGGACCCGCACAAAGTCCCGAAGAGCATGAAGGAGAGCACCATAAGATTCATACCGACTGGTGGTATGTGTTCCAGAGGCATCCAAAACCTAGGGTTCCAATCCGTTCCAGCCTTGGTTTGCGATTGCGCGAGGAGATCTCGGCAGGAACAGCTTCGAAGGTGGGGGGTACGGAAGCGTAGGAAGTGCCAGTTGCAGTGAAACTGGGAGCCAGGAAGTGAAGCCAGTGATTAGAATCGCGAAAACAGTGGGAGATCGGTGAACGTACAGTCCTTGCAAAAGAATCCGGCGGAGGGACCTAGCCAACTGTGGATCTAATAAGAACTAGAGGGATTCAGAATTGACTCGAGCAACACCTCCAACGGTTGCAGCAGCTGTGATTAAATCTTGCCACAGAATTGTACATCATGAAAATTAATTTTCCACACAAATTGCTATGAACTTCTCGGCTACCCAAATGGGGTCCCAAGATTAATCTTGGGCTTATAAGATCAAATCTGATGAAACGGAAAGATAAAAAAGTGGCAGCAGCCAGATTTGAACATGGGACATTCTGAGAATGCTTACGGAAAAGGGTAGGGTATAACCACTACACCAAGCAAGATATACTTGAGGTCTATCGCATTTTGTACATATCAACCACGTTCGAAGGGAAAAAGGGAAATATCTATAAGTCCGTTTCATGTTGTACATGTTGTAGAGAGTATGTGTGATTGCACTACTGTACCATTTTGACCAAGTTTTCAGGCGACACATGATAACTGAACCACTGGTCACAATGCCATTGAGATTTTATGGCTGAAATAGGCTCAAAAATGCAAATTCAGGAACTCTAGATTGAATTTTTGCGAAGATTAAATCATCCTTGCTTTGTGTTGAGTATGGGCCTTATGGTCTAGTGGTAATACATTGTGCTTTTCTGTAAGCACCGTCATAATGTTCCTGGTTCAAATCTGGCTGAGGGCAGTTTTTATCGTTCAGTTTCATCAGATTTAATCTTATAAGTCTAAGATTAATCTTGGGACCCCGTTTGGGTAGCTGAGAAGTTCATAGCAATTTGTGTAGAAAATTAATTTTCATGATATACAATTTCGTGGCAAAATTTAATCACATCTACTGATATCACTGACACCTCAGCTTAAAACGTAACCGTCAAAACTACATTTCTCGCAATCAACCTGAGGACGCCGCTTGCTTTTGGGTCGGCATTGGCTGCACTGGGTTCCAATGAATGAAGGGTTCGGATCGCCGGCCATGAGGAGAGCTTTCTGGAGAGTTTGCTGGTGCGATCAAGGCAAAGCCAAAAAAGCGAACGAATGGTTGAGAGCAAGCCGAGACTGAACGTTTATTGATAAGCGAACAACCAAACACCTCGGCTTGGTCTCAACCATCATCTCCACAAAAAGCCACAAAAAGTACAGACATCTCATCTCACAAAAACTTCCCGTGGCTTCGTCTACACACCAAACCACTCATTGATGCCCCAGGCTACAGTTTTCGAAATCGCTGTCAGGTTAGTGCAGAGTACACCTACGGAGACGGCCGCGACCCAGCAGAACTCGCTGCTCCCTGCTTCACCGCTGTTTGCAGGTAAACCATTCATGTTCATGTTGAAATCCAATGCTCATGATGTCTTTATCATCCAATCACCCCACTATCGGCTTATTCCTTCGGTAACTCACCTCGTAGTGATCACTGGCGGCACGCAGAGTTATCCGAGCACTCGCATCCCATGCAGGTATAACTTCTCGTTTCAAAGTTGCATTTCGTGCTGATCGAGTTCAAGGACCCCTCTTGTTCTTTCTGTCCGGTAATTTGGCGAAGTATTCCATACGCCATGTCAAGAGGCAGGGTGCAGACACCGAGATCCTTTATCCGTGTTACTCCTGACAAGGATTGACAGAAGGTAGTATCTTCAGGTGGATAGAGTTCTTGGCGGAGTGGTGGATTTCTAGGTCCACTGTCAGCGAAGATTCGTGGTTCCTGGGTATCCATTCCATGGTAAATCTAAATCTCTTCGCCATGTGTCCGCCGGCGCATTAGAAATGTTCGCGGTAGCTTCCCTTTTCCCCGTCCGATCCAATCTCGTTTCCTGCGGTTTCTCGAGTCATTCTGGAATCGCCACGGTTCTGTGCATCACAAGGCTCGTTGGAGAGCTTCACGATGCGTTTTTTTTTTTTTTCATTCAAGCATACATTCTCGATTATCGAATACTGGACGCAGGCAGGCATGGTCCCAATCGAACCTCACCGCCTACCCTCTACGCACTCCGCGTCACGGTGCAAATCCGGTTGCTCAAGGTTCAGCATGGAACTTCCTCATCAAAATTCGAGATGCTGCGTGAAACTGCTCCGTCCCACCCCAACTGTCTTTCCTTCTCTCGCAGCTGTCGGCGACATTCTCACCTTGATATCGGTTCTTACTCTGTCACGTCAACTTTGGCTGGATCGAATCTTAGCTCAGGTACTGCTTCATCTCGATACCTGCTTATACTCGGTCACTACAAATCATCAACTCACTCAGCAATTCATCCCAATGATCGATTTATGCCCGGTGGCGCACTGCCATCAATATTTTCGTCAATTGGGCTATCCGTCCCGAAATCACTGGTTCGCTTCCTCACGATTTCTTTCCGCCCCATTTTGGTCTGCCAACTCTTCTAAAACTCTGTGTCAAGCTTAACCACCCGCCGGCCGTTCTACACCGAAAAAAATCAGGCGCTGATGTGCGTCAACCTTTCATTATATATGTATTCTGAATGTTGAAACTTTGAAGCTCAGGTAAATCGTTTGGAACTAGATCTCCTGCGCATTCCTAGGTGGATTCTGCTTGACTTAGACCGCGGGAAGCACCAAGCGCCCATTTGGCGCCTGACAAGACAAACACATCGCACGGCTACGTTCGGGCCATCGTCGAGGGTCGGGCTGTCCAAATTAGATAAGGTTGTTATGAGTGAACAAGGTCTTTTACAAGTTTTGCTCTTCCTTCTGGTCATCTTTTTGTTCTGTCGCGGGCATCCGCTTTGACGTTATGTGGCTACGACTGATCTTTTTCAGTCGTCTGAGGGTGGAAGATTTTTAACCCAGTCAGTCCTGGGGGAGGGGTGATCTGCTAAATCCAGCTCAAACGAAACCAATGGTGAACCAAAACCGAAGAAATGGTTGTGAAAAGTTGAATTTCGCGCAGACATCAACTTCGGCATTCCCCGACCACTGCTGATCACGTCACTATCACAGTGTTTCTTCCCAACCACCATGACGCTCGACACCCGCTCTCGAGCTGCCCTACGAGCTTATTTCTCAGTATATTTATTTCCTGCCTCCCGCCTCGCCGACGTGTAGGATCGCATCGGAACCGCGCGCGGCGCACCATTGAATTTGGCCAGCATCAGCAGTCAGTGGTGCGCGGTCGCAATCGCGACCCCGGAGCTCTGGACGTCCATATACCTCATTTTCGATGGCTCTTTTTTTTTTTGCTCTCGCCGGGATGCATTACCTCAAGCATTGCCATTCGGTACAAAAACCCTGCCTAGCACTCAACCCTTGGCTGATTTTTTTTTTGCAAATGGCTGGCTTACTTTGACCTAGAAAGGGGATATCGCCTCCCGCACTCGCCGACAAGCCTATTTGAATCGGCACCCAAACCCGGGCTTGCGGACAGCAAGTGGTGTTACATGTTCCTCGCCAAGTTATTCTCCTGTCTCTGCTGCGACCCAAAAAAATATCGAATTCTACTCTCCGTTTCCGAGTCTTGGTAATTGTAGCATCTCCTGCTCCTCATTGGACAATCCTGGCCTGGCAAATCACGAATTACCGCTTCTCTATGATTCGCCCGCAGATTCACTATCCCCGGTGCCTCTTCCTTCAATACTCAAATTTCAACGAATTTGTATCGCTGTCGTATAAATCTATGCTTGTATGCAGTCCTCTACTCCTCGCCTCGACGCTTGTTGCCCCTTCGCCGTGTTGTAGCCGCTTCAAGCGGCTTTGCACGTGGGGTGGACGAGTTCGATTTCGATTTTGTCTGGGGAGAAATAACCCTTCGGCGAACGCAGCGATAGTCCAGGCTACTCGACATTCACCATAGATTCTACAGCTTGCAGCTTGCTATTTATCGAACGCCGCGTGCATTGTTCTCGGTGCCTCTCATGCCACAAATACTGGGAGGCCCAATGCTTCCCACCGCAATCATTCAAAACTCTAAATTTGTTCGAGCCCTGTCACTTTTCCCACGGGCTCTTGGATCCGGATGCATGCACCGGATGTCTCCCAGCTCCTTTCCTTGGCCTCGCTTTGTACGGATTTTTTCAGCATTCTCAAACTCGCCTCACAATCCTCACCGCTCGGACACGGTTAGACTCATGTCCCTGAGTCCTGACGCCCGTTCCCTCCGGAGAAGCCAGCGTAGCTACCGACAACAACCTTATACCTCCTGGCCCATCCCACCGCCTGGCATCGAACCTCGTCCTCGCCTCAATCTTCGTCTTCGACGCCATGTCTTCATCTATCTGGTCTCTCAGCAAATCGGATCGTATCCATTTCTCGCTCCCTCCATCCCATTCGACGTTCGAAGCCTACTTGTCCAGCAGAGGGGAGCGCGCGCATTGCTAGTATTCTGGGCTGGATGAAGGTTTCTGTCTGCTCGGCTCCATGTGTTCTCTTTTTCAAGTCGACTGCTGTTTCACTTCATCTTTCATGGGCTACGTAACTGCATACCTCTCAGCTACGGACCCCCTCGTAATCGAATTCTCACTGCGCTTCAACAGCGGCTTCAACCTTTCTGGTCAGCCTCTGCCTTTGCACTCCACTGTTGTTCAATTCTACAGTCTTTGTACAGCCTTTGACCACAGACCGCACAGCCTGTCGGTTGCGTCTTTTTAATTATCTAGGAGATAATTTAGAGCGAATTTCCCCGCTTTCGTACACCCCTTGCAACCAGCCTGGTCTGCATTGCCATTCCAGCCTTGTGTAAGTTGTTATCTGTTGGATGTTCTACTTGCTCTAACAGATCCTTGAGTTCCGGATGGTTTCGGTGGAGCCATACTACGTGCAGAAGGCCAGATCCATCAATTTGAACCTTTGTCGAGCCGCTGTTTTGCCTGCGAAGGTGGAAGTATCGGACCGAGAGAAGACAGAGTGCAATGGAGGCGACAAGGCCCACAGAGACCTAGGATTTATTCCTCAGTCCTCAGCTGTTCACAGAGCACAGAAACGTTTATACCGCAATTATGTTAAGCTGGAAAAAGGTCTCAGACAATTCTTCATACTAAGATCATGAACATACCTCTAACGCGCTTGGGTTATCTGTTCTGTTCCCGGGGCTTCTCCTTGAAGTAAACGGACCGGACCTGGTTGCGCAAGTTGCGCATCGGGAACCAACATTTCAGCTCCGTACTTCCAGGCTGGAAGTTCCAGCCGGGGACCGGGGAAATGTGACCAACTAAGACTAGAATTCAACATGAGCCTCATCTTACGTGTCCAATACATAGTGGCCGTAACTTAGTGTTCGTCGAGTGGCATCCTTGGAACGGCGGGGAGCCGCCGAATCACTGCGCGCGTCTGTCGTACCAGAAGACTGTCTTCGGGACTCCGCGAACTACTCACACGGGTTCCATTGGGACATAGAGTCTCTCGTACGAATAAGGCGACTGCGTCGGCCAAGTCGCGTTCCACACGGACAAAGTCAGCGGCGGCGTCGAGAATAACTGCGGTTTCCGCGGCGCGGCGGGTTTGGTGGGGAACGTGTTTGTCAATTCCTATTAGGTGGTATGGAATGGTCCATGTTCGATAAATAGTCGCGATCGCCTGTCCTTGTAATATTTGCTATTCAAATTTGTATGACATCGAGAATTACATGAGAGGTTTTATGGATATTAGTATAGGAAAAGGGGAGAGTATGACGAGTAGCGGCAAAACACGCGGATATTGCGTAGGAAGGACGTGTTTAAATAGAAGATGGGTTTTAGGATTGGAGAAGTAATATAATGCACACACCGTATATTATGCCTGAATTTTTCGACGGAGCATTGTCTCCGTTCGACAGCGCGCATTCGCGGTCGTGCCAATGGAATCTTAAGGTTTGAAGGAAATTAGCACCCAAAGTACGCGTGCCAGCCAGCACGTGCGATGCCGTATTAAGAGAGCAGGTGAGAGGAAGAAGGGTGGAGAGAAATGTACAAGACATGGAACGAGGCATAACAGACAGAAGTGTGACGCACCTGATACATGAATACCCAATTCGGGCGCAGTGTGAATTCACCTCAAAATCCACCACAAGAGTCTAACCTCATCTACTGCTCGGTCAGAAGAATTTGGACACGATGGGCAAGCGTGAAAATCTTACCAGGAAATTCCCGGGAATCATATAGGCGGCAGCTAAGTAGGTATGAGCGAGTGGACCCCGAGTTCGATCGAGAGCTCTCCGCGTAATCAGGCACGCGGAGTCTCCGCGGCGGCGGGGGCAGGACGGTGACGCTGCCCATGGGGCGCGGTGCAGAACGGGCGACGGATGACGTGGGCTTGGGTTTCGTGGTGGGGTGCGCGCCGGGGAGGTAGCGCCCGAAGGAGAAAGTCTTCGGGGCGCGCGCGCGGCCGTGCGTTGAGTGGAGGGAGGAGTGGAGGGGAGGACCAGCGCAAGTAAAACGCGGGGGTAGGGTGTGCGGACTCGGCCGGTATGCGGGGTGATTGAGGAGGAGATGGGGCGAGCAATAGGGCACCACAAGATGAGGAGGAACGAGGATCCCAATCCGGATGCGGGTGCAGACACGAGCTGACAGGACGCACGCGTAGCGCGGGTGAGGACCGGATTCAAGGAAGGGTATACATGGGAGCAAATGTCCATCGCACAGCGGTGCGGGGCGGGGCGGGGGAGGGGGTCGGGGTGTGCGTGCAAGCGAAGGAGGGACTGAAACCGCTTGGGAAGACCGATCGACAGGCGCGAGCCCGAGAGGGAGCGAGCCTGCGGAAGTGCGCGCCTGTGGGCCGCCCCGCCGAGGCTGGGGATGAGAGCGGTGGTGGGGACGGGGACGGACGGAAGAGCGCGTGCGCAGCGGGAGGTTCACGCGACAATGATGTCGTGTCCACCGTGATAAACAGCTGTGCCGACCTTCGCGAACGTGCGGCGCGGCGGGTCGACAAGGAGGAGGTGCATCTGCATTCCATGTCGGTCAGGACGAAGAAGGAAAAGCAGGGGAGACACTTACAGCGATGTCGTTTCCGCTGGGCATCCTCGTCCAGTCGAAAGAGACGTCGACGCGCGCGAGCGACCAGCGGCGAGTGCCGGTGTCAGAGTAGGCTATCATTGTGATCGCGACACACTCGCATGATCCCAGAGATTGGAATCGGGCGAGGTTGTCAATCCCAGGACATCCCATCGCCATCCTGGAGCGGAGACGACGGTGGAGCCGGTGGATGCATCCTAAGAGGGAGGAGGGGCGAGTACGAGCTCCGGGGGGAGAAAGAAGAGGAAAGGATAAGGCAGAGGGCATGGAGACGGGGGGAAACGAGATGAATGAGAAGGGAGGAGAGCGGAAGGTACGTACCTCTTTCCACTACCAAGATGCATGTTATTTCCTATCCTATCTCTCGCGCAGTGCGAGCATGCACATCCGCGCCGGAAGTTACGCGGATTGGTGAGGCGGTATCGCAAGGATTTAACTATTTATTACATGTACGGCACGTACGTCGTTTGAATACAATTTCTTTGCATCCACCAGATGATTTTGCATAACCAAATTCTCTCCACCACCTAAGCTTCACAGTAGACCATGAAATCTTTATTCAATTATTCATTATGAATCAGTTACATTATTCACTTCAACTACTTATGGTACCCAAAATGGCCTTGCCCTCGGGATCAACCGACAATGGCGCAAGTCACATTCAAGTGCACCACACTGGCGCGACAGTGGCGCAGGTTGTCGGACCGATTGTGGTGAGTCTGAGTGTGGGTGTGGCGCTGTTGGTTGATCCCCACATACGAGGTATTTGAATGGCGCTTGAGCGGCGATCCGAGTCGGCCTGGCCGACTCGGAGATTTCGGGAGGGTACGAGCCAAAGCTTCGATAATCGCGATTTGGTCGATGATTTCAATTACTGTGGCAACTAGGACGCGATGGGGGACATTAGGACACGTAATAGACGCGTGAATATGTTGGGCACTTACCTGACTTTGCCACCACGGTCTGGTGAGACGCGTCAAGAGGTTCACTATTGTTGGGATCAGCGAGTCTATTGGAGGAGACGCGAACACGGGAGCCTGAGAGCATGAGAGATGGGAGATGGATCCATGTCATCGCGTCCGTGGGCGGTCATGGTGGTGAACGGGGTGGGAGAACGAAGAACTGAGGAGGCGACTCGGGTACAGCTGAATATATAATACCCGACGAGTGCCTGCATGTAGCCAAAAGGATAGGTGCCATACAGTCTGTACCTTGCTGTAACCAAATGGAAAAAGAAAAGAAATATTCAGTTCACCGCACATTGTTCTCCGCCTTCCCTGCAGGTACTGTTGCACTGATCTATAATGCTGTCCGTCAACGACTTTGTCACATTTTAACACCGGAGCTGTGCCGTCATTTTGCCCCTATTGCCCCCTCCAAGCCGCGGCTTGAGCCCTGGGCTTGGGCTTCGGTCGCCCCAAGCCCAAGCCCGCGCGAAGCCGTGGATACGGCTTGGGCTTCGTGGCTTCACGGCTTGAAGCCAAGCCGTGAGCATCACCAGTCGGCCATGTTAAAATTGGCGCGGAGGCATCAGATCATGGGCGCCAGAATGAATCCAGGCTAATCCAGGAGACTGGAGTGAGAATGAGCTTACTGAATTTGGGTGGTTTGGTGAATGAGGGTAAGGGGCAGGCGCCGGAAATCACTCGGTAATCTGAGGTAGATCTCAAGATTAAAAGCTATACGAGGTATGCCAAGGCCCTCGGCTGGCCTATAAAACGGGCTCCTCGCTCTGTCTCTCTCACCGACTTCTGTCTCTCCAACCCAGTCCGATTTCACTCTACCCTATCCAAACACAGATTTCAACAATGGCTCCCTCCAAGATTCATTGGCGGTGAGTCGGCCGTCATTTGAATCGTTATGGCACTGAAGCTGATTTGCCTCTCAGAAACGTTGTCAACGCTGCCGGCGCACATATTCGCAGGGAGGGCCTTTACCAAGACGTTTGGTGCACTGTCAGCGACGGCCAGAACGGTTCACACATGGTGTCCACCGCCGATGGTTTCAAGGTGGTGTTGCTGTATATCCAAGATGCCAATCATGTAGGCCTGCCGCAAAGTCTTCGCGCATTCAGCTGATTTTCGCTGGGTAGGTCGAATAGAGCTGGCTGCATCCCTGTCGTACTAGTGTCTTGCATTCCAATCAGATCTGTGTTGTTTGCTTCGAGCCCGTCGTGGCAGCAGGTTGGGTCGATGAAGGAGCGGGAGCTGCAACAGCCTGCGCCTCCTTCAGCCGCGCCTCCCGCTCGCTCTCCACCCAGTCCTTCGCCGCATTGACAGCCTCGTAGGGCCTAATCTTGTAGGTCATGAGGAAGCCCTGCAGCGCGGCCATGGACAGCTCGCGCTCAGGCATCGCCTCGGCGAAGCAAGCTGCGAGGTCCGCGACCTGCTTCCGGCGCAGCTTAGGCGCGTGCCGGCGGTGCGAAGTGCCAAAGAACACGGGCTTTTCGAGCGCGGAAGCGACGGGAGACGACGTCTGGCTCGTCGGACGTGATGGACTCGGCGTCGACGTCGGTGTTGGCGGAGGAGTTGTACCCAGAATCCGCGTCCGTCTCGTCCTCCTTCGCGTCGTCTGCAGCAGCGGCCTCGTCAGAGGGAAGGTAGAAGGAGTAGAAGAGTTTCTCGGCCTGGAACTTACTGGCTAACTTGAATTCGATGTGGATGTCCATACGACCGGGGCGGCAGAGGGCGGGGTCGAGAGCAGTGTACTTGTTGGTGGTCGCGTACAGGATCCGACCCTCCTGAGCGGCAACGCCGTCGAGGGCGTTGAGCAGACCACTCAGGCTAAGTCGGCTTGTTGAAGGCGCAGGGGGCGGGGGCTTGCCATTGCCATCGCCATCGCCCTCACCATTAGCGGGCCCTTGAACGGCGTCACGGTTGATGCTTTGAGTGAAGGCGGCGTCAATATCTTCCATAAGGGCGATGCATTTTTCTGGGGGCGCGTTAGTCTTGCGTGAAAGCAGGGAGAGAAGGAATTTATTTACCAGGGAGGTTAGAAATTAGTTCGCTCAAAGCCGAGTCATCAAGTCCCGCGCGCGATAGACTGACGATGTAGACATCCAGTCCGAGCTCTCCGGCAATACTTGAAATGATTGAAGTCTTGCCGGACCCAGGAGCGCCATACTAAATATTCGCGTTAGATCGCGAAGTAGGAGCGGAGAAGAAACAAAACACACCAGAAGATAACCTCGTCGGATCGGAATCCCCCGGGCAGCGTACCAAGCCTTGCTTTCCAAGAAATCACGAGCGTCGTCAACCAGCAACTCAGACACGCCGGGATCGAGTATGATCGAGTTCTGTGAAAGAGGTAAGTGCTACAATCGATAGCGTGCTTAAAAAAGCACGCACGATATTACGCTTGGGACGCGACGCCACGTGCCGCTAGTCTCTGTAACAGATACCCTATATTGATGACGAACAAGTAAGTATCAATATAGGGTCTGTTAGCAAACATGACCATCTTGTTGGCCCACCGATCAAATTCCTTCTCGCGTTTTGCCTCCGCCTCGACGGGCTGATAAATCTGAGAATATTTGAGCATACAGATCTACTTCCAATTCAGAGGCCCCTCCCTTAAACCTAAGAATTTCCTGTTAAAGTTAGCCATCCAGCCCAGATGCCGCCAGACCGAATCCCGAACACAAGGAATGTTGTTTGTCGCCGTAGTACAAAGTCGAGTATAAACGAGCATCAAACGGGTGAAGAAAGCCACGTCACCCTCCCGCGAGGCTTTATACCGCCCCACATACTTCTCCGATACCCCCGAATCTCCATCGCCATGATCCGCGCATATCCCCGCGCCTCGCAGCACACACCCGAATACTGCCAAATTCTAACATTTCCTTCATTTGTTGTCGCGATAAAAGCTGAGTTTTCTGATGCATTTTACATAAGCAGCTTTTTGGCCTGATCCTATTCTGGAGAAGTGACTGGCTGAATCGAGAGATTCTTGCAGGATAGAATATTTGAATCTTCTCCAGGAGTCTTTACAAATATTTCCGGATTTTCGACGAGGCCCATCGCTGCAATACAGGCGAACTGGCCGTCGGCTGGCACAGCCATCATATTGTGTAATCAGTCAGTCGCCCAACAATCAGACCGTGATTGCTATCAGACTAACGTGCTGCCAGCTGTTGTTTATATCAGAAACATAGATTGAGATCGAATGCTCCTGTGCGGCCATGTAGTCCTTTTCTCCCTCGAGTAAAAGCTTGTTAAGTACGCGGTGGCTCCGCGTGAGAGTACTAAAGATGCATAAATTTATGGATGAAGCGCCGTAGGCGAAAAAAAAAAGTATCTGATTTGCAAAGTCTCCTCCTTTTGACCATAATACCCCGTCTGAGTTTGAACACGGGAAATCGACATGTACCGGTTGTGGTACCACAACGAATAGGACAGGGATGCAGAAGGCAGGTATGCAAGTTTCCGACTATCCAGCAGCGACAGATTGTTGTCGTCCTCCTCACCGGGGACCATGATCGCGCTTGCGTTAAGGCCAAATGTACGCGTTGAGATCTCAATGTCGCGCGCCGAGGCCCACGAGGGCTGTTTCGACAGCCACACCATCATCCAATCTTTTTATGAGGGTCAGTTTTCTTTTATCAAAGAAAAATTTGAATGAACAAACCGTAGCTACTGTCATCCTCGTCAAAGTGCGCCGTTATCCAGAAGGAGGCGATAAGTCTGTAGTAGAAAGAGAAGGCCATCCGCCGCGGAGTTTCGAGTAAACCACCGAAGACAATAAGCTTCAGCCAGTCTCGCAACGCACCAAAGGAGAATAGTAGAGTCATGAGCGACGAGAAATCTGTTACAGACGCAAAGCCACCCGCTGGAGCCGTCGAATTCCCTGCACTTGCAGTAATGTTGCCCCCCATGCCATTCAATGCAGACATAACCTGCTGAGCGGCGTAGAGATAGGACACCATTTTTTTGGGGGGGAGTGGAGGGCTCAGGGTAAAGGTGGAATGAACAGCTTTCTGAAGTTCAAAGGACTTTATAGACTTTGTTGTTTCTGACGGATCTGCTGGTCGACGACAGGTTTCGAGTCAGCGCTAGTTTTGGCGTCAACCTGATTCCGACTTTTGGCGCAAGTCAAGTTGCGCGGCGCCGTTTCCGACAGCTTGCAGCATTTCAGGCCCAGGCCGGTGGCCTCGGAACGCCCAAAGGCTGTGCTTGGGCTGTGCTGCTTCCTCCACATATTCTGATTCACCTCCAGAGTCTCAAATGGGAAATATCTATGGGCCCCAGGCCTCGTTGGATCTCACCCACGTATTGTGTACATTTTCCTCTTTTCAGGCTCATTTCCTCAATAATTCCCTCCTCAGACGATGATTCGTTGCATTTCTCCTTGGTGTTAGCGCTGGTGACACTGAGTCCCATTCTCCTGATGGTGAAAAGAGCGCCCGACGTGTACATTTCTAACAATACTTCAGCCTGCCTACGCCGCGCTTGTTGTCCAGACCCGCGAATACCTCATACGGGCAAGGTGTTCAAATTCGGTGGCCTAGTTGGAATCCAACAAAGGAGACTGGGAATTGAGAGGAATTTTTATTCGGCGGCGCCCGAGAAGAACCAGAGTGCACGGCTGCCAGTTATACTATAACCGGAAACGAAGCACGAGAGGATGACATTTTGTACTCATGCACGCATGGACTTTGGTCCTTTGACCTCGCACTTGGACTAATCATAGTTACTTATTGCTCAGATATTTCCATGCCCCGCGAGCTTGTATAAAAGCGGATCGCAAGGGAGGGAAAGTCAGTCGAAGCTGCGATGTCCTTCCTCTCCCGCTTCTCACTTCTCGTTGCCCTTGTCGCCTCTATTCTTCCAACAGCCCTGGGTGTTGTGATTGGATACAAGAGTGTTACTACTGTCGACCTCTCCTCCTTGGCCGCCACAACCAATTTTGTGATTGCTTCGAAGCAGTTTGGAACACAGCTGGACATCGGATCCACCTCGGAAATAACGGGAACTTGCAGTGTTGCAGTTAAGGGTCTTAATAAGGGTGCCCCCGATAGCTAAGGCCTTAAGGGCCATTGAGGGTTAATTAAGGGTGCCTTGTTAAGGGTCAAGCTCAGGGTTAATTCCAAAAATTCCCACGTATAGGGCGGCCCAGCAACCTGTCCAGCATAGCACAAAAAAAGCATCCCGAAGTCTTATCTTCCTTCCTTCCATCACCTTCTTTGTGGTTATCCTCAGCAACTACCATCACAGGAAAGTTTGTGCAACTCTCCCGGATTGAAGAGTGGTCGAGGCAGCCTTCCATTCCCGTGGAATTGTACCACAAAGACACATCTAGGAACACTTGAGGAATACCAGTGCTTTGAGGGTAATGGGATGTGCGGGGAAGGAAAACTTGAGTGATTTTGCCACAGTTCAACCGTGAGAAAGGACCAGTAGGCCTCCGGGTTAAGCCTTAATAAGGGCTTTAAAAATTCTTGGGCTGTTGTTAAGGGTTACCCTTAGTCTTAACTTAAGGCCTTAACACTTAACTGCAACACTGACGGGAAGCACTGTCATACTTTGGTCGGCTCAGAGCGCGTCGCCCGCCAATCAACAGGTAAATTCAGGTCGTACTTAATCCGAACTCGGACTTTACTGAAGGGCTGCGTAGTGGATCCTAACTAATGTCATCGGCGAACCGACTCAGTACACCATCTCGAGTATCGATGGAACAATCTTTCTCTCATACCCTGGTGCTACCACATCTCGGGCTATTCCCTGGAACGGCCAAACCATCGTCGACCCTACATCCTACCCGACATATACCATTCAGCAGGTCACTCCAGGCGTAAGCGGCTATGCGTACTTGGTGTTCCTCACGAACTCCGAGAATATTAGGTTAATTTGAGAACTTGTACAGCATTACTGAAAATCTGCACGGAGCTATATTGACTGCATGGCCACAATACACGGAAGGCGGGTTAGTTGGAATGGTAAGTCGTCCGGCGGTCGTGTTTCAAGGGTGGCTAATTGAGTATGACAGGCGACATTTCAGCAAACTGCAGATCTGGGGGATGCTCAAGTGTGGGAGCTCTTCACTGGTGAGTGTTTCCCGCCTTATTTCCAGGGTGCATACTTAAAATCAATTAGCTCCAGCGTGAGTTTCCGCCTATTGTTGAATGCAACTGCATTTATCTTTTGCTCCTCAAATTTTATTACTCTTCGTGTACTCTTCATCGTGATTATGCATTACGTTTCGTTTACCAGAAAGTATGAGTGCATTTGGTGGAAGGTTGGGCGCACCTTATAACCACGATTGGTTGGAAATAGATTCATGTCATTTTTCCGCGCGGTGATGGACTCTCACTTAACTACGGTTGGCCGGAAAGACTTGGATGGATTTATGATATGGAGGAGGTCGGTGGTTCGATTCCGGCGGAATACATTTGTTTAACTAGGGGCCGGTGTTGTCGCCGACTCGAACCTTGCTTTGCATCAACAATGTCTGGCTCCTCGGCATGATGATTTTGATGTGCGAGATTTGAGTTTTCCTGTGTCTCCGGTTAAGTACCTGTTGTTTTAATTTGGGACCGCTCAGGCAATCCTCCTCCTCCTCCTCCATCAGTTTAAATCACTTCATTGCTTTCTGGAGAGATAACTGACATACTACTAATAGTCTACTAGTCTTTGTCTACTCGGGATGGGCTGTTCGTTTTCTAAACACAATTCAAAATGGAAAGGGTGTTTTGATGGTTTTTCTGTAAGCGTTTTCGGCATCGTTCCTCCACCTCCACTTGAAAATTGACCCAATTGGGATTGTTGACACTTACATGTGCTGGAGGCTGCGTGAGAAAGCCGAAATGCTAGAGAAACTTTCAATGGACTATTTAAGTGTACATCGGGATGATTCAGATCCGGAGTCTTTTTTTACAGATGAAAAAGACTTGGAGCATCCTGCTTGCTTCAACTTCAAGCTGACACTGGTTGGGAGATTCAAATTTTTCAGCACAATTTACGGTGAAATATGTTGTTTGTTTTTCAGACATTTTTCAGTGAAAAAATGGTGAAATTTTCAAAGCTTTTTCACCACTTTTCCAGTTTGAGGTGAAAAACTTGAAAGAAAGTTGAAAAGGGGTGAAAAAAGTTTGAAAATTTCACCATTTTTTTCAGTGAAAAATGTCTGAAAAATAATCGACATTTTTCACCATAAATTGTGCTGAAAAATTTGAATCTCCCAACCAGTGTGAATCATTTAGAAGCTAAGTATTTATGGAAGTTCAAATTGAAACTCCGCCATGTTTCGGAAGAAGCTGCCACTGATGAAGTTCGAACCTGTCAGAGCTTCAAGTTTAGAGGTGAGCACTGGGGAGCAATGGGGAAAATAAGTTGAGGACGCTCGACGATACTGCTTGAATACGAGGTGTTAAATTCGGGTGGAGCCAAGATGGTGGATAGATCTTACTATGTTTCAACTTTCAACAGCCTTCCAAAAGCTTCAAAAAGGTTCAACGGAATGACCATTGCACCGGCCAGAGATTGCAGTGCGACCCGGTATAGCTGGGGTCTTATGCACTTGTGACTTTTCGAGGGCCTTGTAAACTGGCCGGCACGGCATCTCCAATTCGTCTTTGGCATTCTCAGCGCCTTGTTGGAGTTACTTGGACTTGATTTAAAGATGGTGTATTAAGGTATGCTTCTCCAGGATTTCCACGAGAAATTGTTCTAAAGCAGACAGTAGAGGGGCCTATTTCTGGTTTGGCTGCCTCGGTTGCCGACGCTGCCGAATGTGCCCGGGCCGATGAACCATCAATAGAGCGAAAAGGTTGAATTTTGAAGGAAGAGCCTGAGGCCGCCCGGGAAGGACAAAAATCATGAAGCAGTCAAGGTTGTCCAAAGTCAAGCCTGATTATGAATACCAAGGGAAAGCAGCACTACATCAGACATTGTTGTGGAGTATTTGGTTTTAGCGATCAACCCAGAATTTCGACGGGAGGAACCAAGAGGCTATTTTCCTGGGACCGGTTTAGGTTCCAGGTCTCCGTAAAAAATAATGCATGCAAATGACCATATATAGACCAGTCACCTGACTCCAGCAACTGCCGCATCTCCTACGCTCCCAAAACATAAAAATGCATTTCTCGATCATGGATTACCAATCCGGTAAATGCCGATTCCCCTGCCCTCCCAAAAACATTAAAATGCATTTCTCGATCGTGGATTACCAATCCGGTAACTTCCGTCTCATATACCCATAACACCAAAATGCATCTCTCGATCGTGGATTCCTGGGACTGGTTTAGGTTCCAGGTCTATGCAAAATCAAATGCAATTCTTCACCTTATATGGCAACTGATCATCTGACATCTGGCAACTGCCGTCTGCCTCAAAGCCAAAATCGTTGAAAGAACATTTCTCAATCGTGGATTACCAATCTGGCATTTGCCGCTGTCCCCTCGCAATTGTCGAAAAAACAATTCTTGATCATGGATTACCAACCCAGTGTTTGCCGTTTTCCCCTCAAAGCAATTCTCGATCGTGGATTATCAATCCGGCTTCACCCGGCCAACTTGCACCCCCAGTACTGCGTCAGCACCAGCCCCTGAGTTTTCGCTGCCTTCCGCCTTCTCTGTAACCCTGCCTCACACGTCTAGGGAGGCACACCGCCCGTTTACGGCGACGGCCGCAAATTTCCGAAACCGAGATGGGGATGGGCAGCCAAAAAGGACGGTTACGGCCGTCAAAATGGGGGACAGTGGGAAATATAACAGTGTGCTCCAGGCGCGAGTGTCTGCGTTAAAATTATCAGTTACACAATTGAATGGTCAAAGTACCAAGCAGGCCCCAATTCAAGAAGTACCCGACAACCTGTGTTGATAAGCATCCTGTGTATGGGACTGAGAAATTCCTGATTGAGTGTACCGCTGGTCCTGTAGTACTGAAGGAGAGAGTATAAGTCTATCATCGATGCCGGGAACGGCGCTGGCATTTCGGAAATCTCAGAAGCGGAAAGACATAAAGTGGAATCCATAGTTGGGAACAGAGGGCCGAAAGCATGGTCCCTGTGAGCTGGTGTTTAAGCAAGTGGGTTATCCTGATTCTTATCTTCAAAGTCAACATCACAGACCTCAAAGTTAAATTGAGACCGCATACTGTGGTGCTCGGCTGGAACAATGTTCTCCTCTCAAGATGAAGCCTCACCGTTGAAATGTGTGTTCCGTTCACTACCTTTCTCAAACCGGCGAGGATGGACATCGTCAATAAGGAAGTTCTAGAACCACAACACGGGAGGTTGAAATGAGAACCCATATTCCTATTCTTAACATACCAGACTGCTGCATCGTCGCCAGTGATCGGGAGGCAACCAAAGTTTACACCTCACTGTGTGGCCGATGTTTGTATTCATAAATCTACTAGTAGGATGATCCCGAAATAATCCATAGCAGCTAATAAACTGCATTACCTGTACCTACAGTTTGGGACAGTGCGGGAGTACTGAAACACCAACAAGGCCTCACGGCACCGCTGCCAGTCGAAGCAGCCCACAACTTGCGAGCCGGAGTGTGAGGTTGAATTTGCGAAGACGCAGCTCACCCAGAATACTAATGGGGTTTGTAGGCACTTGGATCGGCTCCAAAAGGTAACCTGAATTTTGAGACAGACAAGAGAAGCAAAAGGGACAAGATGTAATAAATCAGGAATAAGGTCATGTCTCACAGTTCACGCTGCCGGTGACACTCAAACCTCTTATTATGATTATTCTCAGAAGAGGACCACATTCAGATATCCACGCCTCCCGGATTGACATCTCGAAACGAGGTGTGCTTTACAGCCAGCCATTCATTCAACATCACACTTGCTACTTCTATTAGAGTTTGGAAGGAGAACCCGAAATGTGCTCCCCAATTCCCATACCTGGAATGAATCTGGACCCGGACTGTGGTCGTGGGCTGGTCAATTGATTACAAAAGCGGCAAATACAGTGATTGTTCTGTAATTGTGTCCCATGGTTTTGGGTAAACTACTTGAATACTCGTATTGTGAACCGCTCCTGAGTGGAACTCTCATGCATCAGATTTGAGTGCCCACCCGCTGTTTGAACTTCAGTGACCAGAATTTGTGAGCAAAAAAAACCTACGCCTGGCTGACATCATCTAGCTCTTGAGCGCCAAACGCTTCTCGTTCAATTGTAACGATGGTGGATCGATTGGGGCCGCTGCTTCCTCCACCACGCGCAAGGAAACTTGGGGTTGACATAATGTCCTGGGTGGGTGTATAACCTCGACCTTTCAGAATTTGAAAGCGTGAGTTGAGGACCGTGACAATGGTGTTGGCATAGAGCATAGGCAGTACCACAGCCGGGGTGCAGAAGTAAACTTTACCCGGAAACGCAAACATGAGAAAGTCGGGGCATCCTATTGGGAATTGTGGCTGCGAACATCCGGTCTCAGGGATGTGCGGAGCGCCGTTTGAATATTTATATTGGTGCAGTATTTGGTATCAGCGATCAATCGATACTTTCGCGGGAAGAATCTAAGCTTCTATTTATTTGTATGTACGCCTTCGGCACGTCGTGTTTGTTTGATGCAGATTTCGGCTGGCATAATTTCGACGGAGGGGGACCTTACAAAGCAAGGTAAAAAAAGGCTAGGTCAATATTGGGGTCATACTGGGACATTTCTTTCAGGGAAACGGGGCAAGGATATCTCAAGGTTGGTACCAGGGATGGGAATTCATTCGTGGGACGCCCTATCTTCTCTTTGACCTGACGATTACTTGGGTGACGCGGTCACGTGACCCTGTGAGCGCGAACTTCCCACCCTTTATTTGTATTCACATGCAGATAGAAATTGTCCGGGAGGTTTGTATTGTTATTCACGCACCAAATTCAGTTCTTAATTAAGCGAGTGATGAAAAGCTGCAGAGGCATAACACTGTCCAAGCCTATACGGACTCAAATCAGAGGTATGAGTTATCACCTCGCAAATTAGAATGCCGATTGCACTGGTACGAAGTTTCCCAGAGCGCTCAAAAATAAATGACATGTAGGAAATCCGGGACGAGCACATACTTTGTAACCTTGCAAATCGCAAAGACAATGCCACCTTCGCTCGAATCGCTCCAGATGGAATGAATTGTCACACGATCATTACTTATTTCGAGTGGGTCGTTAAAGGTCGTTAAATGAACAGAAACCTACAACAGGTAAATTAAATGGTGAGTCAATGGTCTGCTTTGACACCCAACAATGGTGTGCCAGCTGAAATTTACGGCATACAATTAAATGTATTCCACCGGAATCGAACCGCCGACCTCTCGAACATAAATCCATCCGAGTCACTCCGGCAAACCGTACTTAATTCAAGCTCAGTCCTTAACAAAAAGAAATCATTTCGAACCTTTAAGTTAGTCTCTCGTAGACAGACGCTACAACAAACGATGTACGAGTTGGCGGTTGTTGATTACGCCGTTGTGGAATGTATTTACTCACGTTGAATTTTGAATTCTGTTCGCGAGTTCACCTCATCCCGCAGTGAGCTCGAACCCGGTCATAGAATTTAAAGTTACAAAGAATAGAATTACGTAGTAGACAGTGGGGGAGAACAATTACTGTACTGTACTATTTCGCTCAATTCTCCCGGCCTGTGACCCGAGACTTGCCTGTGACCCAAAAATTCGAACTTAGGGTTTCATAAATCGCCTTGGATGACCGTGACACAAAGAAAAAATTCGTAAATGTGGGCGAGACTTCTCTGTCGATGTAGGACCTGAATGCAGCAAGAAAAGCCGGAAACACCTGTGAGTGTTGAACTTTATCGGTTGATTTCAACCAATACAAAAGATTGAGCGGGTATTCACTTCTGTAGCTGTGAATCACCAGGAAATTGTTCCAAAACGCTGTGGGTGCCTTAGTGAAAATTAGGTGTATTAGTGGCCGTTTCCAATGAAATCAAGTCAATATGAATTTGGGATGTCAAAAAGGGCTCTAGAACTGAGATGATTTGAGAGTAGAATCATGGAAGAAGAATTCAGCTTGGATAAATCGTGGGGAAAAGGGTTCACAGACCTTAATAATTTCATTACCGAATATAACACAATCAACTCGTCTTGATCTCACTCCGCGCAAAGGGCTCGTAAAAGGCGATGTTTCATAAGTAGCTTACAAGACATGTAAAGGAAGGGTTACGACGGGGCCAAAAGGCCTTTCAATACTAGTTCTTTTGAAAGGCCTTTTGGTTGCGGTGAAACAAAGAGGTTTCCTAATTAAGAAAACACCTTTGAAAGCGAAAGGTTTTCGGCTACCCCAGGGTGCACCTCAGGGTGCAGCTTTATGCCGTGGAGGGTGCACCCTGAGGTGCACCCTGGGGTAGCCGAAAACACAAGGCTTTCACACCCGTTCCTTAATTAGGAAGAGTCTTTGTTTCACCGCGGCTGAAAAGCCTTTCAAAATCATTTGTACTGACAGGCCTTTTGGCTCCTTTGTAACCCTTTGTTTGCATGCCTTGCAAACGGCTCGTGAAACCTCGGCTTTTATGAGCGCTTTCACGTGGAGCGAGTTCTAGATAAATCAATTGCGATGAATCCAGCAACGAAATCACCTAGGTTTGGGAGCCCTTTTTCCCATGATTTATTCAAACTGAATTCTTCTTCCAGGATTCTAGTCTCAAATGATCTCGGTTTTACAGCCCTTTTCTACGTTGTAAATTCATATTGATTTGATTTTATTGTAAATGGCCACTACTACACCTAATTTTCACTAGGGTTTTAATCGCGATTAAAAGAAGTCCGTTCTGGGTGTGTTAGTGTTTCGAGCGCGCACCGCGGGTTTTTCAACCAAAAAGGTAACGTGTGGGTGAAAATTTGATTTTTGAACTAGTTTTCGCGGATTCTGTGACTTTTTCCACACATTCGAAAATACCCTCAGTGACCCGTGACATGTACGAATCTATACATTAAGAGACGATGAACACAGCCTCTTTGATAAGTCACGGGAATTTTGACAGAAAGTCACGAGAAGTTTCCCACGGAGGCGCCGCGCGCCGCGAGCGTTAGCGAGCGGCAGTGTGGCGCCGGAGGGCTCGGAATCCGCCGTGTCTGTATGGAACTGGGAATCCGCCGTGTCTGCCGCCCGTGGCGAAGACACGGGTGCCTAAATCTAGTCTATACATTAAGAGACGATGTACACAGCCTCTTTGATAAGTCACGGGAATTTTGACAGAAAGTCACGAGAATTTTCCCACAGAGGCGCCGCGCGCCGCGAGCGTTAGCGAGCGGCAGTGTGGCGCCGGAGGGCTCGGAATCCGCCGTGTCTGTATGGAACTGGGAATCCGCCGTGTCTGCCGCCCGTGGCGAAGACACGGGTGCCTAAATCTAGTCCTATACTTGAAAACACGAAGTCACGGGAAATTGACAGAAAATCACGGGGTGCCACGTGAAGTCACATGGATTTCACGTGCTCTCGGAACCCCGAGGCGCCGCGCGCTGCGAGCGTTAGCGA
This sequence comes from Mycena albidolilacea, assembly GCA_029282495.1. Classification (NCBI taxonomy): domain Eukaryota; kingdom Fungi; phylum Basidiomycota; class Agaricomycetes; order Agaricales; family Mycenaceae; genus Mycena; species Mycena albidolilacea. The sequence continues at coordinate 83,934 of JARIHO010000080.1, read as the reverse complement.
GCGGCAGTGCGGCGCCGGAGGGCTCGGACTCTGGCCTGTCTGTATGGAACTGGGACCAAGCCGTGTCTGACCGCTCGTGGGAGTGATTCCGTGCCAAAGGCACGGGTACTAATCTTGTATTTTCTGAAATTTTGAGGCCCCTGACACGTGACTTACTAATTGAACGAAGTAGTCAAGGGTGTGCCGTGCCGAGAAGCCGAGACCTAGGGCAGGGAGGGTGGGTCGACCAGATGGCCGATAAAAAAAAAAATGACCTCTTATAATTTTGCCCAAAACTCATCTAGAGGACATCCAATTAAGCTATAAAACACCTCCGTGCTCCCTCGAGCTTGTACAAAGCCCGAATCAAGTCTAAATGAAGCTGCATCACCCAGATCCGACCCTTTAGGAAGTGTTCCGTCATCAAGTTGGCACTGCTTGGCAGCGGCAACTAGCAAATCATCGCTATTTTTGACCAAAGACATGGCTCATTCCGAGGTGACACTATTAATCAAGCTACGGAGGGTCAGCCGGGCAAGAGGCGTCGCAGAGGGTGAGGAGACGGTATCGCGTACATTGCTATTGGAAATGTTGTGCCGATATCATTGAACTGTTTCCAGACATTCAAGTTGTCCAGAGCACAAGAGAACCCTTGAAGTCAACTTGGTACTAGTGATTTCGAGTTGCCGGAATAGTGTTATGGCTGAAAATGAGTGTTGAAGAGTCCCGTTCGTGCCGAACTAAGAAGCGGATCAAAAATTACCTTATTTGGACGTCACGTGGTAGGGTGGTTTAGAGCAAGGGGTTGCTAATAAAAAAAATGGCCCTAGGTATTTTTTTTTCGTTTCAGAATCCCCTTGGAAATAGTACAGTAGTACTTCAGTCTGATCCAGAAGTATACTAGCCGAGATACTTATTAGGATCCTCCACAGACATAGGCTCGGGGACAGTCATTGTGGTCGAATGTACAAACTCAAAACAGGCATTAATATTTCAACCATCCATTTCAACCCGATTTTCAACCCATCAATCTACCCCCTATCCGTGACTTCTTGTGACATCGACCCGGCCCGGTACACGGCTTGCGTATGTGGTTGAGCCACGACCATGCCGCAATGGCACCCATCTGCTGCCAGCACGCCCCAAGCAACTTCGGTGGCAATACACCCCTCTCCAAGAAGCTTGTCGCGCAACGCCTGCCCTATGTCGCTCCTCGCGTACAGTGACGTTGCACACTGCCCAGGCCCCAGACTCTCGGAATCTTGCTTGTTTCTAGGTGCAATATGATTGACTTCTGACTTCCGGACCATAGTGGCAGACGTGTCCACCAGTCATATGTACAGTCCATGATTGTTGTGTCTTTAGTGCTTCCGATCTGTGTTTCTGCAGTTGTCCCTATCTCAACACCTTGCGTCCATCTGCCTGCAATCCAGTGTGTTTCGCTTACCTGAGATTAGTGGCAGACACGTCCGTCACGTCCGCCATCCGCCACTCGGTCTGGCCTCTTTTCCTTTCACTTGATCTACTTGATCTGCCAATTGAATCTTGAATAACTAGTGTCCTATTAAAATTTTCTTTGTTCTAGGGTTGAATCCTCACAAATATTCAACCATGGGAACTCGTGGCGGACACATCCGCGTTCACCGCTCTCGTGGTTGTTCTACCATTTCTCCTGACTCAATACAGCAGATTGACCTCTAATTTTCTGAACATACTGGTGGATAAACCCGCTCTGAGATTACCCACAACTTGCTTCTGTCCATCTTGTTTGATGTGGTATCCATTATTCTAGTAATTTTTAGCTTGGCTTGGTTAAATGGTTCTGTTGCAAGGCCGATTGACCAGAGTTGAATAGGGCATTGTTTTCGATTTATGGGAACAGAAAAATGCAGCTGTTCCTGAGTGCGGTTTGCTCCGATCCTTTACTTGAGTATTGGGCACAAGATATGATTTGATCTTCTCCCTCTGGATTGAATACATATTGACATCTTCAACCATTTCAGTTTCCTTCACTTCAAACGACTTTCAAACATTGGTAGGTTGGCAAGCCCCAAACTCCGAGCAGGGACTAAAATACCTTTCATGAAGTGGATGGGATGTTTTCCCTTTTTTGAATTCTGTGTGGTGGCAGATATTTCCGCCAGCCTGGCAGACGTATCTGCGAACACATTTTGGTGAGTTGGCAGATGTCTGCCACCAGTGACAGACGTCTGCCAAAGGCTCGGGTTGGGCTCAGTCTTTCAAGACAGACTGGGAAAGAGCCCAAGGTGTTGGAAAGCACTTACCAATGTCAATATGCCATTGAATGAGGTTGAACATGTAATCTGAGGTTCACTTTGACTGCCAGGGGCCAGTGATTGATCAACCAACCAGGGGGTGAATAACAATCAGATGAATGTAAAACAATTGCTGCACACACACAATACTGGATTGAATATTGTGAATCTGACCTCAAATCATTGTCTTACCTTCCCCGGGCTCGAACTGATACACATTTTTAGCCTCGTTCGCCGCCATGTTCACGGTGGACAGGTCATGTTGAACGTTGGGGAAACTTGTGACCGGCGGATCTTTCTGGACTCTGGAAGCTCAGAATAAATTAGATACTTCCTGTTTGATAGCTGAGGAACTACACATATTTGACTTGCATCAAACTGGTATCCCAGACATGAAGAGGGTTAGACGTTGAAGTTCAATGTTTCCATCTAAAGATCCTGCTTACAACTCGTAAAGCAAGGGTCAATGGTAAGCCAATACACACCAGAGGCATTAAGGAGCATATAAGAACACTTTTGTTGCCTAGAACATTTATTCCAAATGTTGTGCATAAATGGTGCAGTTGAATGCCCAGATTCAAGTGTAAACCTTCATGAGTTTTCGGACGGTTTCGTGCACCGGATATCATACTCAATGGAAAATTCAAAAATAAATCAGACCAAAACCAGAGGGTGTCCAGAATCATATTCCACCCTGGAGATGTGTTGAAACTATTAGAAATGAGTTTGATATAAAAAAATTAAATTAGATGGAGGTTTATACGGCTCCTGATTGGTTGAGCGGGTGAGGTAAAACACCACCGCCGCTTACGTTAAAGGTGCGCGGACACATCCGCCAATGGCGCAAACACAACTGTCAGGTGGCGGATAGGCTTGCCGTCTCCGGACACAACATCGAAAGCATGTCTGAACCGGTTTGTGTACGGTGAGCTATTCAAAACTCAGGAAACTACAGTTACGAATACATCTGCCAGGCAGGCGGATGTGTCCGCCACATATTCCATCCTACAGAAGTGTTTGAACCGTTGTACCGTGGACTATTCAAAACTCAGGAGACCGCAGTTACGAATACATCTGCTGGACTGGGAGATGTGTCCGCCACATATTCCATCCCACAGAAGTGTTTGAACTGTTAGAAATGAGTCCGGTAGAAAAAGATAGGATTAGATGAAGCTTTATGTGGTTCCTAATTGGTTGAGCGGATGAGGTAAAACCCCACCGGGATTTACATTGAAGGTGAAGGTGTGCGGACACATCCACAAGCTTTAGCAGCACCAGCTTTGGCAGACACATCCGCCAGCTTGGGCAGACACATCTGCCAGCTTGGGCAGACATGTCCGCCAGCTTTGGCAGACACGTCTGCCGGGCGGCGGACACAATTGCCATAGTAATCATAGTGAACTTCATGGGTGTATTGCATAACAAGAGAATCAACTGACTGATAACAAGAAAATCCTTGTAAGATCTGAGCTGGTACAAGCATGTCTAGCTGGTGCTCTGTACCAAAATGACTAGTTCCATTGTTGAAAGCAATTCATCGGATGCACTAAAATCCTTGAAATGTGCAACGGAGAGTTTGAAAGAGAAAGAGATCATCCATAGTTGAATGTTTGAAAAAAAATGTATCCCTCCAGTTTCAAGACCGACTCACAAGATATTTGTAAATATACTGAAGTGGCAGACCCATCCGCCATTTCACCCAGTGAGGTGGAACACGGTCAAACCGAGAAAGGTGTCGATGCAGAACACCTTGCTTCAAATTTGGTACTGAAAAAATCAAGTTGAGGCAAAGGTCGGCATACAATTGATTGGCGGACACATCCGCCGCTATGCTCCATCGGTCAGAGCTCAATAACGGTGCATGGAAGGAAATATTCAAAAGGTAACCATTCAGACGGAATTACCAACACAGGAAAATTTCAGTAATTAAGAGGCATATAACCAACTTGCGGACACATCCGCACGGTGTTCTACGTGCCGATTTCGAGTCAAAACAGACCGGTAAGGAAAGGGGTTGAATTCAAGGCACGACGTAACAAAAACATATTGGTGAACCAATTATGGCCAGAGTAGCCAGTGAGCGGACGTGTCTGCCCCATGTTACATCCATCTAATTTTGAGCTAAATTGAGCTAGAAGGAATGAAATGATTGCTCTTAATCCGGAGACACAAGGGAAGTTGCAGGTCCAAGGAAGGAGTAGTAGGCGAACCAATCAAGAGCACGGCGGATGATGGGCGGACGTGTCCGGCACGGTGTGCAATACATCGAATTCCGCGTCAAATAAATGTGGAGAGGCCGAAGATGTTGTATAGAATCCCAAGATGAGAGGGCGAGCGCGCGCGGGGGGTAGGGGGGCAGGTACGGCGAATTGAGGGCGGGGCAGGTGGTGATCTGCCAGCCACATGATTCCCAAACGGAGATATGACACATACTTACAAATGTCCGCCTGGCGGATGTGGGCCCTAAAGGGGGGTTATTGTACGACAAAATAGCCCCCCTCTAGGGCCCTTTACGTAATGTTGGCAGTCTTCCCTCAGGTGCTATCATCCACCCGCATACGGGGCTCAAGAAAAAATACTGCCGTTCCATCTTTTCTCTATCACATCACAACCGCACTAATTTATCAATAGTACATACCCACATTGTCAAATGGATGAACGTAAGGGGCAATATTCAAAGCTATCGGTGTTTTGCCACCCGCTCTATCTATGTCCCGAAAGATGTCTCAATTCGCAAAGCTCTCATCATCCACAATGACACCGGACACAATCACCCCATGTCGACTCTCACGAAGGCCGCGTTTGGCCACAAGGACATATATCGTGTGTGTATTGAACGCAAAGGTGTTCTCGGGGCCACGGTGTCCAAAATTGACAACGGTATGATTATGCTCCTCTTTCTTTTCGGCGGCTGAGCACAACATAGCGGAATCAACAATACAGCTTCTCAATGGGAAGACACCGGGGGGTCATGCTCCACCTCTTCACAACACACGCATCAAACAGGATATACTCCATGTCGAAAAACTCAAACGATACCCGAATGGTCTCGGCGTCGATGGTAAGCTGGCCTTGTTGCTCAATAATGCCGATATACTCACTTGTTACAGCGATACTACCGATTTTCGAGACAGAAAGGTTGACTAAGCCTCTCCCTGAGCGATACATACATAGCTACATCACGACGCAAAAAGGCGAGATCATTATTCTCACCTTTGTCCCGTACCTGTTGAAGCTTCTCGATGATCCGGGAGTCACCTTGTTCGATGGCGATACCACTTACGGGGGAATTGACGGCAAGGTCAACGAGCGGGAGCTCACCATTTTCGCAAAAGTGGTTCAGCACGGTACGCCCTTTATTTTATTTATTTATTTTTAAACACTATTGATTGTGAACAACGGTTGCAGCAGCTGTGATTAAATCTTGACACGAAATTGTACATCATGAAAATTAATTTTCCACACAAATTGCTATGAACTTCTCAGCTACCCAAATGGGGTCCCAAGATTAATCTTGGGCTTATAAGATTAAATCTGATGAAACGGAAAGATAAAAAAGCGGCTGCAGCCAGATTTGAACATGGAACATTCTGAGAATGCTTACGGCAAAGGGTATGGTATAACCACTACACCAAGCAAGATATACTTCAGGTCTATCGCGTCTTGTACATATCAAGCACGTTCGAAGGGAAAAAGGGAAATATCTATAAGTCCATTTCATGTTGTACATGTTGTAGAGAGTATGTGTGATTGCACTACTGTACCATTTTGACCAAGTTTTCAGGTGACACATGATGCAGCCCACTGAACTGAACCACTGGTCACAATGCTATTGAGATTTTATGGCTGAAATAGGCTCAAAAATGCAAATTCAGGAACTCTAGATTGTATTTTTGCGAAGATTAAATCATCCTTGCTTTGTGTTGAGTATGGGCCTTATGGTCTAGTGGTAATACATTGTGCTTTTCTGTAGGCACTGTCATAATGTTCCTGGTTCAAATCTGGTTGAGGGCAGTTTTTATCATTCAGTTTCATCAGATTTAATCTTATAAGTCTAAGATTAATCTTGGGACCCCGTTTAGGTAGCTGAGAAGTTCATAGCAATTTGTGTAGAAAATTAATTTTCATGATATACAATTTTGTGGCAAAATTTAATCACATCTACTGATATCACTGATTGTGAACTCTGTTTCGAAGCTGTATCAGTCGTTCGCGCATACTGTACCATTTCGTTCAATTCGTGTGTCACGCATCACAGGGGCCCAAATCCACAAATATTTTCGTGCATGTCATGGGTCACCAAGGCCCACCACGAACTTGCGAAAGAAGTCACAAAATCACGGAAAAAACGCGAAAAATCCAATTTTTTCCTCTGGCGGCACCTTGCAGGGCTCGTCGCCATGGTGCCTACACAACTAGCATCAAGCTGGCATATTCGACACATTTGAGCTCCTCTGCTCACTACTAACACTCAACATCGCTGAAATCCGGGATTGAATTCCTTTTGAGTAACTTTTGGGACTAGAAGAAAGTAGATATACTTAGTGCTGCCGGCACATAGGTACAGAAACCTTGCTAAGACCATATAATTCCTTGGGTTGCCAACCGAAAAAAAACGAATTTTTTTCTGTGTCACGGTTGGCGAGGCCCATCCACGAAAACCGAAATTCGGTTTTAGGTGTCACGGGTCACAGGCCCAACGAATTGAATGAAATGGTACAGTATATCACTGGCGCTAGGGCTGATTTCTTCAAAAGTTTATTCAACAAGCTTCAGCGCGTCAAGCTAATCGTGACAGGGAAGCCGCTAGCACTGAAGGAGTTTGTTCCAGATGGTAATCTTCTGGTAACAAATGTCGACATGGATGCTGCACAGGTTATCGGTCTGTGTCGCTCCGTGATGGAGTATAACATACCCGAGTACAGCGGTATTCCCAGACACACTCCGTTCGAGGAGATCGCCCCAACATTCGTTAAAATATGCTGGATACACGGGAAGGAGTACGATGTCTTTATTTAATCTATGTTGAGTTGAAACTGACTTTTCAAAGGTCTGTTCACGACTTCAGAGCCCTTGTAAAGGACTCCAACTTCAATTGTCTCATGGACTTTGTTTACATCGACTCCAAAGAGTCTCTGGATGTATTCTCGTCGTTTGTTTATGGTCTTGGAATCAAGAAGATCACAGGTGAGAGTTAATTCAATTCTCTGTCAGTTTGTAACTCATGTCTGTCTCAGATTGGTGGAAACACAAAGAAATGCACGAATGGATTATTCCTTGCATCGTAAGGTCCCAGTCGCTCATTCCCCCCGATGTTTGGGACTCAACTCCTTCAACTACGAACACAAACGAGGTGCAGCACCACTGGACGAACGCAGAGACTGGTAAACAATTAACGCCAGTCGAGGCGCTGGAGAGGTAGTTCAATTCATTTGAATCCTCGTTTATAACTGATTTAGTACCGTAGTCGGTGCCGTGTCGACGAGCGAGTGGCGCAGGAGATTCAGATGTCTCTCCAGACCGGCATTTTTTCCAACACCAACAACGAGATGTTGCAGCGGATCGCTCGAAATTCCCAGCGCCAATCGACCGCCGCACGCAAAGTCCGTGAGACGCACGACGCTGCAGACACCTCCAAACAGCTCCAGCTCCAGATTGACACCGAGGTCGAAAAACACTGTGCCTCGAGTCAGTTGACAAAGACCTGAGAGCCCAGCTCAAGGTTGCAAAAAGTGGGCGTGGAAAGCAGCTAATCTCTCTGCAAGCTCAAGTGGGCACATCAAGACAACACAGAGACACTCAGGTAATATTCCTTTCTTTTTATTGAGTGTTCCAGCAGGCTTACAAACCACGACAGGGGCGCAAACCACCATGCTCCCCACGCAGTTGGACCATGTTCCCACTATCCCCTCCGCCATTTCTGAGCCCTCTATGACCGAGTTCGACGTCAATACTCCCACCACATCTGAGCCCTCTGTGACCGAGTTCGACATTCATATTCCCACCGCGTCTGAACCCTCTGTGACAGAGTTCAACGTCAATATTCCCCTCGCACCATCCACCGCAGACTTCACCGACCCGGCATTCGATTTAACATTCGCTTTCATGTCCGACTTTGAATTCAACACTCTTCTGTCAGATGTCGAACACCTTAACACCGTATTTGCGGCTGATAATAGTCTTCCTACGTTCGATCCTGGTTTCCTCGACTGCGGCGGCTCCGCGGGTTTCGGGACTTCGGTGCCCGATTCTGGTAGCATGTTCGACAACCCCGCTGACGACTTCATGGACCTGTATGGGCTCCCAACATTTTTCTCCGACCCGATCGGCACTTCCGACTTCCCCCCCTTCGCTCCATCTGACCCCTTGCCGTTACTTCCTCCTCCTCCACTGGATTTATCTCCGGGTGTTTCCCCCACAGCGGAAGAACCAGCCTAGAGTGCCCCGAAGTCGCGTCGTGGGCCTCGGCACGAGGTTGATGAAGCCAACATCATGACTTCAACGCGCTCGCAGGTTCCCAGTACATGTAAGCGGGTCGCAGATGAAGCGCCCACACACCGGGGAAAGCAAACTTTTGACCTAGGTCAAAAAGGTAACCAATATTAGTTGTTTCAGTAGATGAAATAAATAAGGATATACTTCATGCCTTGATATAGTCCAAAACCGACCCCAAAAGAGCAAGTGGCAAACACCCTATTGGGAATGACTTTTACTCTTAGTGTTAACAAAGTATGAAAGGACTGCCGAGAGGTGAGCTCTCGAGAGCCCAGTCAGAGACAAAGGGACAATGTGTATTCAAAACTGCTGAAAGACGTGCCGAAACAACTTCTTTTGGTGATGCTTTCAGCTGTCTTGAAACAAAGAGTTTCATAAATTTTCCTTTTGTCTTTAAGATGAAACACTTTGTTTCAAGACAGCTGAAAGCATCGCTGAAACAAGTTGTTTTGGTGTGTCTTTCAGCAGTTTCAAATACAGAATATCTCTTTCTCTCTGACTGGGCTCCCAAGAGTTCACCTCTCAGCAGTCCTTTCATACTTTGTTAAAACTAAGAGTAAAAGTCATCCCCAATAGGGTCTTTGCCACTTGCTCTTTCGGGGTCGGTTTTGTACTACATCAAGACATGAAGTATATCCTGGTTTTTTTTGTCCACTGAAACAACTAATATTGGTTACCCTTTTGACCTAGGTCAAAAGTTTGCTTTCCCCGGTGTGCCATCTCGAACCGCCTGCCAAAAAAGGGGAAGGGCAGGCAAGGTATGCCTTGATTCTCTTGCTTTTTTTAGTTTTCCGTAACCAGTTTTCAGTAGGTTGAACACGGAGATTACGTTGGTTTCTTGGCTGGCCCCGAGCTCAAATTATTACTCATGGAATGTTTATTATGAGCTCATTTATTTGTTTATTGTTCTCGACATTGCCGCTATATATTGCCTTGACCCCCGCATAACCGAAATAAGCGACATAAGATAGTAAAATGCGATGTATCGTGTTTGCGCACGGGCACGATACATTCCCAGCGGATGTGTCGAGTTTGCTAAAATGTATCGTGCATGGTGAGGGATGTATCGTGCTTGGATGTATGGGGTGGGACTAGTTTTGTTAATCCCGTCTCGCTCTCCGGCTAGGGCTGCCGCCCGTGACCGTCGCAACGACTCAACGGCAGCCGTCGAACGGGTGCCGTTCCCGTCCCGTTGGCAAAATTTCCTACCTTCCAACGGCCCGTTGAACGACGGCCGTGACGGCCGTTGAAACGGGTCTTGCAAAGGTGCTTTGAAACCACCCATTTTAGCATTTTTTCTGTGTAAAGATGTGTATATCTACCTGGCTCACCCATTGGATGCCTCTCTTGTTTACATTGAAGTGCTGTTAAAACAGGTAGTAGATTTCTTTGGTTGCGCTGCCCGGCAAACTCCGAGGTTGATTGCCGAAGTTCAACTACAAGTTTGGGGTGGTTGTTTCCTGGCAAATGACGAAGGGATGCTGAAATGGGTGGTAAACCATAAGATTAAGGGAATCCGAGCCGAAATTCGCCGGTGTATCGATGAAATTGAGGTGAAATAGCAAAATGAATCAACCACCCGTCGTTACGGCCGTAACGGCCGTCCCGTCACCCGTCCCGTCCCGTTGGAGCTGTGGAAACTAGAAAAACGGCCGCCAAATCGACGGCCGTTGCCGTTACGGTAACGGGCGGCAGCCCTATCTCCGGCGATCTACACGGACTGATGGCGAAGACCTCTATATTGATACTTGTTCGTCATCAATCATAGTATCTGTCACAGAGACTATTAGCGAAGACCGCACTCCAGGGATTCGACCGTTTGGGCGGTTTGAGCAAGCTCAAACTATCAGGGAACGATTGGATCCGGACCTAAGATGAAGTCGCAACTGAAGCATCCCTTCAAATCTCCAAAGCACTTTCTCGGAGCCCAGGCCTCGCCACGCTGGATGTCTCCATCCCCAGGGCCGACATCTCGCCCATTTGGAATACCCTCAGAACAGAAAAAATCTATCTGAAAGAGTTGAACATCTCTTCTGTTACGAGCGACGTAGACTGCTACCTCTGCTCCTACTCAGGTCTCACTCGCCTTATCTTGATGGGCCCAAGTAGCGATGTACCTCCAGCAGAGGAGCTGTCTTTGTCCCATCTCTTCTTCATTACGGCACTTCCGAAACACGCCGATTCCCTTGTTTTTACTCTCATGCGTCGTCACAGTCGAGGGACAATGGGGATTTAACTCGAAGAATTCCAACCTACTTTCGCGACTCATCCATCTGCAGAGTCTGACCACGAGCGTAAATTGGGCAGACATTCATGGAAGTGGGGATACAGTCGTACGTATATCCAATATGCTGCTGTATAAATTTGGTCAATCTTGCTAGCAGGAATTGCTTCTGGACGCAATCACTACGTTCTGCCGTCAGCTAGACTCAGCATTATGGGGTCGACGCCCAAATTGTGTTCCATCTCATCGTACGAAACCATCGCCTCTATCCTCTCCTGCTCAGAAACCACTTTCTCCTCGGAATCGTCCTCTCCTTCATTGAAAGTCACCTCCTCACCGGCATCTGAGATGTCAGGTTCCAGTTCAACGCCCTCCCCGACATGGGGGATGCAAATTTCCTGGACCCAAATCACCAGTCGGATGACAAGCGGGAGAATGAACGATATTTCGAGCCCTATTCTACATCTTTGTTCCTACCTAATCCGGAATTTGCTCCGCTGCCTATTAATTTGCCGCTCCGTTGTGTGGTACAGAACGGGTGGCTATTCCCAAGGCACATCCACAGGTTTTGTAGCGCAGGAGGGGGCAGCAGGTTGTTGGGCGAGGGGGGGGGGACAGATGTTGATCGTATTTGGGTACGCAGCGCCGAAACGGTGTGTGTGAGAGCAGTAGATTTCTCCGATTCGAATACCTCGAGATGGCGCGAGAACCTGTGGGGAAAGCTTGGACCTGATTGGAGAGGGAAAGTAATCAAAATAATCGAAACGTACTGGCGAGCTTGTCGACCTTTGTCCAAATGATGCTGGAGGAACGGCCCCAGTCGACTAGACCCGAGCAGCGCGTACGTTGCAAAATCACTGTACCTCGGGAACGCCTATAGGTACGCTTGCGAAGCGCGCGTGAATGAGCGGAGGGATCCCAGAAAAGCGACTACATTCCAAGTTAGATCTTGGCCAGACGCTGCAGTTAATCATGTCCAGTGTTGGAGAAAAATCCAGACGCAGAGCAGCTTTGTCAGTTAGTTATCCGGAGGGGAAAGCCGCCAGGTGAAGGCAGCACAAGATGCAAGAATAAACCGCGCAATCCGAGGAAAGACAAGTCGACCCGTATGCACCAGTGCTAAGTACCGATTTCCGCGTACTACCCTAAGCCAGCCGGGATAATACACCCGATAGGTGGCTCGCACTAGAGGAGAATTCTTAGTTGGGATTTTACAGGCGTCCACGGAATATCTCAGGATTGCGAGTCAAACCGTAATTGGCAGTGCTTGACGCGTTTGCGGCGTGTCGAGGGCGGTGGAATCGCGCGAGAGGTCAGCAATAGATTGTCCAGTAAGACAACGATTGGGCTGACGTAGACTGACAGGTGTGCAGAACGCCCGCGAAGTGGTGAGGGAGCAAGCAAGAGAGGCCGCCGGATCAAAGATCAAACACAGCCACGCAGCTTTTGTTTCCGCTCAAGACAACTGCTTTGTCGTGTGTAATGTACTATGCTCGTTTTCCCTTGTGCTTACAAGCTTGCGAGTCCAGATTTGTAGTCCGCTATCGCCTGCCCGTGAGTGGCTGAGGTCGGGATTCATCGGGAGCCACGCACCTATATTCTATCTTCCAAACTGTCTCCGATCCCTCCATACGATACATAGGAACGATCTCGTGCGTGTCGTCGACATCGCCCTTTCTCGGAACGGCGACATCTGCACCGCTACCGTCGTCGGACTTGCTTCAATCTGCACCCGCTGCTTCAGTTCCCCGCCCATCCGGAACCTTCATCGCGCACCCATCGCCGTTTTTGCACGGTGCCTACGATCTCGAGGCTCGACCCGCGGGCATGCTGCCGTCTCTGACCCCCAGCGCATCCGACTCCAGCGTCTACGCCTTCTCTGCTTGTTCCCGGATGCACACGAGTATACCACCGACCCTCGCATTCCACTCGATAAGGCTGGGCCGTATCCAGCCCTGGATTTTTCGTGGATGTCGATGGGGAGAGAGACGGAATGCGGACTCCCATTTGGTGGCGAGCTGACGACAGAGTAGTACGTGCCCCTGCCCTCCCTTCCAACGCTCGCTCATTGCTGCAGTACAGATCTTCGCTGCATCTTTCTTCCGACGTACGCCTCTCTTCCCGAACCCTGCCTGACTGCTCCTCGGCCACAGATTAACGAGGATGGGCTCTTCCCTAACCCAGCGACACGTACCGCTGCAGCATAGGGTAGTTCTTGCTGGATCGCGAGGAGCGGGAATTGGGACTGACGACGACGCGCGCGTAATCCCCATACGTGTCTCCCCGCGCTTCACGCGCAGGTCGGAGCTGGAGGAAGTCAATCGATAACGGCCTTTGAGTACGGTTACTAATTTTGGGGGGGAAAGAGGAGTCCCTACAACGTACATCTCAACTCCCGTCCATCATCCCGACCTCGTCCTCATCTTCCTGTCTCGATTCCCAGACAGATGTATCCACCCTGGCTTGCCCCGCCCCCGACGCGCGCGATGTGCTCGCGCGTGATTCACCCACGTATATGGGACGCCCAGCTGCTCTGTAAGCGTCCGCCCCGGCACCGCCTATCGGCTATCGACTATCCTCGTCGTACCGCAGCATGCCGCCGGTACACCACGCTTCGCCTCCCCTCGTTCATAGCCGTCCCTGGTCGTCCGCACACACGCAGGAACGTCTGGGAGAGGAAGTGGATCGCGAGATTCCGAGATGTGCGTTCCCCGCTGCTCGTGCATATGTCCCCGCGATCCGTGTTCCTGCGCTGCGCCCCCGCTTCGGCGTGGATACCGCATGTGGGCAGGCCGCGGTCGGGACGCGGTGCGGGAAGCGCCGGGGGTGGAAGAAGAATAGGAAGCGGACCACGCGGGATTGGGTCGTTTGTCCCCACCGCGCACGAGTCCTCCCTTGTGGGCGGGCCGTACTCCGGATCGCGGGGAGCCCTCTCTTTATATCCCCACCAGCGTATCTTTGCTGGACCAGTCTTGTCACCTTGCACCTAGGAGCGGCACGCGATAGCTCTTGCTGCACGAAATTTGGGACGCACGACAACGACGCGCGCGTGTACATGGGTATGGCGGACACGGAGGAGAATAATGTTTCATTTGCGGTGCATGTACACCGCGACTTCGCCGCCGACACGGAGGACAAACACTACGGTGCGCTCCTTCGCCTTCCTCCCTCCCCGTTCTCAATCCCGTCGCCATATAGACCTGCTCCACCGCCTCACGGCCTCGCGCGCTCCATTTACTCGGCTATGTGGGATGCCCAGCTGCTCCGCGCACTCCCCCCTCGGCGGGTCCTTGTCTTACCCGCGCGGTAGTCAGGGTCGGATACGACACCCCCACTTTCTCCTAGCCCCCAGCGCGCGCCCCTCCCGTTTTGATAAAGCATGCACGAGCCAAGTACGCCTTTCTTTTGAGTCCCCTCCCCCATCCCACCCCGTGCTTACTGGTGCTTCATATCCACTGGCAGGCGTTCTCCATCGCAGTTGTCCCTTCGATCCCACGTGTCTCTCGCCGTGGTGGCGGTACGACTAGACGACACCGTACTGCGCGCTCAGTAACGGCCATTTGGATCCCCTCGCGGGCTGCGCACCGCTGCGAGTACCCGCCGGCTCGCGCACGACGTGCATGTCGCGCGAGCGAGTTTCGGAGATCCGGAATCGCCATATAGAACCCCCCGCTCCCTGGACATCGCGTATCGGTTACAATCACCAGGGCCGGCGCGCGGCGAGTGGGGGAGATGCGAGCGGACGTGCAGGAGCGTGGTGTGCACCCCGCTTCGCAGAGACTTCTCCATCTGCGCGGCGGCTGCGCATCGTCCTCCCTCGTCGTCATTTGAGGTGGGATGGTCGAGGATTACGCAGAGGGGTAGCCGAGGGAAGACGCAGAGACGAAGACGCCGCAGTCGTGGGGCACATTGGGCGATGGACTGTCACCGGGCCTCGTCCAAGGGACCGACGCACGCATGCCCTCGCCTCGTTCCGGCACGCGCAGCTGCAGCACGCCTCCATTGGGGTTGTTTGCTGGACTTGGGCTCCGCCCCATGCGTGCGATACCCATCCTGCCTATTCCTCGGGGAGGAAGGACGTCGCGGTGTGGGGAGGTGGAGCAGAGTCGATGCTTCGTGGGATGGAGGGACCTGTCGGAGTCTTTGTCGGTTTTGTGCATCCTCGACGAGCGACGGTCCAGTGAGGAATGCGGGCTCGGGATCGATGGGTCAGGGATGAGAGGGTGAGAGGAGGGAGAGCACGGAACCGGGTGCTGGTGCGGGGGTGGGCATCCTAGGCGCCCCTTTCCTGGCAGGTTCCTCATGGATTTTCCCCCACCGCTTTGCTATTTTGAAACCCTTTGGCCAGACACCTCCGGATTCGCAGATGCTCATCCACCCGCGTCCCTATCGATTCCTCTTGTCTTATCTGCTCCATTTATATATCTTGTTCGTGCTCGAGCTCAGTTATGCCGCTGTTCCCGCTGCCTTTTCAATGGCAAGAAGTACCGACGGACTTGCATCCCAATTTAGCATTTCCAAATCAGGCAATCTCAGCAAGCCGTCTTTTTTGCTCGTCTTTTGCGTCGCTTCTTGCCCTCGGACCCTGCGCCAGCACGCGCTCCCTTTCTCCCTACCCGCACGGCTGGATCATAATAATTCCCTCATCATATGACCATCATGGAATCCTGCTAAGCAATGCTTAAAGCAAGGGGACTAGTAGTGCTTTCGAGTGCTTTGGTTCTTTAACGATTAATTCTAGGCCTTCTTTATCTCGAATCTAGATCATCTTTCATCACAATATTGTATCACGTTATCGCGGCGCCCTTTCCTCAACCACGACAATCTCTTAGTCGCAACCCGACCTCTGAAACTTTCCAAGTCCGTTGGCCGTTCTACCACAACAACTTTCTGTGGCTCCTATCTATCTCGGGGTTTCAGCACTATGTTACTATTGTTACTATTGTGAACACCGCCTATATCAAGTACATGACTGAAGTAGTAAACATGTTCCAGAAGCAGCCGTGCAATCTTCTTCTCGCCCAGCCTGCATGCCAACTTAAGCGCGGTGTCGTTGCCGACCCTCCCTTTCACGTCGGCTCCGTGTTCGAGAAGCAATCGGACCATTGAATCATCTCCGTTCAGCACTGCTGCACGTAGTGGGCCACCATGTATCCATCGTGTATTGACGTCGGCGCCGTGCTCGAGCAGAACTTTTGCAACAACGGGAGGCCCAATGCTTCCCACCGCAATCATTGAAAACTCTATAAATTTGTTTGAGCCCTGTTATTTTCCTCATGGGCTCTTGGATCCGGATGCCTGAACCGGATGTCTCCTTCCTAGGTCAGCTCCTTTCATTGGCCTCGCTTTGTACGGATTTTTTCAGTATTCTCAAACTCGCCTCACAATCCTCAACACTCGGACACAGTTAGATTTATGTCCCTGAGTCCTGACGCCCGTTCCCTCCGGAGAAGCCAACGTAGCTACCGCAACAACCATATACCTCCTGGCCCATCCCACCGCCTGGCATCGAACCTCGTCTTCGCCTCAATCTTCGTCTTCGACACCATGTCCTTATCTATCTGGTCTCTCAGCAAACCGGATCGTATCCATTTCTCGCTCCCTCCATCCCATCCGACGTTCGAAGCCTACTTGTCCAACAGAGGGGAGCACACGCATTGCTAGTCACTGGGCTGGATGAAGTCTAAGGTTTTTTGGGCCCGACGTTCCCTGGATGAGAATGAATCTTGACCCATGTACATATTTCTGAATAATTCAGTTTGGATCGGATTCTTTACATCTTCGGCCAACTGGTCCCCGCAGAAGATGAGCGTACGGAATGGACGCAGAGATTCAAGGGGAGCTGAATAAACGGGATTGTAAACGAAACAAGGAGCTGAAGTCATGAAGTATGAGTCAAAGTTAATGCAAGTCGGCGAATGAAGTCCACCAAACAGAGAGAAAGTAGAATAGAGATAAAAGAAAGAGGTGAGGCTCGTCGGCATGTCCCACAAGCCAAGCGCAGCGCGGCCCAGTCTCCACCGACCATTTGCACCGTTGCTGACTTCACACATCTAGGGTCCAATGTCCTTGTTCTGCACCAACGATTCCAGCCTATCAACAGCAGCGCGAGAATTCCCCTGACGGAAACGGCTCGATATCGATTCCGTGCGCCATGGGGCCTCAAGCGCGCGCGAGTCGATAACGCGGAGATGACGCTCACTGCTGGGGCGCGGCGCACGTATGAGTGGCGTGGTATCCAAGACGCTCACGGTGTATCCACGGGTGCGGGGAGCGGGGAGCCACCGGCGTGCAGCGGGATTCGAGGTACAGATGCCTCGCTGACGCGAGGTCACCACACAGACAGAATACGAGCGCTTGCGGCACCCACAGCCTAAAGCAAGGTAATCTAGCATGCGAGGGAGGGCAGAAGGGAAGTGCGGGCCAGATTTGGATTCGGTACGGGATCGAGTCAGCGAGGCCTGCACCTGTCTATTGAATCCGTGGCCGCGAGGTGGAATGCACGATGACGGCCCGTATCGATATCACCGGCGCAAAACTGCCATCTACTCGACTCGCCTGGGGACGTCGTAGGCAGGACGGTGATGCTGCCCATGGGGCACGGTGCAGGACGGGCGACGTGGGTTTCGTGGTGGGGCGCGCGCCGGGGAGGTAGCGCCCGAAGGAGAAGGTCTTCGGGGCGCGCGCGCGGCCGTGCGTTGAGTGGAGGGGGAGTGTCGAGGAGGACCAGCGCGAGCGGAGCGCGGGGTTGGGGTGTGCGGACTCGGCCGATATGAGGGGTGGTTGAGGAGGAGCAATGGGGCGCCATAAGATGACGAGGAACGAGGATCCCTATCCGGATGCGGGTGCAGACACGAGCTGACAGGACGCACGCGTAGCGGCGGCGTGAGGACCAGATCCAAGGAAGGGTATATATGCGAGTAAAGGTCCATCGCACAGCGGAGCGGAGCAGGACGGAGGAGAGGGTCGGGGTGTGTGTGCAAGCAAAGGAAGGACTGAAACCGCTTGGGAAGACCGAGCGACAGGCGCGAGCCCGAGAGGGAGCGAGCCTGCGGAAGTGCGGTGCGCCTGTGGGCCGCCCCGCTGAGGCTAGGGATGAGAGCGGCGGTGGGGACGAGGACGGACGGAGAGCGCGTGCGCAGCGGGAGGTCCGCGCGACGATGATGTCGTGTCCGCCGTGATAAACAGCTGCGCCGACCTTCGCGAACGTGCGGTGCGACGGGTCGATAAGGAGGAGGTGCATCTGTATTCCATGTCGAAGAAGGAAAAGCAGGGCAGGCACTTACAGCGATATCGTTTCCGCTGGGCATCCTCATCCAGTCGAAAGAGACGTCGACGTGCGTGAGCGACCAGTGGTGAGTGCCGGTGTCGGGGTAGGTGATCATTGTGATCGCGACACACTCGCATGATCCCAGAGAGTGGAATCGGGCGAGCCCGTCAAATCCCAGGACATCTCATCGCCATCCTGGAGCAGAGACGACGGTGGAGCCGGTGGATGCGTCCTAAGAGGGAGGAGGGGTGAGTACGAGCTCCGGGGAGAGAAAGAAGAGGAAAGGGTAAGGCAGAGGGCATGGAGACGGGGGGGACGGGAACGAGATGAATGAGATGGGAGGAGCGGAAGGTACGTACCTCTTTCCACTACCAAAATGCATATCCTCCGTCGTGTTACTTCCTATCCTATCCCGCGGATCCTCACGCGCACCGTCATCTTCTGGACCGTCTATTCTTCCTCCTTCGTTCACGTCCAACCACCGCCCGCACTCATCATGTCGTCCTACACGTCACTGCACAGACGTCCGGCTCCATAGATAAGATGCTAGCAGGACTATCGGCGAGCGAGAGGGGGTGGACGCAAGTCTGCGATGCCGACGAGATGTCGTGTTTGTGGAAGGGACGACACGGATGGATAGACGACCGTTGAATCGAGCCGTTTGTCGCGTACAAAGGCCCGTGACGCAGAATACGCGCGTGATGTGCGGGAAATCGGTATGGAGAGTGTACAAGGTCGGCGCAGTCCTGATCGCCGTGGCAGCGACGGACGACGGCGCCACGCGGTGCCAAATAAATGTGTCGGGCCAGGCGCAGTGGGGCGGAAGGGCGGGTACGTAGATTGAAAAGGTGGCAGCACCGAGGAGTATCGGATTTGTTCCGCAGGACGAGAGCGTGTGGGGCATCGTGAAGCGTCGGCCGGTCTAAGCTACGGACCGAAGGAAAGCGTGGGCTGGTAAGCTGGAGCCTTGGAGGACGTCAGGGATAATCGGTGAGCGACAAAGTAGTTTACTTGGGCGAGCCGGAGCGGCTGAAAGCGCCTCACTCTTTGCGGGGTATAATATAATATCTTAGGTGGTATGTGGTTGGCGGTGCGAGACGTATCGGAATGGATACCCTGAACCCTGGTTTACGGCATAACATTCGAAACCGAAGTTCATGAGCGTAATAATGATGGCCTGAATTTGCGGCAGATACACTAGATTTATGTGCTATGCGTGCGTGGTTCTAGTCATTAATATTCGCAAATGAAAAAATTGAGCCATTTTCCCAATCGCTACATATCTGCGTCCATCTGATGTCACACCAAATAAAGCAAAATTTCAGTCTGGACTGAAATGTGGATTTATTTGGTAAGAATCAATGCATGTATCAGTTGCATCGAATTTGGCCTGTATCTGAGGCAGCTGATTCTCAGATTTATTTTGTAAGAATCAATGCACATATCAGCCGCATCAAATGCGGTCCGTATCTGATGCAGCTGATTCTCATAAAGAAACTCAAAGAATCAAAGCGAGTTTCTGTACCGCTGAAATCCCTGAGCTATTTATGCTACTGGCTGCTATTTTTATCAACAAATAGCAAAAATTGCTCAAAGATTTCAGCCCACAAGAAACTCACATTGATTCTTTGAGTTTCTTTATGAGAATCAGCCGCATCAGATACGGCCCGTATTTGATGCGGCTGATATGTGCATTGATTCTTACAAAATAACTATGAGAATCAGCCGCAGTAGAAACTGGCCAAATCCGATGTGGGTGATATGTATATTGATTCTTACCAAATAAATTCACATTTCAGTCCAGACTGAAATTTTGCTTTATTTGGTGTGTGTGGTCTAGCCGTTCCCATTTCCCGAAGTTTGGCGACCTATAATTAGAAAAAACATCGCATGTGGCCGCATGCTGGCTGTGACTGTCAGTGAGCTGTCAGTCAGCCCTTGTTCTTTCACCTCCACATCTACTGCACTGTATACACAAGATCCACACTCTACTCAGAGTCCCTACCAATTGACACTGGCCCTATATGTCTCACCAGGCTAGCAAAGTCCACACAGTTAATCAGACCATCTATGGTGTGTTGCAAAATTGATAAGCCAATCTTATCACTTATCATTCCCAGCCTCAGGTGGGGTAGGGGGTCAAGGGGGGGAAGGTGGAAGACAAGGTGGGGATGGAGGTACTGGGAAGGGTCCCAGGATGTCTTATGATGTCAAGACTGAAAACTTCACTGTGAATTTGTATGCTGGTTCATCCTCTCCCAAATACTATTTCTCAGTAACAGAAAATTTGACAGAGGCAACACCAGGGAGATTCTAGCAAGTCTCAAATGTGTGGCAGCCCGCTATAATGCTGCCAACACCCCTGAGAAATGCATGGATGGTACTCGAGTCAACATAATCAGGGACCTTGTTGCATGCTTGACCAGCACTCCTGATTCAATCCGCCTGGTCATGCTCAGTGGGGTTGCTGGATCAGGCAAATCTACAATTGCAAAGTCAGTTGCAACTATCTTGGCTGAGGAGAAAAAGACTCTGGCAGCATCTTTTTTCTTTTCCCGTGACTACACAGACCGCAAGGAGATAAATCACCTTGCTACAACACTCGCCATGCAGCTTGCAGATTATAGTCCTAGCTTTCGGGCTCATCTTATTGAGTTACTAGAGAAAGATTGTACTCGCATTTGCGAGGCAGAACCACGCCTACAGTTCCAGAAGCTGGTTGTGGAAATTCTTGGGAAGATACCTCCCTGTTCAACACCATGGGTGATCTGTCTTGATGCTCTGGATGAATGTGGAAAAGACCGTGGCCAGATTTTCTTGCGGTGGCTATCAGATAGCATGGCTCAGATCCCAGCCCATATCCGATTCTTTCTCACTGGACGCCCTGATGTTCCTTCCTATCTGAAATTTGATAAACTTCTTTCTTTGATGCATAGGGTTGCCCTTGATGAAATTGAACCCATTATAGTTCAACATGACATCCACCTCTATGTTGAGCAATCACTTGATGGGGCCAACTGGATTACACGTTACCCCTGGAAAATTCGGAAAGAGCAGGCAGAAGAATTAACAACCCGTGCAAATGGACTCTTTGTGTTTGCAGCCACAGCTGTTCGTTATGTTCTTGCAGGACTGCCACAGGCACCCCCACAAGAATCTGTTGATGACCTCCTGGATGGCGAAGGTCTCACTGACCTGCATGATCTATACCTCCGGATTGTGAATTATGCCATTCCAGTAACAGCTTACAGAGACCGGCGTGCTCAACGCTCACATGATCGAACCATGAAGATTCTGAGTACAATTTTGCAGCTCCTGGAACCTTTGGATTACCAGAGTCTGGCAGACCTCCTTGACCTGGATAAGACAGTTCTTCTGGGGACACTACTCCCTCTCAGTGCTGTGATCCATGTTTCTGATACTCCAGGGGCAGCAATCAGAATCATACACCTCTCATTCAGAGAGTTTATGACAGATTATGTGGAAGTGGACCGGCCAGAAATTCTCTGCGGCACGGACCATCAGCAGCGAGCCCTACTGTCTACTCTTATAGGGGTGCTGGACAAACAACTGAAATTCAACATCTGTGATCTACCAACCTCGTACTTGCGAAACATTGACATGCCAGAGTTCCAGTGGCGACTTGACAACTACATCCCATTGCATCTCCGATATGCAGCCCAATTTTGGGTGGATCATCCGGTGAAGACAACCTATGATTCAGCCAGTGTGGAGAACTTGCTGTTCAAAAAGTTTCTGTTTTGGTTGGAGGTGTTGAGTTTACTTGGGATTGTGGGCTATGGACAACAGGCTCTGTCTAGATTGATGGATTGGGCAAATGAGGTATGTCTAAGAATGATCTTATGTGATGAGGACTCAAAATCAGCAGGGCACGCCCCTTCTCCAATTTGTGACTGATGCCAAAAGATTTGTTTCCTTCTTTGGAGAAGCAATTATTCAAAGTGCTCCCCACATTTACATATCAGCATTGGCCTTGGCACCAGAGGAGTCTGAAATCCATAAAAGATTCTCAGAGGAATTCCCACAATTGTTGTCAATTACAAAAGGGAGAATGAACCAGTGGCTAAACACAATTGCTGTACTAGAGGGCCACACCAGTGTGGTCACCTCAGTTGCCTTCTCACCTGATGGCAGGAGAATTGTGTCTGGCTCCTCTGACAACACTGTTCGCATTTGGGATGCAGAGACTGGAGCCGCACTCAGGGGGCCACTGGAGGGGCACACCTATGGGGTCATCTCAGTTGCCTTCTCACCTGATGGCAAGAGAATTGTGTCTGGCTCCTGGGACAACACTGTGCGCATTTGGGATGCAGAGACTGGAGTTGCACTCAGGGAGCCACTGGAGGGGCACACCAATGGGGTCACCTCAGTTGCCTTCTCATCTGATGGTAAGAGAATTGTGTCTGGATCCTGGGACAACACTGTGTGCATTTGGGATGCAGAGACTGGAGCTGCACTAAGGGAACCACTGGAGGGGCACACCAATCGGGTCACCTTAGTTGCCTTCTCACCTGATGGCAAGAGAATTGTGTCTGGCTCCTGGGACAACACTGTGCGCATTTGGGATGCAGAGACTGGAGCTGCACTCAGGGAGCCACTGGAGGGGCAGACCCATGGGGTCACCTCAGTTGCTTTCTCACCTGATGGCAATAGAATTGTGTCTGGATCCTGGGACAACACTGTGTGCATTTGGGATGCAGAGACTGGAGCTGCACTCAGGGAGCCACTGGAGGGGCATACCAATCGGGTCACCTCAGTTGCCTTCTCACCTGATGGCAAGAGAATTGTGTCTGGCTCCTGGGACAACACTGTGCGCATTTGGGATGCAGGGACTGGAGCTGCACTCAGGGAGCCACTGGAGGGGCATACCAATGAGGTCACCTCAGTTGCCTTCTCACCTGATGGCAAGAGAATTGTGTCTGGCTCCAATGACAACACTGTGCGCATTTGGGATGCAGAGACTGGAGCTGCACTCAGGGAGCCACAGGAGGGGCACACCAATGGGGTCACCTCAGTTGCCTTCTCACCTGATGGTAAGAGAATTGTGTCTGGCTCCTGGGACGACACTGTGCGCATTTGGGATGGGGAGACTGGAGCTGCACTCAGGGAGCCACTGGAGGGGCACACCAATCGGGTCACCTCAGTTGCCTTCTCACCTGATGGCAAGAGAATTGTGTCTGGCTCCAATGACAAGACTGTGCACATTTGGGATGCAGAGACTGGAGCTTCACTCAGGGAGCCACTGGAGGGGCATACCAATCGGGTCACCTCAGTTGCCTTCTCACCTGATGGCAAGAGAATTGTGTCTGGCTCCGATGACAACACTGTGCACATTTGGGATGCAGAGACTGGAGCTGCACTCAGGGAGCCACTGGAGGGGCAGACCCATGGGGTCACCTCAGTTGCTTTCTCACCTGATGGCAATAGAATTGTGTCTGGATCCTGGGACAACACTGTGTGCATTTGGGATGCAGAGACTGGAGCTGCACTCAGGGAGCCACTGGAGGGGCACACCAATGGGGTCACCTCAGTTGCCTTCTCGCCTGATGGCAAGAAAATTGTGTCTGGCTCCAATGACAAGACTGTGCGCATTTGGGATGCAGAGACTGGAGCTGCACTCAGGGAGCCACTGGAGGGGCACATCTATCTGGTTACCTCAGTTGGTTTCTCACCTGATGGCAAAAGAATTGTGTCTGGCTCCTCTGACAGCACTGTGCACATTTGGGATGCAGAGACTGGAGCTGCACTCAGAGAACCACTGGAGGGGCACACCAATGGAGTCACCTCAGTTGCCTTCTCACCTGATGGCAAGAGAATTGTGTCTGGCTCCTGGGACAACACTGTGCGCATTTGGGATGTGGAGACTGGAGCTGCACTCAGGGAGCCACTGGAGGGGTGCACCGATCAGGTCACCTCAGTTGCCTTCTCACCTGATGGCAAGAGAATTGTGTCTGGCTCCGATAACAACACTGTGCACATTTGGGATGCAGGGACTGGGGCTGCACTCAGGGAGCCACTGGAGGGGCGCACCAATTCAGTTGCCTCAGTTGCCCCAGTTGCCTTTTCACCTGATGGCAAGAGAATTGTGTCTGGCTTCTATGACAAAACTGTGCACAATTGGGATGCAGACACTGGAGCTGCACCCAGGGAGCCACTAGAGGGGCACACCAATCCAGTCACCTCAGTCACACTCTCCCCTGCTGGAAGGTCTTCTCTCTCCGATTGCAATGATTGCGCCCTATGTTTATGGAATGTTGATGGTGTTACCAATGGTCCACCTCTGCAATGTTCCTGCTCTGTAAAGGGATGGGGTTTACTCAATGTAGGTTCTTCTTCTATACACACCTTTAGTATGGACTCATTCTCTATCCCAGTCCCTTCACCTCAAGTCCCCTTTTGTACCTCTGCACTGGCAAATACACAATGGTTGGGTCTCTTGTCTCCCCTTGGAAATCCTTTTTTGGCTCCCAATACCTTTTAGGGTGGGACTGTGGTCTCCACACAACACACTTGTTATAGGCCGAGAACAGACCTTGCTCTCATATGACAGGTTTGTATGTGGTGCAGACTGGGCAAAGTGTTATTCCCAAGCAGAAAGCCCTTACTAAAGAATAGACATCTTGAGTTGTATCTTAGCTGATCCCTTTCCTCTCATGCTCAACCCTTCTCTTATGCCATGGAACCAGATTGTTCAACCACTCAGGTGATTACCCTCATTCCCCTTCCTTTTACTCCCCAATACCCATTTCTGCCTCATCTACCCCCTGCATCAACCCTTACACCCTAAATGCCCTCCTCCTGATGCTACCTCCTGCCACTCACCAGCTATGCTCCCAACACTACCCTGGTCTACCCCCCAGCAGCTCATCCATTTCACTTGCTTTTGTATTTTGCACTGAAGGGAAATGGGATGAGAGAGCAAGGCAAGCATAAGACAGGTAGGTTGAATGTGAGGATCAAAATGGTTAGTCTGGTATGGAGGATACATAATATATGTAG
Organism: Mycena albidolilacea; assembly: GCA_029282495.1. Taxonomy (NCBI): domain Eukaryota; kingdom Fungi; phylum Basidiomycota; class Agaricomycetes; order Agaricales; family Mycenaceae; genus Mycena; species Mycena albidolilacea. The sequence continues at coordinate 58,670 of JARIHO010000080.1, read as the reverse complement.
GAAAATTGTGTGTGAGATGAATGAAATATAAGGGGAATTGTAAGGGCAACCTTAAGCTTGGCACAGGGTGCAGAAGCTAGCGGGGAATCCAAAGTTTTAATAGCTATACTAGAATACAGGAGCGGAAATACTACACCCCCAGCGGGGGAACCCAAAGAGAAGAAAGGATGAGGATTCCCATGCTAGGTGCAGCTCTAAAAACTAAGCTAGCCAGACGCACATGTCCAGATGAAGCGGGAGAATGCCGTGTCATGGGCTGTCACAGCCACAAGGACAAATGATGTCACAGGGTATGATGCAGAGGGGATAAAGTTCTAGGACTTGATCTTTTGTGCATCATAATGACATCATCAGAGTGTTTGGCAGTAGTCCCGGGCCTGGTCACAGGCTATGTGCCAGCATGAGCGCTGGGGATGGACCTGAGGAGGAAGGAAGCAGGAGTGGGAACGAGGGGAAACAGGGGCTGAGGCTGGGGTTCCCCTAACAGGAATATTAATGGAAGTGAGAGTCATGTCACAAGTTAACTTGCAGGTGACCTGGATCTGTGGCTGCAGGTACCTGCATCATCCAGAGCTCTACTTGGATCCATGACTGACCCACATTCATGAGTACTTGACTCGCGGGTTGTGGGATTCCCATGGATCAGCTCATGGGTATTTTTCCATCTTTTGCTATTTTTCAGTGGAAAGTACAAGTTTCAAAGCACTTTTAAAACTTGTGAGTATAACCTTTTTTCAAAAATCACCACCTGGATCCATGACTGACCAGTGGCTGTGGGTACCCGAGCCTGCAAGTCAGGTTTCCCACAAGTATTTCCATGGGTTAACTCATGGTGACTTGAGGGTGACCTGCACTCATGACAAGCCTTAGAGAGTCAGACGGTCATGACTGTTGGGCCAGGTATATCACATTGCAGGCCACAGATGATCCTACAACATGGATCACTTAGCTGCCCATGTCCCAGGTATTGCTGCTCCTGGGCCTCTCCACTGATAAACATGGATTTTCCCAGATATCTAGGGACAAAATATGCCCTTGCTACACTCCAGCATGGATGAGAAGGCAAATAAAGTGGTCAAATTAGTATTTCATGATAAGTTGCATTTGTAGTCAAAGTCTCTCTTGGGTATAAACAAATTTTGGTATGGGTCTGGTGGCAGATTCTGGAAGAGCAGTTTAGAGTTGTCCATCTGAGAGGACTGAATGAGTCAGACCATCGCACCATTGCAGTGACTGGGGATCTTGGCCACAAACAGAAGGATATTGATGTGGCAATGGGAGGCCTTATGTGATGTGGGTTTTTGAGCCTTGCCAGGCTGGAGGTAAGCACATGCCAATGGGATGTCCGGTGCAGCTAAGATAGAAAGAAGGTGCCTATTCAAGCCCTCCCTGTTGTTGTAATCCATCAGCTAGGAATCTTGTTACCCAATATCAGAGCCCCTGCAACACCGGTGAAACAGTGCACTACAGTGCAGCTGTGTAATCTAATGAAATCAACTAGAGAGTGAAGTGAGCTAGTCACTAATCATAATCCAACCAGAATCAAACCAAAACACTAATCCAATTCTAATGCTTGTGTGTGTGTGTTTGGGGAGGTGGGGTATGTATCACCCATCAAGAGAGTGTGCAAAGGTGTTATAATATTCTGTTTCAATACAACCATGTAGTTCAAGCACGGTTGTGCAGGGGGTAGCAAGTCCAAGCACTTAAGCCTTGTTCTGAGTGAACTGAAATGGAACTGGAACAGACAGGAAAGCGAGTGTAACACAACAAAAAGTTCGATATGAATGGAACCCTTGCTGTGCATGTGTTCAGGCTAGATCTGAGTGAATGAGGGTAGACCTGAACAAACAGGAAGCACAAAGTGCAGTGAAGTAAAGCTTCACAGCTATGAGAAAAAACGAGAACAAGTTGCTGGGGTTCTCCAAAACGAGGTGGATGCAGATTCTAAGCATAGACAGTAACAGACAGTAGTGGGTTCCAATCCCAAGTACTTCAGACATTGGTGGGTTCTGTTCCCAAGCTCTTTAACAGTAGTGGGTTCCATTCCCAAGCTCTTCACACAAAAACCCAAACAACCAAATGCAGGCTCAGCATAATCCCAACAGTTCCAGTCACTTTCGGATCCTTCCAGACAAACAGTAAGTCGGTTTCCAAAGATTCCCAACACAAATAAAGATTCCAAGCCAAGATGGATTGTAAGAGACAACTTGTTCGAACTCCCTGGTTTCTACCCATTTCGCAAGTGTTACTGCCTACTAGCTGTGGGGTGATTCTGTGAAGTTGCCCAAGATGCCCCTGCTATTAAATACAAAGATCCGAAACACATGGAAACATCCGAGAATAAGTAGATATGAGTAAAATAGTCTGTTTATCTGTCTGACTGCTGTGTATTCATTGTAGAATTGGGTATCTGAGTCCTTCTATTGGCCGCCCAAGTTGAGCACACTACCCTGGTGTGATCCTGTGCACATGTAAGATTGGTCAGACTGTGCCCGAGCCATCACAACCAGTCCCCTATGCTGATCCTGATGAGATAGTCCATTCCTCCCAATGCCGGTGCCTTCCCGTCTAACAGAACATCTGGAACAGAAGCTCCCAGTATGGGTACTTGCTCCAAGAGCTGACGAGTATAGGTCCAAGTGATCAGACCTTCACTTAGTGACCATCCCATATCCGGAATGCCCGGTGTGGAAGGGCAAGCTGAGCCCCTCGTTGCTTCCCCCCTTTCCATCTCTTCTTGCGTACCTTACAACTGATCGCTTTTGCGACGGTTTATTTACCTTGTATGTAAATAGGGACAGACATTACCTTTCTTCTCCGAACCACGAGCATCAACGCGGTCAGTGACTTGAGTACCCCAATGAGGGTACGCCGCCAGTGAACACCGAGTACTTCTACACCAGATATCTTCCCTCACCGAGTCTTTCTGAGCCCCAGCCTTACTTCACGCCCACACACACTTATCCCCTTTCTCACTCTATTTCTACTCTACGCTTCTACGCTTTCTCGGGACCACCTCATCGCTTTTCCAGTTCACCTGTGCTCCCAACTTCCGGACGACCAACCCACCATTTCTGCTTACCAGCAGAGAACTCGTCACTGTGACACTGGGACGGCGTGGAACCATCAAGATGTGATGTTTCCAGCCCCTTCCAGTGATCATCTGATCAGAACACGGTATGTGCTTGATGTCCAACACACCACAACAGGATTCCAGTCTGTCCCCGTCTAGTTCTGTGAGTGGGAATAGAGTAGAATTCTTGTTCCACTTGTTCTGTGGGCTACACATCTCTGACATGTTTCGGAGCAAGCACATGCCAATGGTTACAGAGTGTTCCTCCCTGTTCCCATCTGTTAATCAGTGGTTCCAGCCCTGCCAGCTACTTGGGAACCTCAGTACTGATGCTTCTAGAGCGTAACCAGGAATGTCTTGTCATCAAAATGTGAAAAAGCGAAGATTTCATGGGTGGACAAATCCCATGCTTATCAACAGAGTACACAACTAGCTTTTATACATTTTAGAGAGAAGTAAAGGAGATAGACAGAATGAATAGGAACAGTGAAGGGTGGGAGCCCGAGTAGTGAATGGCCAAAGGCGTAGAAGGTATTCTCAACCATGGGTATTATGGCCTGCTACTAGGGCTATTCCACATGTATTTCTCTAGCATGCCATAAGTCGTGCTTAGTTGTCTTGGTTTCAATCTTGCTGACTGATCAAGTCAGTTTCTATCAATTCCTATTCAACTTCTGAATCAGTCCCACACTTCACAAGCTCAGTAGAATCCGTAGTAAATATCCAGCGGCTTGACACTGTATGAACTAGTACGGTAACCAGTGAATTATCTGGCAGTCTGATACTATACTGTCAATCATCATTCATATCCGATGCAAAAGTTGTATCTTTCTAGCTAGATCTGCCTAGTGTAGCAATGGTGATACCCCATACCACTGGATTGAACCCAGTAACATGTCTTCAGCTCAATCTAATCTGTTGAGACACCACTAGATATCCGGCAGCTTGGTAAAACATCTAGTGGCCCGATAAAGTGTCCAGTAGCTTGATGTATTATTTACCCTTAAGACCAACTCTAAAGTCATAGTCTGACTTTATAGATATCTGGCAGCCCGATTCAGTATCCAGCCGCTTGATTTGATATCCAACAGCTCAATACCAGGTAGCATTACAGAGCTGGCCCTAGAGTTGTTATACTGACTCCGACTTCATCTATCTGACTTCAACTTCATCTTTAATTTTCTTCAGTAGGCGTCATACTATTCAGAGACCGCTTGAAGCAGTAATTCAATAATTCTGAGTAGTTCCCTGTTGTTTCACCTCCAGCATGTAAGACAGTGGTTTACCACCACTGTCTATAGCTCAGTGTTGAATATCATAGTCAGGCTGCAACAGCCTTTTGGGCTGTCTTGTCAAGTCTACTCAATCCTTTGTAATTGGTTTGTTACACTGACTTTTGGCTATCAATAGTGTAGTCTACCACCCCAGGGAGGGTGTACGCTCATAAACTAATGCCTCACTTCTGCCCACTAATAGGTTCAAAATGAAATAAAAACAGGTGTTTTCATATGTGGTGTTGTACACGCCCTATCACCAGGGCCATGGAGCAGTTATCCAGATGCTCAGCTATGCAGGGGGTCTAACACATAGAGGTGGTTCACCTAGATCTTGGGTTCACAACATAGTAAATAGTAAAAGCAAGATATTCATTAAGTAAGTACTGATTGCAGATCATTTAGCCGGAATATGAATATACACTAAGTCAAACTGTAGGTAACCCAAGATCTTGTATGCTACATTATTCTGTGCACAGTGGCACTCAGCCGTGTCCATTATGCATACAGTGTCACAGAGCCACCCATGTGGGTAGCGCCCACTGCTAATTCTATGCCACTCTCAGTCCCTTTACACTCTTGTTGGAGGTGGGATTCTAGCCTTGCGGTCTTAACCTTACACAGCTTCTCCTGTATAGTGGGGGCCCATGCCAATGTTGTTGTCATCCTCAGTAGTCCAGTGTTAGGGGGTGTTAGCCATCTCCTCATTGTCATCCTGCACACAAGGTTGGATTGCTCTGACACATCTGAGCTTTCACGTGTCTACACTGCTTGCTCCTTGTCTTTGGACACAACACCCTCGACGAATGTGCGGCCTCCATTGACACCTGGGAGACTCTTGTTAGCCACACAGAGAAAATCTACACAACTTACACCAATGTCGACCGCGTTCAGGAGCTTCGTGAATGGCAGATTCCCGAGGAACGAAAACGGGACACCGATGTGAAGGCTGCAAAGAAAGGGCAGATGGTGGCGGAGACCAACAAGACAGACCTACCACACAGTCGTAAAGGCGACATGGTCTTCAAGAACGCCATCCTGTTCCTCCACGATGTGTTATTGATGCGCAAGTTTGCCAATGCTGTCAAGAGGGGAGACTCAGGGCGCATTGTCTGGCTCTGGGCTTTCGGGTATCACGGAAACGGGTGCACCAAGTACGCTGTGAGGTCTCTGAGCGTGCTACGCATCACTCGTCGCCTCATGGCCCCTGCGAACCATCTGCACGAGTAACGGGACGAGCTCGGACGTACACGACGGATCTTCCTAAACGGGATTCTACGTTACCGAAAGCAGCTTCCGAACGAGACCACCGCTCTCCCCACATCCGCATCGTCTCCCCCGCCGTTCTAGGCTCGCTCCTGCACGTCGTCACACGGATACGACCCATACGCCACGACCCACGAGTTCTTGACGCCTAGACGTGACTTTCTGCATCCAACGAACTGGTGCTCCTCGTACTGCGCACTGCGCTCGTCGCTGCTCGGCGTCCACCGACTGGATACGACCGGTCCCCCGGCGCGTGGACGATGTTCCCTCGTTTCCGTTTTCGGACGCTCTCCCACACCGGACGGACCTACCGCGTGCCTGATGCCGACCCATCGGACGAGGCAGAGGATATCCCGACACAGCCCTTCCCCCACTTCACACGACACATCGACTAGCCGAGAGGAGACCGTCCGTCTCTCCCCTTTCCTGAGCACCCGAGCACCCACCGACGCAATTACCAGCCGTGCCTGGAGCTCCAGACGTATTCCGAGGTCGTTTGGCCTCACCGCGCCTCGCGCACACCCAGAGACAATTGGTCTCCTCAGCAGAGGTGTCCGTTCTCCTGTCATACATGCACCCCGAAACGCCTCATGACGTCCCCTGCCCCCTGGAAACACCTGCGACCCGCATGGCACCTCTGGAAACGTGGGAAGTCGTCGAGGAGGTATAAAAGGGAGCGCATTTAGTAGGAGTAGTCAGTACCTTCCGGCCTGCAGAAGTAGTCTTCGGGGCGTCTCCCCCACTTCCTGTACCGTTCTCAGCTCAATCTAAAGGGGTACTCCCAGCCTTCCCCGACTTCGTATCTCTCGTGCACCCTCCTCCTCACCCACTGCCAGAGGCAGGCCACACATCTTGCATTCGCTCGTTCATCGGCGTCTCACCTCTCACACCTCCATCAGCAGGGTCCCTCCTCACCAGACCCGGTGTCACCATCCCAGGCTTCCTCGATTAGGATCACCGTTCTCACGAGCCTCGCTCTGTAGAAAACAGGCCCGGAGAGAAGCCATCACATATAAATCGCCGTCCATAGCCAACGAGACCAACCGTCTCGCCATCGACCGAACGACGTCGGTGTCATTGTCTGTGCGACACACATCGCATCTCCAGCGCTGGTTCTAAGGGGAAGAGCGCATGAAGGAAAGCAGGCAGGGCAACGCATTTAGGGTTCCAGTACTCTCGTACGGGGAGCCAGGTTTAGGCGTTTCACACCTTCATTACCGTTTCCACTAACAACAGGTCCGCCACGCGCGTCCACACCTAGGAGACGAACGGTCTCCGCGATCCCCCGTTCACACACACACCACACACCTATCACTCATTCAACGCCGATTCGTGCACCGACCTTCCGCTCTATCATTCGACTATACCTTCCCCTCTAGAGGACGAACGTAGTCAAATTCGAATCACGTATCTTTCGATACCGACACCGCGGTCCTTATCACAACGCGCATGAGATGCTCCATGTCTTGCACAGCCTGATCTGTGTTTGGACGAATGAGCTTTGGTACGCTTCTCTTGACTTTGCGGCCTACAGATACTGAATTTCGTTCCTAGAGGTATTGTCCTTCAGAATTGGCTCGCAAATCCGCAGGGTGGATTCAACTCATGCATGGAAATAGACCTTGTTCAGGAGCATCTGAATTTCTGGATCAAGGTGCGTCTCCATTCACTTTAGCGTAGTCAAGCACTGATAGACTTGATTTAGAAAATATACAAGGCAGATGGAGTGGGACATTCATGGGATTGGCTGGCACTCGTCTCACCTTGTATCACAGCAACTCGCAACTCAGATGAATGTTGAACTCAGCACCCGGCAAGGTTCCAAGCATGCCACTACAGACCCTGCAAACGACATTGCGGTGCTAATGGCCAGCCTCAACGACCACGAGGTCTATGTCGAGAAGGAGGGACGCATCTTCAATGATGATGAGAAGCCCGTCCCAGATGTCATCTCTGTGGACATGGCGGCGCTGACCCATGGTGCATCAATTGCATTGCTTGCTGAATTCAATCAGCAGTTCGACATCCTATGTGAGCGGTGCCGTCTCACACCTGTTGCGGAACTTCTCGGTCTCATCAACACTTCCGGAATCCCTCACCCGACACCGGCTACCAACACGGATGTTCCCACTGATGCTTCCACGGAAGCAGATGATGATGACGAGTTTGCAGGCCTTCCAGAGCTCGAGGCACCTGTGGATAGCGACAGCAAGGGCAAACCTGGGGTAGAGGAGGACGAGGATTTGTTCGCTGAGTCTCCGACACTGACTCGTTTGGACGAGGGGGATGTGGAGCTTGAGATGGATGACATTCCAGAGTGGTACCTTGACGAGGACGATGAGGAGTACTTTAACTCGGATTCAGATGGTGAGTACAACATGTAGACACGTCGTAGTCGATTGTACACGTTGAGAGCAAGCCGAGAGTGTCTTTGAAGGACAATTGATCCGCTTGCACTGTTGGATCATTGATCAAGCCGACGGCACTGATGCGCCTCCGGCTCGGATCATCAGTCAGCATGCAGCACTGACTTGTTCTCGTAGTTTCTGCCCGAGCTTTCTTACTCAGTAGCTTACTGATATTTTACTAATACTTAGAACCTTCTAGCATTCTTGTAGAGTATAAAAGCTCTTGTATTTTAGCTACTCAATTATCAATTTATACTTTTCTCAATTCATTCGTTCTATTCTTCTTCATGCACCGCCACCTCGGATGCCCAATTTGGACGTGCCTTGGAAGTTTTCATGTTTTGTGCGGTCATCTCGAGCAGTAGGAGCCGTTTAGTGGCAGATAATTCTTGGAAGGTGTCCTCAACTGTCCCTATGGCTCAGGAAGTAAGGGATATGTATTATTATATGCAAAAAAACAAGTGGGAGCCAATCAATAGAGAATCAAAAATAACCCGTCTTTGAATAAGGAACTTGGGGATGATTTCTGGATGGTTTGCGACACATTTTTTCTAAGTCGAGGATCTGGAATGGCGGGGCGAAAATCCATCACCGAAACAGGCGACATATGGGTCCAGTCTGTACATGAGGTTACCCTGTGTTTGACGTCCCATCATTATTTGCTCTGATATTGTATCTATTTGCTTTCTATCCTAAATCTGGAATCAGCTCCGTCTCTGTCTGTAACCGAGTGGACGTCAGCTGGCTAGCGAGTCTAGCCGGAACCTTACAACTGCAGGCAAAGTACATGAACTAGGTACATGAAATTCAAAGTGCATGAAAATCATTCACACCAAGTGTGTGTGAAAATTTCTGTTTACTCACAAAGAACCTTCTATAGACACCTAAAAAATAGAAGGAAAACCCCTCCCGAAAGGCTTAAGACAACGATAATGCTTGACTGAACTAGATACGCAGCAGCACAGCTGTCTGGAAGAACACCCACTGACAGTGAAATATGGCAGGCAATAAATCACAAGGACATTACAAGAACAACGAGAACATTCCTTTGGAGAACCATACACCAGGCCTATAAGATTGGGGAGTATTGGAGAAATAAACCCACCTTTGAGCACTATGCAGAATGCAGACACTGCAGGGTCGATGACAGTATGGAACACAGCCTAGTAGAATGTGACACACCAGGCAGGAAGCAACTCTGGAACCTAGCAAAGAGCCTCTGGGAAAAGAAAGGCTATGAATGACCCGAGGTTTCGATCGGGAGCATACTTCCTTGCGGCTTCTCTGAAGCCAAGGGAAGAAAGACCGAGGTGCAGACCGGCTATATCGGATCCTGATATCCGAGACCGCCTACCAAATTTGGAAACTCCGTTGCATTCGGGTGATCAAACGTGGGAGCGATCCATCGAGATATTTCTCCGAGGCAGAGATCCACAATAAATGGTTGGCTTGCATTAACTCAAGGTTGAGATCAGATATAATCCTTACAGACCAAAAGAAATTTGGCAACCAGGCTCTGAATTTCAAAATTGTCTGCAGTACATAGAGTGGTGTCCTAAAAGACAATGAAAATCTGACCGGCACAAAGATTGGTCAGTCTAGGGTTTTAGTTGGTATTGCCCCTCTCTGTCCTCCGGGAGAGAACCAGTAACTTGCTATTGGGGAGGGGTTGAGTCTGACACTGCCATACACCAGCGTACATTAATGTATCTCCCTAGGGACTCCTCATTTTCTTTCTTGGCCAGCACCATCAGAAATTGCCATCTTCGTTCATCGCTCCACAAAAAAAAAGAAAAAACTGTTTATGTGAATTTTGCGGATCTCTACATCTCCAGTGTTTGTGCTTAAAACTTGAATTTACCCCTCGACAGTGTCACTGGACATGTTCTCAGCTTTAATTGGACGATAATTCCAGATGCCGAGGCAGATGGTGTTTTCAAAGTCATGGTCATGTGATGGCTGCTCTTCAAAAAATGTCTTTCATGTGTCAATTGCAGGCTCAGATAGCAATTTAACATACATGTGAACACCATAGGTCAAACAAGAACATTATTTGAACTTGCCTCGCTCGAAAAACTACTAATTATTGCCTGGACGAATTCTTTAGGTTCAAACGTGTTCGAACCTGAACTGAACCTGAGCCCAGGTTCGGGTTCAAGGTTCGGACATGGCCTGAACTGAACACGAGGTTCAGGTTCGGTGTTCGGAGAAGGGACCCATGAACCTGAACCGAACTTTGCCACCACTAAGTTCGTAACTACGACTGCGAGTGCTAGGAGCATCGGGTATGCCATGCAAAAGCTTGATTGGCCTGGATCTGAACTCTGTGGCAAGCCAGTACCTGATCGTGGTCTCGAAGAGTGTTGGCGAACACCTGTGATACCACTGATCGGCACGGAGTCAAGCTCCGAGTTCAGCCGGTGTGCAACCGCCTCCCCACACTTGTGGACTCTACCGTGGCTCATAGCCTCGTATCAGCATTACATCATGTATCATTTCAAGGCTTGTCGTCAGTCACCGGCCTCGCTGGGGACATGCTTCACGTGCTCACTGGCGCTTTTGGCACTTCCACGCCGGGGCGTCCAATGTGTCCGTGTTGCTCTTCCTCTCCCGCCTGTTTTTTTTGCTTCTCTTTACACTTGCGTTATGGTGCCGTGTGGCTCAGAAATTTCCTTTTTCGGTAATCCGCTATTTGGGGACGACTTGACTGTCCGTCATTCATGAGCTATGTTTCTGTGACTGTCATTGTATGCCATACCCTTCGCATGCAAATCATGTTCTTCATACACCCACAACCTATAGTATGTGCCGCAGTGTGACAATGATCTGTCGTCCTGCGGCGTAGTCAATTTCTGCGGACTGGCAATTCATGGGACTTGCTTCTGTACCTCGAACATCCCAATCCTTCAGTTTGTCGGACAGTTCACAGAAACAGTGAGTCAACATGTTGTAGTTTACAGACTAACCAAAACACCCATCCAGAGATTCGAAATTGGGGTGTGGTCATGGAAATCTAGTCAAGAAAGTGGTTCAGAACAAGATTTAGAAACAGGTCCGAACTGTCTTTATTCCTACACTTCCATTGATTCCATTCTGAATGCTCTCGAGATGCCCGAGATGCCCGAGCCAAAGCTACAATCCAATGATTTGATTTGACTGAATGTAGATCCATAGCAGAGCTTCGGTTAGCATACCTGGTCAGATGGGTGCCCATCCTACATCAATCCCGAGAATTTATACCTCGATTTGGGCCATCAGCGTGGGCAGACCATGCAGAGCAGACTTTACCGTGTCTGTTTAATTTGAGCGGCGGAGCATGATTTGTGGGCGGTTCCGGAGAAAGTAGCTGTTGTTGTACATCTATAAGGAAATCGATTCGGAACGGTTAGTACATCCAAAGACATATTAAAGTGAACCTTCGGGCCAAATTGAGGCTGAAAGTTTGCTCATTTGACTTTTGTCTGTGGAGCAATTTTTGTCTGGATGACACCAAATCATCAATTAACCGTTCTTCAACGAAATGCCTCCTCGGCTGTGCTCTTGGCCCCTGTGGTTTCTGTATTGGGTCCTCCTCTGCTCTCATCATAACTTTCAAATCACAGTCGGTGTTACCCCACATCAGCCTTTAGACATTTTGATTGCGGGTTTTCCGAGGTTTTCAGGTTGCCGGTATTCCCGACAACCTCACAACCTCAAATGACCGACAACTTGGCAGTAAATGAAGGTAATAAATGTTCCAAGAGTCACAAAAGGGGGCTCTGGAAACTTTCTAAGGACTCTAATATATCTGTTCCCCAAAGATATTTGTGAGAAAAAGCAAAATCCTGCCCTGGCGGGGGCTTGAACGGTCGAGGTTGTGGGCTCGGGACATAGGGTTTTAATGTTGTCAGGTTTCGAGGTTTTCAGAGGTTTTTTGGGGTTTTTCGGGGTTGTACAACCTCACAATCAAAATGTCAAAAGTCTGATGCATTTGCATTGGCACGGTGTTTTCATCTGCTCAGACTGCTCTCATAACAATGTCATAGCAGAATCACCATAAATCCCTTATTCTTCTCAGTCGCAATTCAGCTTTCAGCACAGCGGCCGGACAAGGGCCAGGATAGACTCACTCGAGGCGATTGCGTCAGGAGAAACCGGGTGGTCTACTTTTGCTTGTATGTACCCTCACAATTCATTGTGCCTTCTACCATTGCGGACTCGAAAAACTAGAAGATAAAGTGCAAGCTGCCTGTTATTCCCGAATGAAAGAGTCCCTCTTCCCTGCCTTGGAATCTCTGAAAAATATCCGAACTATTGCGTACGCCATCAATTTTATTATATATATTTTTAGCTGACTCCGGAGCCATTGGTAGACGGTCCGTTCAGGAGAGGCAAGGTTATCCAGGCTAGTGATGTTCGGGCTTGGCTTGGCTTTGAAACCAGGGCTTGGGCTTGGCCTGAGCGGGCTTTGGCTTGAAGTCTGTCAAGCTCGAGCCCAAGCCCGCAGGTAGGGCTTGGCTTGGCTTGGGCTTAAGCCCGGGCTTGACAGCCGTTTTTTTTGGGCCACGCGAGGGTGGCTAGTATCATACTAGAAATAATCTATACCAATGTTCTAACTGTTCCAACTCATTTGGATGATCGAGACAATTTTCTAGGCTCACAAGTACCCTGATATAGATATTTTGCGTTCCATCAATATTTCGGCATCTTCCGGTCTTACTTAGCTCAACCTCGAACTTACCCATCCGGCGAGAGATTTAGCAGGAAAACGGTCTGAAACACTAGTGGTGTGTTTTTAGTAGCCAACCTTGGGTTATTCATGAGCCGTCCACATAGGAAATTTTGTTTGTTAAAGTCAGGGCTTGGAGCCCTGGCTTTGGCTTCACCAGCCTCAAGCCCAAGCCCAAGCCCCCATCAAGCCCTGAATTTGGCTTGGCTTGGCTTGCAAAGCCAGGGTTTTGGCTTTCGGGCTTCCGGGCTTCAAGCCAAGCCAAGCATATCACTAAGTAATCCGGGCTGGATCAATGAGACCATCCTTTCTGCCCTTCTCTCCTTCCCTCTCCTGAACGATCTCTCGCTGTCCGGCCATCTACATGGACCGATGGCGAAGACCGCACTCCAGGGATTCGACCGTTTGGGTGGTTTGAGCAAGCTCAAACTATCAGGGAACGATTGGACCCAAGATGAAGTCGCAACTGAAGAATCCCTTCAAATCTCCAAAGCACTTTCTCGGAGCCCAGGCCTCACCACGCTGGATGTCTCCATCCCCAGGGCCAACATCTCACCCATTTGGAATACCCTCAGAACAGAAAAAATCTATCTGAAAGAGTTGAACATCTCTTCTGTTACGAGCGATGCAATCTGCTAGCTCTGCTCCTACTCCGGTCTCACTCACCTTATCTTGATGAGCCCAAGTAGCGATGTACCTCCAGCAGAGGAGCTGTCTTTGTCCAATCTCTTCTTCATTACTTGTGCTTTGGGCCCACTGCGTGCGCATGGCGGTACGAGTCCTGGGCTCGCTGCGCGGCCTTTTTGAATGTTAATGCAAAAATGCATTTTCCATGTCTGACAATGCAATATTCGTGGGCTCCTGAGCGGAGGAAAATTCTGGGCCAAAATAGTAATAATTTGGGCTGCTAATCAACCATTAACGGTTACAGAGGCTGTTAGAATTCAGCGCTGATCGGCGAGTGTGTTCCCCGATCGAACCGACGTGTCTGCGCTTCTGCTAACACATCGAATTCTAAAGCGACATTGGCATACTTATATGAGGTTTTGGCCATGTCCACCACCCACAAATGCTCTACTCGATTTCTCACCCTCTTGCCACCCTGCCACACCATCGCCGTCCCTAACGCACTAGGATCGCCTTTTGTTCTCCTTAAAGTTTGAGCTTCGACGGCACTCGGCGTCACCAGTGCGTTACTCTGTATTTCTTATTCCACAGCAAGGGTGCTGACTTGGTCTTCGCTGTATCAATTTGTCCCATCCACGTGGCCACACGGAAGGTTTGACTTGCTCGGAAGGCACCGCGGTCGAGGTAGGTGTTCGTTCAAAATTTCAATGGTTAACAAACAGGGAGTCTGATAGCTTAGTAGAGTAAAAGGTCGTCAGCATTTAAGCTACTGTCTGTTATGCTGCATGTAGCGGGCATGGAGGCCCATGAATGTGGAGCTGTCACTCTGGGAATAGACTTCATTTACGGTACATATCACATATGTAGATTCCCGGCATGAATAAAGTATTCCTCTCAACGCGCCGCCACATCTGTTCCGGGAACCCGAAATTGGTTGCCACTGGTCTGCACTTACGCCGGAGCAAAGCGAAGGCACATCTTGTCTTGTTATTATTATTATTATTACTCATATTTACTCATATATTAAGCAGATCCCTCGAATCAGAGTGGACATGTTTGTACCGCCGAAATTACCCCAACGGTTACCTCAGCTGACCCTCTCCATCCGGAATTAGCTTAGACACCCCAGCGCTTGGTTGATTCAAACCTCGCCGATCAGCCCTCAACCTCCGCACAAAAGGCAGACATTCTGTTGCGTCGCTTCTTCTGTCTTACCCTCATCATCTCTGCATTCAGAATATCTATGTTTGACGGCCTGCCAAGACCTACCGCTATCAAGCCTCGCACGTCAACCTTCTAGCTCTGGATCCCGCAAAACGTGGTGATATTCAATCAAGATGAACTTGAATTTCACTACCAAGGCTCAATTCATCAAGATTCTAAACTCAATGTTGGCTCTGTGCTTTAACTTCAACTTCAACACCATGCCATGTAGCGACTACAAAGCAACTACTCCACAAAAAGTACTCTTGCGATATGGTGAGTAACCCGGTCCTTCCCCGTCTCAGTCTGGTATCAGTTGCAAACGTTACTCACTGGTTTGGCTTCACGGTAACCCTGGGCTCGGTACTGGGCCAATCGTGCAACCGGGAATCATAGACCCTTGCCGCTCATATTCTTGGGCACCGTCGAAAGGCTTCGGGCATGGTGTGCATAGGTAGGTGAGGAAGAGTGTGCAAGAAGGCGCCTAGCTTCATCAATAGGTCTGCGGAACTCAGTGCCATGCACACCGACAGGGCCTATCAACAGCGACGAAGTGTCGTTCGAGTTCCTGTCCCGGCTAAGCGGTGAGAGGTTTTCTCCTTGATAGCCTCCATTCCGGGATGCCACTGACTCAAGCCCTCAAGGTGTGGCCTTGAGTATGGATGTTCGACCCGTCACAGCTGTTTTTTTTCCATTGGATCTATGTTGAATGTCCCTCCTGTGAACAGGCTGAGCGTAAAGGACACATTTCCGCCACCTGGTGAACACTGTTACTAGATCATTATGACGAACATTAAGTTCGATTAACTCTTACTCACCTGCGCCTGTCCAGCAGCCTGAACACGCCTCCGAAGAATGTTAACATTTGGACTATCTTCCATATGTGACATTTACCGTACTCACCGGCGCCTGTTCAGCAGCCCAAATGCGCCCCCAAAGAACGTTAACATTTATCTGCCATATGCGACATGTACCAGGGTGTGCAATCTCCAGTTTCTCTTCTACGCAATATTTTACCTATTGTCTGCAGCTCAGACACATCTCCTTTGTTGTGCACATCATGTCCATATACAGTCGGTCTCCTCCTGGAAGATCAGCTACTTACCCAATTGAGTATCGTTGTACTTCCTGATGTACTCGCTTTGGATAAAATCCAACTAAGCTGCTAGCATTATGGGGGTACCCTCGCGATCCATGCAGCTGTCTGGTACGAGACATGCTCTCACTGTTCGACTTTTCGATGCTTTCCAATGTACGACAAAGTGTATTTTCCATTATTTTACAGACCTCCAGCTATCTGCTAAACATTCAGTAGCAAGCGTGCTGCATAGCCTGCAACAGTGGGTGAAGAATGTGAGAGATTTCGCATGGAGTTGCACTGCCTGTACATTTATTTTCTTACCGACTATGGCTGCAATAAACCGTACTTCTACGATGCAGATGAGTCTTCACACGGCGCCGGAGCGAAGCGAAAGCACGTCTTGTCACCTCACCCACTTTATAAAATTATCCTCTTCTGTCCGTCTGAAGCCTTTTAAGACTCCGCTTCAATTCTGACCCATGCCGGCGACCTCCGCGTGCAGCTTTATTCAAAACAAGATGCGCCTCCGCTTCGCTCCAGCAGGCAGGAAACTGATTTTATTCACACTTGAATCTCACAATAAGCTACGGCGCTCTGGCGCCGGAAGTTGTGGTAAATAAATATTATTGCAGAGGAGTAAAACAAAATTACATACAAAGTGTAACAAGAAGAATAGTTTGTGTTCGCGGAAGTGTTTAGCAATTTGGCTGTTGCTTTGCTGGCGACAGACACATCTGGATGCACAAAAGATGAAGATGCAGAACTGGTGACTTTCAAGTACATACTGTTATTTCCAGCAAGATTTTCTTTGTATCTTATCTCGAGTCGCTCGATTTGGGCAGTGCTGCCGTCCAAGGACCCAATTCGGAATGTATTTGATGGTTCGCAGTAGTTCGCAGTTCGAAAAGAACGGAAATCACGGGCGTAGCACTTGGCTCACAGTTGCTTCAACATGTAGAAAACCCGAAAAATGAAGGTGAAGCGGAAAGGAACAGAGAGTGCACAGTCCGAGGGCATAATGCGTAGTTGATCATGGGATCAATTTTCTTGAACGCTGGGGAAAGTAGGACGGACCAAAAGGAGTTAGAGGTGGAAGGAGAGCACAGAAGGCGCAAAGGAACACGGATATACGGGGACTTGACACAGGTTTCGAACCATCTCGTTAAAGAACGGTTAATGCGCTGTGCCGATGTATCGGCCTCACGTCACTCTTCAAGTAGGCTCAACCATGTGGTTAGGTTTTCTCTGCAGTTATTGCGGTGTTGTTCTGCTTGTGTTCTGCAGTTATTGGACACCCATTTATTCAACTGAAGCGGTGAGCTGTGAAGCGGCCCACCACGCTCTTGTATATATATATGCCCACGCCACCACCGCGCCCTAATTTTCGGATGGCAACCGCCGGAGCGGACAAGCATGTCTTATTACCATAAAAAGAAACAGGACTCCCACACGTCAAAGACGTCATCGAGGGGATTTCTGAGGTTCTACAGTGGACAAACGGTGCCATAAGAACGAGTCTAAAAATAAATTTTTAGGACTCGTAACGGCACTTCCGAAACACGCTGATTCCCTTGTTTTTACTCTCATGCGTCGCCACAGTTGAGGGGCAATGGGGATTTAACTCCAAGAATTCCAACCTACTTTCGCGACTCATCCATCTGCAGAGTCTGACCACGAGCGTAAATTGGGCAGACATTCATGGAAGCGATAGTCGTGCGTATATCCAATATGCTCTTTATAAATTTGGTCAATCTTGCTGGCAGGAATTGCTTCTGGACGCAATCCCAAACCTACCTTCCCTCAGCTCCCTCAGCATTATGAGGTTGACGCTCAGATTGTGTTCCATCTCATCGTACGAAACCATCGCCTCTATCCTCTCCTGCTCGGAAACCACTTTCTCCTCGGACTCGTCCTCCGCTCCGGCTCCTTCATCGAAAGTCACGTCCTCCCCGGCATCTGAGATGTAAGGTTCCAGGTCAACGCCCTCCCCGACATGGGGGATGCAAATGTCCTGGACCCAAATCACCGGTCGGAAGACACAAATCACCGGTCGGACGACAAGCGCGAGAATGAACAATATTTCGAGCCCTATTCTACATCTTTGTTGCTACCCTAATCCGAAATTTGCTCCGCCGCCTATTAATTTGCCGCTCCGTTGTGTGGTACAGAACGGGTGGCTATTCCCAAGCCACATCCACAGGTTTTGTAGCGCAGGAGGGGGCAGCGGATTGTTGGGTGAGGGGGTGGGCAGATATTGATTGTATTTGGGTACGCAGCGACGAAACGGCGTGTGTGTGAGAGCAGTAGATTTCTCCGATTCGAATATCTCGAAATGGCGCGAGAACCTGTGGGGGCAGAGCTTGGGCCTAATAGAGAGAGAGAAAGTAATCAAAATAATCGAAACGTACTGGCGAGCTTGTCGACCTTTGTCCAAATGATGCTGGAGGAACGGAGACCCGAGCAGAGAGTACGTTGCAAATCACTGTGCCTCGGGAACGCCTATAGGTACGCTTGCGAAGCGTGCGTGAATGAGCGAAGGGATCCCAGAGAAGTGACCACATTCCAAGTTAGATCTTGGCCAAACGCTGCAGTCAATCATGTCCAATGTTGGAGAAAAATCCAGATACAGAGCAGCGTTTTCAGTTAGTTATCCGGAAGGGAAAGCCGCCAGGTGAAGGCAGCACAAGATGCAAGAATGAACCGCGCAATCCGAGGAAAAACAAATCGACCCGTATGCACCAGTGCTAAGTACCGATTTCTGCGTACCACCCTTTAAGACAGCCGGGATAATACGCCCGATAGGTGGCTCGCACTAGAGGAGAATTCTTAGTTGGGATTTTACAGGCGTCCATCAGGATTGTGAGCCAAACCGTGCTTGACGCGTTTGCGGCGTGTCGAGGGCGGTGGAATCGCGCGAGAATGACCGGAATCAATAGATTGTCCAGTAAGACAACGATTGGGCTGACGTAGACTGACAGGTGTGCAGAACGCCCACGAAGTGGTGAGGGAGCAAGCAAGAGAGGCCGCCGGATCAAAGATCAAACACAGCCACGCAGCTTTTGTTTCCGTTCATGACAACTGCCAATTCTCGGTAGACGCGTACCGCTGTAGCATGGGTCCATACGATACATAGGAACGATCTCGTGCGTGGCGCCGACGTCGCCCTTCTCGGAACGGCGACATCTGCACCGCTACCGTCGTCGGACTTGCTTCAATCTGCACCCGCTGCTTCAGTTGCCCATCCGGAACCTTCATCGCGCACCCATCGCCGTTTTTGCACAGCGGCTACGATCTCGAGGCTCGGCCCGCGGGCATGCTGCCGTTTCCGGTTCCCGGCGCGTCCGACTCCAGCGTCTACGCCTTCTCTGCTTGCTCCCGGATGCACACGAGTATACCACTGACCCTCGATTTCCACCCAATAAGGCTAGGCCGTATCCAGCCCTGGATTTTTTCGTGGATGTCGATGGGGAGAGGGACGGAATGCGGACTCCCATTTGGTGGCGAGATGACGACAGAGAAGTATGTGCTCTTGCCCTCCCTTCCAACGCTCGTTCATTGCTGCGGTACAGATCTTCGTTGCATCTTTCTTCCGACGTACGCCTCTCTTCCCGAACTCTGCCTGACCGCTCCTCGGCCGCAGATTAACGAGAATGGGCTCTTCCCCAACCCAGCGACGCGTATCGCTGTAGCATGGGGTAGTTCTTGCTGGATCGCGAGCAGCGGGGATTGGGACTGACTACGACGCGCGCGTAATCCCCCATACGTGTCTCCCCGCGCTTCAAGCGCAGGTCAGAGCCGGAGGAAGTCAATCGATAACGGCCTTTGCTAATTTTGGGGGGAAAAGAGGAGTCCCTACAACGTACGTCTCAACTCCCGTCCATCATCCCGACCTCATCCTCATCTTCCTGTCTCGATTCCCAGACAGATGTATCCACCCTGGTCTGCCCCGCCCCGACGTGTGCGATGTGCTCGCGCGTGATTCACCCACGTATATGAGACGCCCAGCTGCTCTGTACGCGTCCGCCCCGGCACCGCCTATCGGCTATCGACTATCCCCGTCGTACCGCACGCCTGCGGTATGCCGTCGCTACACCACGCTTCGCCTCCCTTCCTTCACCCGTCCCTGGTCGTCCGCACATACGCAGGAACGTCTGGGAGAGGAAGTGGATCGCGAGATTCCGAGATGTGCGTCCCCTGCTGCTCGTGCAGATGTCCCCGCGATCCGTGTTCCTGCGCTGCGCCCCCGCTTCGGCGTGGATGCCGCATGTGGGCAGGCCGCGGTCGGGACGCGGTGCGGGAAGCGCCGGGGTGGAAGAAGAATAGGAGCGGACTACGCGGGACTGGGTCGTTTGTTCCCACTGCGCACAAGTCCTCCCTTGTGGGCGGGTCGTACTCCGGATCGCGGGGAGCCCTCTCTTTTTCCCACCAGCGTATCTTTGCTGGACCAATCTTGTCACCTTGCACCTAGGAGCGGCACGCGATAGC
Source organism: Mycena albidolilacea (assembly GCA_029282495.1). Taxonomy (NCBI): domain Eukaryota; kingdom Fungi; phylum Basidiomycota; class Agaricomycetes; order Agaricales; family Mycenaceae; genus Mycena; species Mycena albidolilacea. The sequence goes on along the minus strand of JARIHO010000080.1, from coordinate 38,542 downwards.
TCTTGCTGCACGGTATTTGGGACCCACAACAACGGCGCACGCATGTACGTGGGTATGGCGGACGTGGAGGAGAAGAATATTTCATTTGCGGTGCATGTCCACCGCGACTCTGCCGCCGACACAGAGGACAAATACTACGGTGCGCTCCTTCGCCTTCCTCCCTCCCCGTTCTCAATCCCTTCGCCATACAGACCTGCTCCACCGCCCCCCGGCCTCGGAACGACGGGCAGGAAGGGAATGCAAGGGGGAGGGGAGAGAGGAAGGGACAGTGGACGCCGCGGTACGTGTACCCTCGTCTTCCCTGCGTCCATCGGCTTATGCATATCGCTCTCTAGCTCGTCAGATTCAGCATTGGAGCGCGCATCACTGTCTGCCTGAGACAGTATCCATGCGTCTGCGTCGTAGCAAGCGCCTCCGGCGCAGTATCGCTTCTGCGCCAGTGTCACGTCGCGCATTTTCTAGTCTATGGCCAGCCGATCCTGCCTTTACCTTCGCTTGCGCGCCAAGAACGCGGCTTCATGACCCGCGATCCCGGTTCGGTCTGTCAAATTGCACGATGGACTGGCGCAAAGATTACACACCTGCGGCGACGACCATCTAGTCTATTCTGTGTCTTAGCCCCCAGCGCGCGCCCCTCCCGTTTTGATAAAGGAGCCAAGTACGCCTTTCTTTGAGTCCCCTCCCCCATCCCACCCCGTGCTTACTGGTGCTTCATTTCCACTGGCAGGCGTTCTCCATCGCAGTTGTCCCTTCGATCCCACGTGTCTCTCGCCGTGGTGGCGGTACGACTAGACGACACCGTTACTGCGCGCTCAGTAACGGCCATTTGGATCCCCTCGCGAGCTGCACACCGCTGCGAGTACCCGCCGGCTCGCGCACGACTTGCATGTTGCGCGAGTGAGTTTCGGAGATCCGGAATCGCCATATAGAACCCTCCGCTCCCTGGACATCACGTATCGCTTACAAGCACCAGGGCTGGCGCGCGGCGAGTGGGGGAGATGCAAGCGGACGTGGAAGAGCGCGGTGTGCACCCCGCTTCGCAGAGACTTCTCCATCTGCGCGGCGGCTGCGCATCGTCATCGTCGTTTGAGGTGAGATGGTCGAGGATTACGCAGAGGGGTAGCCGAGGGAAGACGCAGAGACGAAGACGCCGCAGTCGTGGGGCACATTGGGCGATGGACTGTCCAAGGGGCCGACGCACGCATGCCCTCACCTCATTCCGGCACGCGCAGCTGCAGCACGCCTCCATTGGGGTTGTTTGCTGGACTTGGGCGTGTCCGCCCCACGCGTGCGATACCCATCCTGCCTATTCCTCGGGGAGGAAGGGCGTCGCGGTGTGGGGAGGTGGAGCAGAGTTGATGCTTCGTGGGATGGAGGGACCTGTCAGAGTGTTCTGTCGGTTTCGTGCATCCTCGACGAGCGACGGTCCAGTGAGGAATGCGGGCTCGGAATCGATGGGCGCGGGTGCGGGTGCGGGGATAGGCATCCTAGGTGTCCCCTTCCTGGCAGGTTCCTGATGGATTTTCCCCCGCCGCTTTGCTATTTCGAAACCCTTTGGCCAGACACCTCCGGATTCGCAGAGGCTCATCCACCCGCGTCCCTATCGATTCCTCTTGTCATATCTGCTCCATTTATATATCTTGTTCGTGTTCGAGCTCAGTTATGCCGCTGTGGTCGTTTCCCGCTGCCTTTTCAATGGCAAGAAGTACCGCCCAATTTAGCATTTCCAAATTAGGCAATCTCAGCAAGCCGTCTTTTTTGCTTGTCTTTTGCGTCGCTTCTTGCCCTCGGACCCTTCGCCAGCACGCGCTCCCTTTCTCCCTACCCGCACGGCTGGATCATAATACTTCCCTCATCATATGACCATCATGGAATCCTGCTAAGCAAGGGGACTACAAGTAGTGCTTTTGATTGCTTTGGTTCTTTAACGAGTAATTCTAGGCCTTCTTTATCTCGAACCCAGATCATCTTTCATCACAATATTGTATCACGTTATCGCGGCGCCCTTTCCTTAACCACGACAATCTCTTGAGTCGCAACCCGACCTCTGAAACTTTCCAAGTCCGTTGGCCGTACTACCACAACAGCTTTCTGTGGCTCCTATCTATCTCGGGGTTTCAGCAACGTGTTCCAGAAGCAACCGTGCAATCTTCTTCTCGCCCAGCCTGCATGCCAACTTAAGCACAGTGTCGTTGCCAACCCTCCCTTTCACGTCGGCTCCGTGTTCGAGAAGCAATCGGACCATTGAATCATCTCCGTTCAGCACTGCTGCACGTAGTGGGCCACCATGTATCCATCGTGTATTGACGTCGGCGCCGTGCTCGAGCAGAACTTTTGCAACAACGGGAGGCCCAATGCTTCCCACCGCAATCATTGAAAACTCTATAAATTTGTTTGAGCCCTGTTATTTTCCTCGTGGGCTCTTGGATCCGGATGCCTGAACCGGATGTCTCCTTCCTAGGTCAGCTCCTTTCATTGGCCTCGCTTTGTACGGATTTTTTCAGCATTCTCAAACTCGCCTCACAATCCTCGCCACTCGGACACAGTTAGATTTTATGTCCCTGAGTCCTGACGCCCGTTCCCTCCGGAGAAGCCAATGTGGCTACCGCAACAACCATATACCTCCTGGCCCATCCCACCGCCTGGCATCGAACCTCGTCTTCGCCTCAATCTTCGTCTTCGACGCCATGTCCTTATCTTTTGGTCTCTCAGCAAACCGGATCGTATCCATTTCTCGCTCCCTCCCATCCGACGTTCGAAGCCTACTTGTCCAACAGAGGGGAGCGCACGCATTGCTAGTCTTCCGGGCTGGATGAAGTCTAAGCTTTTTTGGGCCCGATGTTCCCTGGATGAGAATGAAGCTTGACCCATGTACATGTTTCTGAATAATTCAGTTTGAATCGGATTCTTTACATCTTTGGCCAACTGGTCCCCGCAGAAGATGAGCGTACGGAAGGGACGCAGAGATTCAAGAGGAGATGAATAAATGGGATTGTAAACGAAACGAGCTCAAGACATGAAGTATGAGTCAAAGCTAATGCAAGTCGGCGAATGAAGTCCACCAAGCAGAGAGAAAGTAGAGTAGAGATAAAAGGAAGACGTGAGGCTCGTCGGCATGTCCCCCAAGCCAAGCGCAGCGCGACCCAGTCTCCACCGACCATTTGCACCGTTGCTGACTTCGCACATCTAGGGGCCAACGCCCTGGTTCTGCACCAACGATTCCAGCCTATCACCAGCAGCACGAGAATTCCCCAGACGGAAACGGTTTGATATCGATTCCGTGCGCCATGGGGCCTCAAGCGCGCGCGAGTCGATGACGCAGAGATGACGCTCACTGCTGGGACGCGGCGCACATATGAGTGGCGCGGTATCCAAGACGCGCGTCATGGTGTATCCACGGGTGCGGGGAGCGGGGAGCCATCGCCGTGCAGCGGGATTCGAGGTACAGATGCCTCGCTGACGCGAGGTCACCACACAGACAGAATAACGAGCGCTCGCGGCACCCGCAGCCTAAAGCAAGGTAATCTAGCATGCGAGGGAGGGCAGAAGGGAAGTGCGAGCCAGATTTGGATTCGGTACGGGATCGAGTCAACGAAGCCTGCACCTGTCTATTGAATCCGTGGCCGTGAGGTGGAATGCACGATGACGGCCCGTATCGATATCACCGGCGCAAAACTGCCATCTACTCGACTCGCCTGGGGACGTCGTAGGCAGGACGGTGACGCTGCCCATGGGGCGCGGTGCAGGACGGGCGACAGATGACTTGGGCTTGGATTTCGTGGTGGGGCGCGCGGAGGAGGTAGCGCCCGAAGGAAAAGGTCTTCGGGGCGCGCGTGCGGCCGTGCGTTGAGTGGAGGGAGAGTATCGAGGAGGACCAGCGCGAGCGGAGCGTGGGGGTGGGGTGTGCGGACTCGGCCGGTATGCGGGGTGGCTGAGGAGGAGATGAGGCGAGCGATGGGGCGCCATAAGATGAAGAGGAACGAGAATCCCTATCCGGATGCGGGTGCAGACACGAGCTGACAGGGACGCACGCGTAGCGGCGGCGTGAGGGCCGGATCCAAGGAAGGGTATACATGCGAGCAAATGTCCATCGTACAGCGGGGCGGAGCAAGACGGAGGAGAGGGTCGGGGTGTGCGTGCGAGCGAAGGAGGGACTGAAACCGCTTGGGAAGACCGAGCGACAGGCGCCAGCCCGAGAGGGAGCGAGCCTGTGGAAGTGCGGTGCGCCTGTGGGCCGCTCCGCTGAGGCTGGGGATGAGAGCGGCGGTGGGAACGGAGACGGACGGAAGAGCGCGCGGAGGTCCGCGCGACGATGATGTCGTGTCCGCCGTGACAAAAAGCTGCGCCGACCTTCGCGAACGTGCGATGTGGCGGGTCGACAAAGAGGAGGTGCATCCGCATTCCATGTCGGTCAGGACGAAGAAGGAAAAGCAGGGGAGGCACTTACGGCGATGTCTTTTCCACTGGGCATCCTCGTCCAGTCGAAAGAGACGTCGACGCGCGCGAGCGACCAGCGGTGAGTGCCGGTGTCGGGGTAGGTGATCATTGTGGTCGCGACACACTCGTATGATCCCAGAGAGCGGAATCGGGCGAGCCCGTCAAATCCCAGGACATCTCATCGTTATCCTGGAGCGGAGACGACGGTGAAACCGGTGGATGCATCCTAAGAGGGAGGAGGGGTGAATACGAGCTCCGAGGAGAGAAAGAAGAGGAGAGGGTAAGGCAGAGGGCATGGAGACGGGGGGCGGGAACGAGATGAATGAGCGAGGAGAGCGGAAGGTACATACCTCTTTCAACTACCAAAATGCATATCCTCCGTCGCGTTACTTCTTATCCTATCCCGCGGATCCTCGCGCGCACCGTCATCTTCTGGACTGTCTATTATTCCTCCTTCATTCACCGTCCAACCACCGCCCGCACTCATCATGTCGTCCTACACGTCCTGCACAGACGTCCGGCTCCGTAGACAAGATGCCAGCAGGACTATCGGCGAGCGAGAGGGGGTGGCTGCAAGTCTGCGATGCCGACGAAAGCAGCCTGACATCGTGTTTGTGAAAGGGACGACACGGATGGATAGACCGTTGACTTGAGCCGTTTGTCGCGTACAAAGGGAGCCCGTGACGCAGAATACGCGCGTGGTGAGAGTGTACAAGGTCGGCGCAGTCCTGATGGCCGCGGCAGCGACGGATGACGGCGCCACGCAGTGCCAAATAAATGTGTCGGGCCGAAGGCGCAGTGGGGCGGGCGCGTAGATGGAAAAGGTAGCAGCATCGGGGGAGTCGCGATTATCGGGCGGATTATGCCAGGAGCGGCAGGCCGCGCGATTGAGTGAGCCGTCGGGAATATCGGATTTGTTCCGAAGGACGAGAGCGTGTGGGGCATCGTGAACCATCAAGCGAGCGGTCTAGGCTACGGACCGAAGGAAAGCGTGGGCTGGTAAGTTGGAGCCTTGGAGGACGTCAGGGAAAATCGGTGAGCGACAAAGTAGTTTACTTGGGCGAGCCGGAGCGGCCGAAAGCGCCTCGCTCTTTGCGGGATATCTTAATAGGTATAAGGTTGGCCGGGGCGAAATGTGTATCGGAATCGATACCCTGAACCCTGGTTTACGGCAGAACATTCGAAACCGAAGTTCATGAGTGTAATATGAATTTGCGGCAGAATACATTAGATTTATGTGCTATCTACATGCGTTGTTCTAGTCATCAATATTTGCAAATAAAAAAATTGAGCCATTTTCCCGATCGCTAAATATCTGCGTCCATCGCATGTGTTCTAGCCGTCAATAATCCCACCGTTTCCCGAAGTTTGGCACCCTATAATTAGGAAACATTGCATGTGGCCACATGCTGGCTGTCACAGACACGGTGTCTGTCAGTGAGCTGTCAGCCAGCCCTTGTTCTTTCTTTCACCTCCACGTCTACTGCACTGTATACGCAAGATCCACACTCTACTCAGAGTCTCTACCAATTGACACTGGCCCTATATGTCTCACCAGGCTAGCAAAGTCCACACAGTTAATCAGACCATCTATGGTGTGTTGCAAAATTGATAAGCCAATCTTATCACTTATCATTCCCAGGTGGTGTAGGGGGTGAAGGGGGGGAAGGTGGAAGACGAGGTGGGAATGGAGGTACTGGAAAGGGTCCCAGGATGTCTTATGATGTCAAGAGTGAAAACTTCACTGTGAATTTGTATGCTGGTTCATCCTCTCCCAAATACTATTTCTCAGTAACAGAAAATTTGACAGAGGCAACACCAGAGAAATTCTAGCAAGTCTCAAATGTGTGGCAGCCCGCTATAATGCTGCCAACACCCCTGAGAAATGCATGGACGGTACTCGAGTCAACATAATCAGGGACCTTGTTGCATGCTTGACCAGCACTCCTGATTCAATCCGCCTGGTCATGCTCAGTGGGGTTGCAGGATCAGGCAAATCTACAATTGCAAAGTCAGTTGCAACTATCTTGGCTGAGGAGAAAAACACTCTGGCAGCATCTTTTTTCTTTTCCCGTGACTACACAGACCGCAAGGAGATAAATCACCTTGCTACAACACTTGCCATGCAGCTTGCAGATTATAGTCCTAGCTTTCAGGCTCATCTCATTGAGTTACTAGAGAAAGATTGTACTCGCATTTGTGAGGCAGAACCATACCAGCAGTTCCAGAAGCTGGTTGTGGAAATTCTTGGAAAGATACCTCCCTGTTCAGCACCATGGGTGATCTGTCTTGATGCTCTGGATGAATGTGGAAGAGACCGTGGCCAGATTTTCTTGCGGTGGCTATCAGATAGCATGGCTCAGATCCCAGCCCATATCCGATTCTTTCTCACTGGACGCCCTGATGTTCCTTCCTATCTGAAATTTGATAAACTTCTTTCTTTGATGCATAGGGTCGTCCTTGATGAAGTTGAACCCATTATGGTTCAACATGACATCCACCTCTATGTTGAGCAATCACTTAATGGGGCCAACTGGATTACACATTACCCCTGGAAAATTCGGAAAGAGCAGGCAGAAGAAATAACAACACGTGCAAATGGACTTTTTGTGTTTGCAGCTACAGCTGTTCGTTATGTTCTTGCAGGACTGCCACAGGCATCTCCACAAGAATCTGTTGATGACCTCCTGGATGGTGAAGGTCTCACTGACCTGCATGATCTATACCTCCGGATTGTGAATTATGCCATTCCAGTAGTAGCTTCCAGAGACCGGCGTGCTCAACGTTCATATGATCGAACCATGAAGATTCTGAGTACAATTTTGCAGCTCCTGGAACCTTTGGATTACCAGAGTCTGGCAGACCTCCTTGAACTGGATAAAACAGTTCTTCTGGGGACACTACTCCCTCTGAGTGCTGTGATCCATGTTTCTGATACTCCGGGGGCAGCAATCAGAATCATACACCTCTCGTTCAGAGAGTTTATGACAGATTATGTGAAAGTGGACCGACCAGAAATTCTTTGTGGCACGGACGATCAGCAGCAAGCCCTAGTGTCTACTCTTATAAGGGTGCTGGACAAGCAACTGAAATTCAACATCTGTGACCTACCAACCTCGTACTTGCGAAACATTGACATGCCAGAATTCAAGTGGCGACTTGATAACTACATCCCATTGCATCTCCGATATGCAGCCCAATTTTGGGTGGATCATCTGGTGAAGACAGCCTATGATTCAGCCAGTGTGGAGAACTTGCTGTTGAAAAAGTTTCTGTTTTGGCTGGAGGTGTTGAGTTTACTTGGGATTGTGGGCTATGGACAACAGGCTCTGTCTAGATTGATGGATTGGGCAAATGAGGTATGTTTAAGAATGATGTTATGTGATAAGGACTCAAAATCAGCAGGGCACACCCCTTCTCCAATTTGTGACTGATGCCAAAAGATTTGTTTCCTTCTTTAGAGAAGCAATTATTCAAAGTGCTCCCCACATTTACATATCAGCATTGGCCTTGGCACCAGAGGAGTCTGAAATCCATAAAAGATTCTCAGAGGAATTCCCACAATTGTTGTCAATTACAAAAGGGAGAATGAAACAGTGGTTAAACACAATTGCTATACTAGAAGGCCACACTAGTTTTGTCGCCTCAGTTGCCTTCTCACCTGATGGCAAGAGAATTGTGTCTGGCTCCTATAACAACACTGTGTGCATTTGGGATGCAGAGACTGGAGCTGCACTCAGGGAGCTACTGGAGGGGCACACCAATCCGGTCACCTCAGTTGCCTTCTCACCTGATGGCAAGAGAATTGTGTCTGGCTCCTATGACAACACTGTGCGCATTTGGGATGCAGAGACTGGAGCTGCACTCAGGGAGCCACTGGAGGGGCACACCAATGGGGTCACCTCAGTTGCCTTCTCACCTGATGGCAAGAGAATTGTGTCTGGCTCCTATGACAACACTGTGCACATTTGGGATGCAGAGACTGGAGCTGCACTCAGGGAGCCACTGGAGGGGCACACCAATCTGGTCTCCTCAGTTGCCTTCTCACCTGATGGCAAGAGAATTGTGTCTGGCTCCTATGACAACACTGTGCACATTTGGGATGCAGAGACTGGAGCTGCACTCAGGGAGCCACTGGAGGGGCACACCAATGGGGTCACCTCAGTTGCCTTCTCACCTGATGGCAAGAGAATTGTGTCTGGCTCCTATGACAACACTGTGCGCATTTGGGATGCAGAGACTGGAGCTGCACTCAGGGAGCCACTGGAGGGGCACACCAATGGGGTCACCTCAGTTGCCTTCTCACCTGATGGCAAGAGAATTGTGTCTGGCTCCTATGACAACACTGTGCACATTTGGGATGCAGAGACTGGAGCTGCACTCAGGGAGCCACTGGAGGGGCACACCAATCCGGTCACCTCAGTTGCCTTCTCACCTGATGGCAAGAGAATTGTGTCTGGCTCCTATGACAACACTGTGCACATTTGGGATGCAGAGACTGGAGCTGCACTCAGGGAGCCACTGGAGGGGCACACCAATGGGGTCACCTCAGTTGCCTTCTCACCTGATGGCAAGAGAATTGTGTCTGGCTCCTATGACAACACTGTGCGCATTTGGGATGCAGAGACTGGAGCTGCACTCAGGGAGCCACTGGAGGGGCACACCAATCCGGTCTCCTCAGTTGCCTTCTCACCTGATGGCAAGAGAATTGTGTCTGGCTCCCATGACAAGACTGTGCGCATTTGGGATGCAGAGACTGGAGCTGCACTCAGGGAGCCACTGGAGGGGCACACCAATCTGGTCACCTCAGTTGCCTTCTCACCTGATGGCAAGAGAATTGTGTCTGGCTCCTATGACAACACTGTGCGCATTTGGGATGCAGAGACTGGAGCTGCACTCAGGGAGCCACTGGAGGGGCACACCAATCCGGTCTCCTCAGTTGCCTTCTCACCTGATGGCAAGAGAATTGTGTCTGGCTCCTATGACGACACTGTGCGCATTTGGGATGCAGAGACTGGAGCTGCACTCAGGGAGCCACTGGAGGGGCACACCAATGGGGTCTCCTCAGTTGCCTTCTCACCTGATGGCAAGAGAATTGTGTCTGGCTCCTATGACAACACTGTGCGCATTTGGGATGCAGAGACTGGAGCTGCACTCAGGGAGCCACTGGAGGGGCACACCAATCTGGTCTCCTCAGTTGCCTTCTCACCTGATGGCAAGAGAATTGTGTCTGGCTCCGATGACAACACTGTGCGCATTTGGGATGCAGAGACTGGAGCTGCACTCAGGGAGCCACTGGAGGGGCATACCAATCCGGTCACCTCAGTTGCCTTCTCACCTGATGGCAAGAGAATTGTGTCTGGCTCCGATGACAACACTGTGCGCATTTGGGATGCAGAGACTGGAGCTGCACTCAGGGAGCCACTGGAGGGGCACACCAATCCGGTCACCTCAGTTGCCTTCTCACCTGATGGCAAGAGAATTGTGTCTGGCTCCTATGACAACACTCTGCACATTTGGGATGCAGAGACTGGAGCTGCACTCAGGGAGCCACTGGAGGGGCACACCAATCCGGTCACCTCAGTTGCCTTCTCACCTGATGGCAAGAGAATTGTGTCTGGCTCCTATGACGACACTGTGCGCATTTGGGATGCAGAGACTGGAGCTGCACTCAGGGAGCCACTGGAGGGGCACACCAATGGGGTCATCTCAGTTGCCTTCTCACCTGATGGCAAGAGAATTGTGTCTGGCTCCTATGACAACACTGTGCGCATTTGGGATGCAGAGACTGGAGCTGCACTCAGGGAGCCACTGGAGGGGCACACTGATCGGGTCACCTCAGTTGCCTTCTCACCTGATGGCAAGAGAATTGTGTCTGGCTCCAATGACAACACTGTGCGCATTTGGGATGCAGAGACTGGAGCTGCACTCAGGGAGCCACTGGAGGGGCACACCAATGGGGTCACCTCAGTTGCCTTCTCACCTGATGGCAAGAGAATTGTGTCTGGCTCCGGTGACAACACTGTGCGCATTTGGGATGCAGAGACTGGAACTGCACTTGGGGAGCCACTGGAGGGGCACACCAATCTGTTCACCTCAGTTGCCTTCTCACCTGATGGCAAGAGAATTGTGTCTGGCTCTGGTGACAACACTGTGCGCATTTGGGATGCAGAGACTGGAGCTGCACCCAGGGAGCTACTGGAGGGGTGCACCAATTTGGTTACTTCAGTTGCACTCTCCCCTGCTGGAAGGTCTTTTCTCTCTGATTGCAATGATTATACCATATGTCCATGGAATATTGATGGTGTTACCAATGGCCCACCTCTGCAATGTTCCTGCTCTGTGAAGGGGTGGGGTTTGCTCAATGTAGGTTCCTCTTCTATATACACCTTCAGTATGGACTCATTCTCTATCCCAGTCCCTTCATCTCAAGTCCCCTTCTGTACCTCTGCACTGGCAAATACACAATGGTTGGGTCTCTTGTCTCCCCTTGGAACTCCTTTTTTGGCTCCCAATACCTTTTAGGGTTGGACTGTGGTCTCCACACAACACGCTTGTTATAGGCCGAGAACAGACCTTGCTCTCATATGACAAGTTTGTATGTGGTGCAAACTGGGCAAAGTGTTATTCCCAGGCAGAAAGCCCTTAGTAAAGAATAAACATGTTAAGTTGTATTTTAACTGATCACTTTCCTCTTATGCTCAGCTCTTCTCTTATACCATGGAACGAGATTGTTCAACCACTCAGGTGATTACCCTCATTCCCCTTCCTTTTACTCCCCAATACCCATTTCTGCCTCATCTACCCCCTTGTATCAACCCTTACTCCCTCAATGCCCTCCTCTTGGTGCTACTCCTTGCTGTTCACCAGCTATGTTCTCAGCACTATCCTGGTCTATTACCAGTGTGTAAGGGCCACCCTAAGCTCGGCACAGGGAGCAGAAACTAGCAGGGGAATCTGAAGTATAAATATGGGTACTAAATACAGGAGTGGAAATACTACATACCTAGCAGGGGAATCTGAAGAGAAGAAAGGATGGGGATTCCCATGCTAGGCAAAACCTTATATACTAATTAGTAACTACCCAGTAGCATGCGTCCAGAGGTATCTACAGTGATCCTGGGCCTGATCACATAGCATGTGCCAGTGAGAGTGAACAGTGGAAAAGTGTCTGGAGCAGATCTGGCTAGAAGAGCAGAAGCGGCCAGAGCAGGGGTTCCCTGACATCACCCCCTTGGAATACGGTGTCCCAACGTTGTGATAAGGACCGCAGTGTCGGTATCGAAATGTATATGATTTGAATTTGACTGTGTTCGCCCTCTAGAGGGGAAAGTATAGTTGAATGATAGTGAGGAAGGTCGGTGCACAAATCCGGTATGTGTGTAAGAGATGTGTGTGTGTGGGTGTAAACAGCAGTTCATGGAGACCGTTCGTCTCCTGGGTACAAGCGAGTGCAGAGGACCTGCTATCAGCCGAAATGTGGTAGGAGAAGAGAATATACTAGACCTGGTTCCCTGTACGAGAGTACCGGAACCCTAAATGCATTGCCCTGCCTGCTTTCCTTGGTGCGCTCTTCCCCTTAGAACCAGCGCAAAAGTTTATCCCTCATTCAGTTCGAAAAAACGCGTTATACAAGGTAATCCGGTCGGGTCGCGTCTATTTGCAGTTGCCATCATGGCATGACTTCCCGTGATTTCATCAGTCCTGACTCGACATGCATCGTCAGTGACACTCAGCCCTGGTGATGCTCACCAAGAAATCTCTGCAGGCAGCTCGCTGGCACAGAAAGGAACTTGATACCAGCAGTACCCAACCTCAAACTCCTTCAGAAGCCACTGCACTTTCCTCTCCTCGCTCCGACGTGCCTGTTCTTGAATTCCCTGTCTCTCCAACACCTATGGAGCCTCCTTCGGATGAGGAGGAGTTCCCTGCCTCTGTTGCTGTCCCTGTTCGGATCAGGCAGTCAACCAAGCAGAAATCAGCAGTGACTTCAGACATCTCTGATGCCGAGCTCGCCCGACCTGCCAAAAAAAAGCCAGGACCGAAACCAAAGGTCCGGACTGTCGATCCAAACTCGGAAGTCGACTCTAGCGAGCCAGAGAGTAAGCCCATGCCTTCTAGGAAGAAACCGGGCCCAAAGCCAAAGCCTAAAGCCAAATCAGGACTGAAACCCAGAAGTGCATATTTATTCTGTAGTGCAAATAGGGGAGTTCACAGTAGGGCCTATTTTCCTGTTTGTGAATAAATATATTCATGAATAAAATCTTCGTTTGTGGAATAAATCTGTGATCACCCCATTTGTGTCACAGTATATATTTCTATTACTCAGCACACATATATTCCACAAACAAATATTTATTCCACAAACGAGATTAAATCTTGTTTGTGGAATATCTTTTTTTGTGAAAATAATCATCCCATCACCTGAATATATTTATTCACAAACAGGAAAACAGACCCTACCATGAACTCCCCTAATGCCTATAGGCTAATTCTACCTCCCAGAAGATGTTGAATCCGACGAAGAGGATATCGAGATTGTGACACCTGCTACCGTGACACCTAGTACGTCCTCGAATCTAGATGTTAGAAATGTCGGGAATGTGCTGAATGATCCACAGAAATCGTGTTTATGATCCCCGAGGCCGCAATGGAGGGCAACCAGCGCGTGTCGATCAAATCTTCCGCTTCTTTTGACGATGCCATCGAGCTTATGCATGAAACCATTGGCTGTGTTGCTGTCGAGCGCAAACCAACACTCGCATACAAGTTCTCTACCGCAAATAAGACCGCGAGTACAATCAATCTTTGTACTGAAACAGACTGGGAGGGGTTGATGACTGACGTACTCGCAAAGATAAAGACCAAGAAAGATATCAGCATCAACATTTTCGTGCTTCCCAAGAATGTAAGCATACCGTTTATCTACTTTTCTGCAATCTCATACAGTTAACTGGCTCATAACGCATACGGCGGTGGACACCTAAACCCTATGCATTATGAGCCATATGCATTGCGAGATTTGTCACAGAATTGTGACCTGTGTGACACTATCACAGCGTCGACCAAAAAAGTAATTTACCAAGAAAGTGCGACATGTACGGGACTCAACTATGTAGTAGACACGACTCCCCAAGCCTCCCCCAATGTTATCTGCCGCGCATTAGTTGCTGCCTCCTTCTGGATCTGGCCATGGAACTGGCGCAGATTGTTTGCGAGCACCATACTTGCCGTGGGGTCGCCCTTGGCCAAGCAAACCTGCTCCAGGGTCCTACAAATGTCGATGATGGCGGTGGATGACAACTCGGGGCCTTCCTCGGCGTCGCTTTCATCATCGTCTTCATTGACATCCATCACATCCCCCCTCGCAACGGCTTCTTCGTGCACAACCTGAGCAATGATATCCGAAACCTCAGCCGGCAATTCATAGAGCGCCTGCCCAATTTCTCGCTCGTCGGCAGGATCCAACAGTTCATCGATTGATAGCCTGCCCGTCTGGGAGATCCTTTTCCGCTGCTGTAACTCCGTCATTTGTGCAGCCAGCTCCGCCTCTAGAGATTCGAGCTGAGGGGCTGGGGGGCAATGGGCAGGGATATTGGATTCCATCTCGGTGCGGATATCTGCCAAAAGTGCAAGGCAGACGTCGCCGTCACCGTCACATTCAATCAACCGTGTCAATGCATTTCTCCATGAAGATGCGGCGTGAAAGCGATCCCCGAGAAATTGACGGAGTGCATCTTCAGCCACAGGCAGCGTCATTTCATCTATAGCATACAGACGAAGGAGTTCCCAGGCTGGGGCATCCTTTGACGCGTCACTATCCATGGGACTGGCCCTGAAAGATAAACAAATGTGAGCCATAACATTCTGGTATTAAAGTCGAGGTAAATGCTCACGGTGGTGCCGTGATTCCCATGTGTTTCCAGCAATGATTGATCGTGTCAACCGAGACCTCCTCCCAAGCTTGCTTCGCCATGAACATCGCCTCCAAGATATTGATATCAAACACGTCAGGTTCACCGGCTTCATCGAGATCGATGGCACGGGCGCAGAAAGCGCGACGATATTTTGCCTTGAAAGTGCGGATAACTCCTGCATCACAAGGCTGCACAAACGGGGTAAGATTCGGCTGGAAGAATTCTACCCGAATGTTTGTCGGTTTGTATGCAACAAAGTGCCCTTTGAAATTGTCGGCAAGCAAGATGATATGGCGGCCTTCCCTCCGCATTTGAGCGTCAAGAGTCTTCAGGTATCTGCGGACATTCTTAGACAGATACGGCAGCAGATATCAAACTCACTCTTCCCAAATTTCTTTGGTCATCCAACCTGTTTTGTTGTTTCGATAATAGAGGCCCAATGCCTTGCCGGATTTTTTTTTGAACGGACGAGGGCATTTGGCCTTGCCTACGAAAAGCGGGGGGAGTTTTTCGCCGGCTTTGCTGCATGTGAACAATATGCTGATCTGCTTCTTCTTCGCTTTTTTACCGCTCATCTGTTTCGTCGCCAGTCCGCGGTCCGGTGCAGCCACCCAATTGCATCCAGTCTCATCTGCATTAAAACGATCCTCCGGCTTGTACTCGTCCAAAACTTGCTGAATTCTTTTGACTTCCACTATGGCGTAGGTGAGCAAAGGAAAGATCCCCCTGACTGATGAATGGGACTAACCAGATATGCGTGTCGACTGCATGCACAAGAAACAAAACAAACACGGCATCTGCTTGTCTACGGCATAAGCATTCGAGACACACATCAGGAGGTTACGACATACATCTTGAGGTGGCGTCGGAGATGGAGATCTTCCCCGATGAGGTTTACACTGCGGCAGTGCATACACGGTTATGAGGCAGAAGAGTCACTGTACAAAAAAGAAAGCATACCTCGAAGCCATATCCCTCAAGACCCCGGAGATCCCGCATGGTGGTAGCCGTGTGTCAAGTCAGGACTACACGGAGATGAGTCGTAAGATGAAACACGGAAACTGGACGAGATGACGCACCGGTTGAGACATACCGTCTACGTCGAAAACCCGTCACATGTCCCACAAGGCACTGGAATTTGGAATCGTCGCCACCATAGATGAGTGTCGAGCCCGCTGCATGGAAATGAGTAAGAGAACGATAGATGATATACGAGGGGCCATACCGATCGCCGATGTCGTCCGTCCACGTCAAACTGGCGGTCCAGAGCACCAGGAGTATGAATGAACGATCTTGGGACTTTGTCGAATGTATGGATGAGCGATAGTGGGCAGATTGGGGCGAGAATGAGGCAACTCGCAGGAGGAAGATGGGGGGAAAAGGAAGAGAGGTGTTTGTGACAGCATCAATACCAACCACGTTTCAGACTCACGTGGTTGCCGTACACGGTGAAAGCAAGTCGCCGAAGCCCAGCCAAGTGCCGTACTGGTGTCGTACGCTTTAGGGTGGGTGCTGTTATCTCTTGCGGATTTTACTCACTGCTGCTGGAAGTTCATGGGAGGTTGTGCCGAAGTTTTTTTATGTAATTCCTCCCTTGCGTGCCGGCAACATGGACATCAACCTTGGAAGCTTTGAAGTTCAGTCCGGATGGGGGTTAAATCCTACAGGGCGGGGTACCTGGTGAGCAATTTATGAGCAATGTAATATTTCATGACACATTGTGCAAAATTATGAGGAAGGCTTCAAAAATGTGTGTACCTTTGGAAGAATTCTCATCAAAGTTCACTAAAATTGCACAAAATATCAAAATATTGGTGGCAGCAAAGTATTTTCAGTGAAAATATCACAAAATATCGGGGGAGGTTTTCCCTGATGTCTGCACGCATCCAGTCCACTCGCATACCCCGAGACTGGGTCGTACTCCACAGTGTAGTCACGCTCGAGCTCCCACGGCGCGAAGCACGCGGACTGATGTGAAACTGGAACTGTGGCTGTGGCCGAAGGCGGAATAAGCAGCCCAAGCGCAAGCGACGTGGGGCGCGAAAAGTTGGGCACCAGGCCCGTGCGCAGTCGCGAGATGGAAGGCGAGCGCGACCTTGAGCTCGAAGCCGCTCCCGGGGCTTGAGGTGTGTAGGACGAAGGGAGCCACACGGAGGAGGGAGCGGCTTGGCTGGTGGTGGAGGACGTGGAGTAGGCGGAGGAGGAGGATGTGGACGTGGAGCTGGAACGTGGCCGTGCATGTGCATCCGATGTCGCTATGCGCGCGCGCGGCGGATACGACACAGAGTTGGTGTGGACGTGCGAGTTCCGTAGGTGAGGTGACTGCGGTGCCGAGGCTGAGGGAGCAGACACAGACGGGCCTAAAGAGCACGGGGCTGCATTGAGTGGGGACGGCGGCGGCAGTGGTGCGCGCCTAGGGCGCGGGGGCACGTTCTGTGCCGTGAATGTGGATGTAAATGGGAGGATAGGAACTAGGGCTTGCGTACCGAGCGCGCGAGCGTGACGAATCCGTGTGCCTGGACAGCGTAGAACTCATCATCAGCAGCGGCTTGCTCTTCCGAGTTGACTGTGTGTCGAGGCGACGGCGATGGCGTCGACGGGGAAGAGGACCGCTTGAAGTTGGGCTCAAGCACTCGGAATGGATGTGCGAGTGCGAGCTGCTCGAGATTATGAGCAAGCCGAGACCATTGTGTGAACGTTTATTGATAAGCGAACAACCAAATACCTTGGCTTGGCCTCAACCATCACCTCCACAAAAAGTACAGACGCATCTCACAAAAACTTCCCGTGGTTTCGTCTGCACTCCAAATCACTCATTGATGCCCCAGGCTACAGTTTTCGAAATCGCTGCCAGGTTAGTGCAGAGTACACCTACGGACTGGGAGACAGCCGCGACCCAGCAGAACTCGCTGCTCCCTGCTTCACCGCTGTTTGCAGATAAACCATTCATGCCCATGTTGAAATCCAATGCTCATGATGTTTTTATCTTCCAATCACCCCACTGTCGGCTTATTCCTTCGAGGAACTCACCTCCTTGTGCTGATCACTGGCGGCACGTAGAGTCTTCCGAGCACTCGCATCCGATGCAGGTATAACTTCTTGTTTCAAAGTTGCATTTCGTGCTGATCGAGTTATTCAAGGACCCCTCTTGTTCTTTCTGTCCGGTAATTGGGCAAAGTATTCCATACGCCATGTCAAGAAGCAGGGCGCAGACACCGAGATCCTTTATCCGTGTTAATCCTGACAAGAATTGACAAAAGGTGGTGTCTTCAGGCGGATAGAGTTCTTGGCGGATTGATTTCCAGGTCCACCGTCAGCGAAGATTCGCGGTTCCTGGGTATCCATTGCATAGGAAATCTGTTCGCCATATGTCCGCCTGCGCATTAGAAATGTTCGTGATAGCTTCTCTTTTCCCCGTCCGATCCAATCTCGTTTCCTGTGGTTTCTCAAGTCATTCTGGAATCGCCACAGTTCTGCGCATCACGAGGCTCGTTGGAGAACTTCACGATGCCTGTTTTTTTTTTTTTTTTTCATTCAAGCATACATTTTCGATTATCAAATACTGGAGGCAGGTAGGCATGATTCCAATTGAACCTCACCGCCTACCTTCTACGCACTCCGCGTCAGAGTGCAAATCCGGTTGCTCAAGGTTCAGCATGGAACTTGCTCATCAAATTCGAGATGCTGCATGAAACTGCTCCGTCCCAGGACTCCCACCCCAGCTGTCTTTCCTTCTCACCGGGGGCAAAAGCCGAGGCACCTGGATTCCAGGTGCCTCCGGGGCATGTTCTCCGCAGGTTATGAGCTGTTGGACAAAGGACCGATAAAGGTCCTTGGGTGGACAAAGAATCAACATAGGCGAGACAAGGGGCAGGCAGGATTTTCACCACTGAGCAAATCTTGCCTGTCCTTTGTCCCTCCTTTGTCTGTTCTTTGTTGACCTAAGGACCTTTGTAGGCCTTTTGTATTTGACATTGCAGCCTTCGTACCACATGCCTCGGAGGCACCTGGAATCCAGGTGCCTCGGCTTTTGCCCCCGGTGTCTCTCGCAGCTGTCGGCAACATTCTCACCTTGATATTCGGTTCTTACTCTGTCACGTCAACTTTGGCTGGATCGAATCTTAGCTCAGGTACTGCTTCATCTCGACACCTGCTTGTACTCGGTCACTACGAATCATCAACTCACTCAGCAATTCGATTTATGCCCTGTGGCGCACTGCCGTCAATATTTTCGTCACTTGGGCTATCCGTCCCGAAATCACCGGTTTGCTTCCTTCACGATTTCTTTCCGCCCCATTTTGGTCTGCCAACTCTTCTCAAACTCTGCGCCAAGCTCAACCACCCGCCGGCCATTCTACACCGAAAAAAATCAGGTGCTGATGTGTGTCAGCCTCAGGTAAATTGTTTGCAACTAGATTTCCTGCGCATTCCTAGGTGGATTCTGCTTGAATTAGACAGCGGAAAGCGCCAAGCGCCTATTTGGCGCCTGACAATACAAATACATCGCACGGCTGCGTTCGAGCCATCATCGAGGGTCGAGCTGTCCAAATTAGACAAGGTCGTTTATGAGTGAACAAGTTCTTTTACAGGCTTTCCTCTTCCTTCTGGTCATCTTTCTGTTCTGGCATCCGCTTTGACGTTATGTGGTTACGACTGATCTTCTCAGTCGTCCGTGAGAGAGAAATATTTTAACCCAGTCAGTCATGGGGGAGAAGTGATGTACTAAATCCAGCTCAAACGAAACCAATTGTGAACCAGAACCGAAGAAATGGTGGTGAAAAGTTAAATTTCACGCAGACGTCAACTTCGGCATCCCCCGACCACTGCATCAGATTGCTGATCACGGCGCTATCACAGTGTTTCTTCCCAACCACCATGACGCTCGACACCCGCTCTTGACCTGCCCTACGAGCTTATTTCTCACTGTATTTATTTCCTGCCTCCCGCCTCGCTGACGTGTAAGACCCCATCGGAACCGCGCACCATTGAATTTGGCCAGCACTCTGGACGTCCATATACCTCATTTTTGATATCTCTTTTTTTTTGCTCTCGCCGGGATGCACTACCTCAAGCATCCCATTTCAATAAAACAGTCCTTTTTGCAAAGGGCTGGATTACTTTGACCTAGAAAGGGGATATCGCCTCCTGCACTCGCCGACAAGCCTATTTGAATCGGCACCCAAACTCGGGCTTGCAGACAGCCACTGGTGTTACATATTCCTTGACAAGTTATTCTCCTGTCTCTGCTGCGACCCAAAAAGAACATTGAACTCTATTCTCCGTTTCCGAGTCTTGGTAATTGTAGCATCTCTTACTCCTCATTGCACAATCCTGGCCTGGCAAATCACGAATTCTCGCTTCTCTATGATTCGCCCGCAGATTCACTATCCCCGGTGCCTTTTTCTTCAATACTCAAATTTCAATGAATGGCAGTTGCTTTTGCGGTTTTGAACCGTGCGATGTCTCAGGAGCGCCTGTATCACTGCTGTATAAATATATGCTTACATGCAGTCCTCCACTCCTCGCCTAGACGCTTGTTGCCCCTTCGCCGTGTTGTAGCCGCTTCAAGCGGCTCTGCATGTGTGGTAGACGAGTTCGAGTTCGTTTTCGCCTGAAGAGAAATAACCCTTCGGTGAACGCAGCAATATTCCAGGCTACTCGACATCCACCATAGAACCACTGCCCGTTTCCGCAGCTTGCAGCTTGCTATTTCTGGGACACCGCGTACATTGTTCTCGGTGAGGCCTCTCATGCGCACATATACTGGGAGACCCAATGCTTCCCACCACAATTATTCAAAAACTCTAAATTTGTTTGAGCCCTGTTATTTTCCTCGCGGGCTCTTGGATCTGGATGCCTGCACCGGATGTCTCCTTCCTAGGTCAGCTCCTTTCCTTGGCCTCGCTTTGTACGGGTATTTTCAGCATTCTCAAACTCACCTCACAATCCTCACCGCTCGGACACGGTTAGACTCATGTCCCTGAGTCCTGACGCCCGTTCCCTCCGGAGAAGCCAGCGTAGCTACCGACAACAACCATATACCTCCTGGCCCATCCCATCGCCTGGCATCGAACCTCGTCTTCGCATCAACCTTCGTCTTTGATGCCATGTCCTTATCTATCTGGTCTCTCAGCAAATCAGATTGTATCCATTTCTCGCTCCCTCCATCCCATTCAACGTTTGAAGCCTACTTGTCCAACAGAGGGGAACGCACGCATTGCTAGTCTTATGAGCTGGATGAAGGTTTCTGTCCGCTCGGCTCCATGTGTTCTCCTTTTCAAGTCGATTGCTGTTTCACTTCATCAGCAAAATGACAAGTTACCTTTTCGGGACTTTTTGTCCCTAGAAAAGGACAAAAGGACGTAAAAGGCGAAAAGGAATTTCTCCTTTTTTAAGCTAGGCCCCTTACCTCTTTAAAGGACAAAAGGTGTCAAAAAAAGGTGTCTGGAAAGGTACATAAGGAATGAGAAAAGGTGTCCTTGTCTCAACTTTATAGCGCAAAAATAAAATAAAAATCGATATTTATTCAGGGCTAGTAGTGGTCTACACTACTCTACTGCAGTAAGATAGTCAGGCGGCACACACCGGCGGTGCGATGCATCGGTGATGGGGATACAGAGGGCGGGCAGTCGGACTTGAAGGTCCTTGAGGATTTGTACTGGGCTTCAGACTTGCGGCTTGACGACTTTGGTGTGCGGCCTGGAGACCTTGGTGTTTGCGGATCGGTACAGGACCAGCCACAGGCTTGAGTTTGCGGCTCAGGGTTTTGATAGTTTGAGGTTGGGGCTTGAGGCTGCAATCCTTGTGGCTGGAATGTATACAGAGAGCCGACAAGACACTGGGGGAGGAAGTGGGAAGGAAGCAAGAGACGTCGACGTGGCATCAAAACCATCAATGGCGTGATCAATTGTCATTTGATTTCGGAGTTTGAATGGACTTGATGATATTTCAGATTTCTACCCAACTCATGCCCCGCTCCTTCTCCCGCGTATTCCGCACCTAAGTTTCTCTTTTGTCAACAGTTACTTCCAATAGCACTCCCCATGCAAAAAATATACCCTCGGTGTACTGAAAAGATGAAAAGTCGAAAAAGCGGAAGAAGGGATCCGAAAAGGACCCGAAAAAGACGCGAAAAAAGCCAAAAGGCCAAGAAGGTACGAAAAGCCCGGAGATAAGGACTTGTCAATTTGCTGATGTTCATCCTTCATGAGCTACGGTAACTGCATTCTTCTCAGCTACGGACCCCCTCATAATCGAATTCTCACTGTGCTTCAACAGCGGCTTCAACCTCTCTGCTTCAACCTCTCTGGTCAGCCTCTGTCTTTGTACCCCACTGTTGTTCAATTCTACAGTCTTTGTACAGCCTTTGACTACGGATCGCACAGTCTGTCCGTTGCGTCTTTTTTAATTATCTAAGAGATAATTTAGAGCGAATTTCCCTGAGGCCATGATACAGGAGCACCGTGAGGAGCTTTATAGCAAAGACTGCAAAGCCACCATGGATATGTATTCCTCTTGGGCCCGACGTTCCCTGGATGAGAATGAATCTTGACCCATGTACATGTTTCTGAATAATTCAGTTTGAATCGGATTCTTTACATCTTCGGCCGACTAGCCCCCGCAGAAGATGAGCGTACGGAAGGGACGCAGAGATTCAAGGGGAGATGAATAAATGGGATTGTAAACGAAACAAGGAGCTGAAGACGTGAAGTATGAGTCAAAGCTAATGTAAATCGACGAATGGCAGAGAGAAAGTAGAGTAGAGATAAAAGGAAGAGGTGAAGCTCGTCGGCATGTCCTACAAGCCAAGCGCAGCGCAACCCAGTCTCCACCGACCATTTGCACCGTTTCTGACTTCACACATCGAGGGTCCAATGCCCTTGTTCTGCACCAACGATTCCAGCCTATCACCAGCAGCGCGAGAATTCTCTTGACGGAAATGGCTCGATATCGATTCCGTGCGCCATGGGGCCTCAAGCGCGCGCGAGTCGATGACGCAGAGATGACGCTCACTGCTGGGACGCGGCACACGTATGAGTGGCGCGGTATCCAAGACGCGCGTCATGGTGTATCCATGGGTGCGGGGAGCGGGGAACCATCGCCGTGCAGCGGGATTCGAGGTACAGACGCCTCGCTGACGCGAGGTCACCACACAGACAGAATAACGAGCACTTGCGGCACCCGCAGCCTAAAGCAAGGTATTCTAGCATGCGAGGGAGGGCAGGAGGGAAGTGGGGGCCAGATTTGGATTCGGTAAGGGATCGAGTCAGCGAAGCCTGCACGTGTCTATTGAATCCGTGGCCGTGAGGTGGAATGCACGATGGCGGCCCGTATCGATATCACCGGCGCAAAACTGGCATCTACTCGACTCGCCTGGGGACGTCGTAGGCAGGACGGTGGCGCTGCCCATGGGGCGGGGTGCAGGACGGGCGACGGATGACGTGAGCTTAGGTTTCGTGGTGGGCGCGCGCGGGGGAGGTAGCGCCCGAAGGAAAAGGTCTTCGGGGCGCGCGTGCGGCCGTGCGTTGAGTGGAGGAGAGTGTCGAGGAGGACCGGCGCGAGCGGAGCGTGGGGGTGGGGTGTGCGGACTCGGCCGGTATGCGGGGTGGCTGAGGAGGAGATGAGGCGAGCGATGGGGCGCCATAAGATGAAGAGGAACGAGAATCCCTATCCGGATGCGGGTGCAGACACGAGCTGACAGGGACGCACGCGTAGCGGCGGCGTGAGGGCCGGATCCAAGGAAGGGTATACATGCGAGCAAATGTCCATCGTACAGCGGGGCGGAGCAAGACGGAGGAGAGGGTCGGGGTGTGCGTGCGAGCGAAGGAGGGACTGAAACCGCTTGGGAAGACCGAGCGACAGGCGCCAGCCCGAGAGGGAGCGAGCCTGTGGAAGTGCGGTGCGCCTGTGGGCCGCTCCGCTGAGGCTGGGGATGAGAGCGGCGGTGGGAACGGAGACGGACGGAAGAGCGCGCGGAGGTCCGCGCGACGATGATGTCGTGTCCGCCGTGACAAAAAGCTGCGCCGACCTTCGCGAACGTGCGATGTGGCGGGTCGACAAAGAGGAGGTGCATCCGCATTCCATGTCGGTCAGGACGAAGAAGGAAAAGCAGGGGAGGCACTTACGGCGATGTCTTTTCCACTGGGCATCCTCGTCCAGTCGAAAGAGACGTCGACGCGCGCGAGCGACCAGCGGTGAGTGCCGGTGTCGGGGTAGGTGATCATTGTGGTCGCGACACACTCGTATGATCCCAGAGAGCGGAATCGGGCGAGCCCGTCAAATCCCAGGACATCTCATCGTTATCCTGGAGCGGAGACGACGGTGAAACCGGTGGATGCATCCTAAGAGGGAGGAGGGGTGAATACGAGCTCCGAGGAGAGAAAGAAGAGGAGAGGGTAAGGCAGAGGGCATGGAGACGGGGGGCGGGAACGAGATGAATGAGCGAGGAGAGCGGAAGGTACATACCTCTTTCAACTACCAAAATGCATATCCTCCGTCGCGTTACTTCTTATCCTATCCCGCGGATCCTCGCGCGCACCGTCATCTTCTGGACTGTCTATTATTCCTCCTTCATTCACCGTCCAACCACCGCCCGCACTCATCATGTCGTCCTACACGTCCTGCACAGACGTCCGGCTCCGTAGACAAGATGCCAGCAGGACTATCGGCGAGCGAGAGGGGGTGGCTGCAAGTCTGCGATGCCGACGAAAGCAGCCTGACATCGTGTTTGTGAAAGGGACGACACGGATGGATAGACCGTTGACTTGAGCCGTTTGTCGCGTACAAAGGGAGCCCGTGACGCAGAATACGCGCGTGGTGAGAGTGTACAAGGTCGGCGCAGTCCTGATGGCCGCGGCAGCGACGGATGACGGCGCCACGCAGTGCCAAATAAATGTGTCGGGCCGAAGGCGCAGTGGGGCGGGCGCGTAGATGGAAAAGGTAGCAGCATCGGGGGAGTCGCGATTATCGGGCGGATTATGCCAGGAGCGGCAGGCCGCGCGATTGAGTGAGCCGTCGGGAATATCGGATTTGTTCCGAAGGACGAGAGCGTGTGGGGCATCGTGAACCATCAAGCGAGCGGTCTAGGCTACGGACCGAAGGAAAGCGTGGGCTGGTAAGTTGGAGCCTTGGAGGACGTCAGGGAAAATCGGTGAGCGACAAAGTAGTTTACTTGGGCGAGCCGGAGCGGCCGAAAGCGCCTCGCTCTTTGCGGGATATCTTAATAGGTATAAGGTTGGCCGGGGCGAAATGTGTATCGGAATCGATACCCTGAACCCTGGTTTACGGCAGAACATTCGAAACCGAAGTTCATGAGTGTAATATGAATTTGCGGCAGAATACATTAGATTTATGTGCTATCTACATGCGTTGTTCTAGTCATCAATATTTGCAAATAAAAAAATTGAGCCATTTTCCCGATCGCTAAATATCTGCGTCCATCGCATGTGTTCTAGCCGTCAATAATCCCACCGTTTCCCGAAGTTTGGCACCCTATAATTAGGAAACATTGCATGTGGCCACATGCTGGCTGTCACAGACACGGTGTCTGTCAGTGAGCTGTCAGCCAGCCCTTGTTCTTTCTTTCACCTCCACGTCTACTGCACTGTATACGCAAGATCCACACTCTACTCAGAGTCTCTACCAATTGACACTGGCCCTATATGTCTCACCAGGCTAGCAAAGTCCACACAGTTAATCAGACCATCTATGGTGTGTTGCAAAATTGATAAGCCAATCTTATCACTTATCATTCCCAGGTGGTGTAGGGGGTGAAGGGGGGGAAGGTGGAAGACGAGGTGGGAATGGAGGTACTGGAAAGGGTCCCAGGATGTCTTATGATGTCAAGAGTGAAAACTTCACTGTGAATTTGTATGCTGGTTCATCCTCTCCCAAATACTATTTCTCAGTAACAGAAAATTTGACAGAGGCAACACCAGAGAAATTCTAGCAAGTCTCAAATGTGTGGCAGCCCGCTATAATGCTGCCAACACCCCTGAGAAATGCATGGACGGTACTCGAGTCAACATAATCAGGGACCTTGTTGCATGCTTGACCAGCACTCCTGATTCAATCCGCCTGGTCATGCTCAGTGGGGTTGCAGGATCAGGCAAATCTACAATTGCAAAGTCAGTTGCAACTATCTTGGCTGAGGAGAAAAACACTCTGGCAGCATCTTTTTTCTTTTCCCGTGACTACACAGACCGCAAGGAGATAAATCACCTTGCTACAACACTTGCCATGCAGCTTGCAGATTATAGTCCTAGCTTTCAGGCTCATCTCATTGAGTTACTAGAGAAAGATTGTACTCGCATTTGTGAGGCAGAACCATACCAGCAGTTCCAGAAGCTGGTTGTGGAAATTCTTGGAAAGATACCTCCCTGTTCAGCACCATGGGTGATCTGTCTTGATGCTCTGGATGAATGTGGAAGAGACCGTGGCCAGATTTTCTTGCGGTGGCTATCAGATAGCATGGCTCAGATCCCAGCCCATATCCGATTCTTTCTCACTGGACGCCCTGATGTTCCTTCCTATCTGAAATTTGATAAACTTCTTTCTTTGATGCATAGGGTCGTCCTTGATGAAGTTGAACCCATTATGGTTCAACATGACATCCACCTCTATGTTGAGCAATCACTTAATGGGGCCAACTGGATTACACATTACCCCTGGAAAATTCGGAAAGAGCAGGCAGAAGAAATAACAACACGTGCAAATGGACTTTTTGTGTTTGCAGCTACAGCTGTTCGTTATGTTCTTGCAGGACTGCCACAGGCATCTCCACAAGAATCTGTTGATGACCTCCTGGATGGTGAAGGTCTCACTGACCTGCATGATCTATACCTCCGGATTGTGAATTATGCCATTCCAGTAGTAGCTTCCAGAGACCGGCGTGCTCAACGTTCATATGATCGAACCATGAAGATTCTGAGTACAATTTTGCAGCTCCTGGAACCTTTGGATTACCAGAGTCTGGCAGACCTCCTTGAACTGGATAAAACAGTTCTTCTGGGGACACTACTCCCTCTGAGTGCTGTGATCCATGTTTCTGATACTCCGGGGGCAGCAATCAGAATCATACACCTCTCGTTCAGAGAGTTTATGACAGATTATGTGAAAGTGGACCGACCAGAAATTCTTTGTGGCACGGACCATCAGCAGCGAGCCCTAGTGTCTACTCTTATAAGGGTGCTGGACCAACAACTGAAATTCAACATCTGCGATCTACCCACCTCATACTTGCGAAACATTGACATGCCAGAGTTCCAGTGGCGACTTGACAACTACATCCCATTGCACCTCCGATATGCAGCCCAATTTTGGGTGGATCATCTAGTGAAGACAGCCTATGATTCAGCTAGTGTGGAGAACTTGCTGTTCAAAAAGTTTCTGTTTTGGCTGGAGGTGTTGAGTTTACTTGGGGTTGTGAGCTATGGACAGCAGGGTCTGTCTAAATTGATGGAGTGGGCAAATGAGGTATGTCTAAGAATGATCTTATGTGATAAGGACTCAAAATCAGCAGGGCACACCCCTTCTCCAATTTGTGACTGATGCCAAAAGATTTGTTTCCTTCTTTGGAGAAGCAATTGTTCAAAGTGCTCCCCACATTTACATATCAGCATTGGCCTTGGCACCAGAGGAGTCTAAAATCCATAAAAGATTCTCAGATGAATTCCCACAATTGTTATCAATTACAAAAGGGAGAATGAAACAGTGGCCAAACACAATTGCTGTACTAGAGGGCCACACCAATGAGGTCACCTCAGTTGCCTTCTCACCTGATGGCAAGAGAATTGTGTCTGGCTCCAGGGACAACACTGTGCACATTTGGGATGCAGAGACTGGAGCTGCACTCAGGGAGCCATTGGAGGGGCACAATTATTTGGTTACCTCAGTTGCCTTCTCACCTGATGGCAAGAGAATTGTGTCTGGCTCCTCTGACAACACTGTGCACATTTGGGATGCAGAGACTGGTGCTGCACTCAGGGAGCCACTGAAGGGGCACACCAATTCAGTCACCTCAGTTGCCTTCTCACCCAATGACAAGAGAATTGTGTCTGGCTCCCATGACAACACTGTGCGTATTTGGGATGCAGAGACTGGAGCTGCACTCAGGGAGCCACTGGAGGGGCACACCAATTGGGTCATCTCAGTTGCCTTCTCACCTGATGGCAAGAGAATTGTGTCTGGCTCCGATGACAACACTGTGCGCATTTGGGATGCAGAGACTGGAGCTGCACTCAGGAAACCACTGGAGGGGCACACCAGTGGGGTCACCTCAGTTGCCTTCTCACCTGATGACAAGAGAATTGTGTCTGGCTCCCGTGACAGAACTGTGTGCATTTGGGATGCAGAGACTGGAGCTGCACTCAGGGAGCCACTGGAGGGGCACACCGGTCCAGTCATCTCAGTTGCCTTCTCACCTGATGGCAAGAGAATTATGTCTGGCTCTAATGACATCACTGTGCGCATTTGGGATGCAGAGACTGGAGCTGCACTCAGAGAGCTACAGGAGGGGCGCCCTGATGGGGTCATCTCAGTTGCCTTCTCACCTGATGGCAAGAGAATTGTGTCTGGCTCCGATGACAACACTGTGCGCATTTGGGATGCAGAGGCTAGAGCTGCACTCAGGGAGCCACTAGAGGGGCACACCAAATGGGTCACCTCAGTTGCCTTCTCACCTGATGGCAAGAGAATTGTGTCTGGCTCCTGGGACAACACTGTGCGCATTTGGGATGCAGAGACTGGAGCTGCACTAAGGGAGCCACTGGAGGGGCACACCGGTCCGGTCATCTCAGTTGCCTTCTCACCTGATGGCAAGAGAATTGTGTCTGGCTCCCGTGACAACACTGTGCGCATTTGGGATGCAGAGACTGGAGCTGCACTCAGGAAACCACTGGAGGGGCACACCAGTGGGGTCACCTCAGTTGCCTTCTCACCTGATGACAAGAGAATTGTGTCTGGCTCCTATGACACCACTGTGCGTATTTGGGATGCAGAGACTGGAGCTGCACTCAGAGAGCCACTAGAGGGGCACCCAGGTGGGGTCACCTCAGTCGCCTTCTCACCTGATGGCAAGAGAATTGTGTCTGGCTCCTATGACAACACTGTGCGCATCTGGAATGCAGAGACTGGAGCTACACTCAGGGAGCCACTAGAGGGGCACACCAATTGGGTCACCTCAGTTGCCTTCTCACCTGATGGCAAGAGGATTGTGTCTGGCTCCGATGACAACACTGTGCGCATTTGGGATGCAGAGACTGGAGCTGCACTCAGGGAGCCACTGGAGGGGCACACCAAATTGGTCACCTCAGTTGCCTTCTCACCTGATGGCAAACGAATTGTGTCTGGCTCCTCTGACAACACTGTGTGCATTTGGGATGCAGAGACTGGAGCTGCACTCAGGGAGCCACTGGAGGGGCACACCAATGGGGTCACCTCAGTTGCCTTCTCACCTGATGACAAGAGAATTGTGTCTGGCTCCTATGACAACACTGTGCGCATTTGGGATGCAGAGACTGGAACTGCACTCAGGGAGCTACTGGAGGGGTGCACCAACTTGGTTACCTCAGTCACACTCTCCCCTGCTGGAAGGTCTTTTCTCTCTTATTGCAATGATTATGTCATATGTCCCTGGAATGTTGATGGTGTACCCAATGGCCCACCTCTGCAATGTTCCCATTCTGTGAAGGGATGTGGTTTACTCAATGTAAGTTCCTCTTCTATGCCCACCTTTAGTATGGACTCATTCTCTATCCCAGTCCCTTCACCTCAAGTCCCCTTCTGCACCTCTGCACTGGAAAATACACAATGGTTGGGCCTCTTGTCTCCCCTTGGAACTCCTTTTTTGGCTCCCAATACCTTTTAGGGTTGGACTGTGGTCTCCACACAACACACTTGTTATAGGCCAAGAACAGACCTTGCTCTCATATGACAAGTTTGTATGTGGTGCAGACTGGGCAAAGTGTTATTCCCAAGTAGAAAACCCTTAGTAAAGAATAAACATCTTGAATTGTATCTTAACTGATCCCTTTCCTCTCGTGCTCAACTCTTCTCTTAGAGTTACTCTGGTAACAGATTTCCGGCTGGGGCTGGGCTCGGAGATAGTACTGATGTAATTACGGCATGCACTAAAAAGCATTCCCATGCACCAATCATGTGCCCCTATTGACTGATATCAGTGATAATCTCACTCTCTACCCACTCTCCCTACGCCGCCACCCCATCTGAGACCCCAGGAGACTGGTAGGAAGGTTATGTTGCTTATCATAGCACTCCTGCAGTATATTGTGCTTGGTGTCGGCCTCTATGTCTATCCCCAATACTGCAAGGAAGACTTGCACAATTCTGCACTTTCTGGCCGTGCATGGCTCAATGAGCTTCTTTCAGGACATCCAAACCGCATCTACATTGCCCTTGAGATGCGCTGTCATGTATTTCTGGCCCTAATCCTGCAGCTTCGGGTGATGGGCCACATAGAGTCACAACATTCTCACATTAATCTGGATGAATCTGCGGCGATCTTCCTGTACACTTGTGTTACTGGGATTGCCATAGATCACGTAGCAGAACACTTCCAGCACTCATACAGCACTATATCTGAGTGAGTCCCTCTCTATTTTTTTTTTTTGTCGTAGCTTATTTATTCTAGGAACTTTCGCAAAATCCTGGACATCCTGTCTGGGGATGAATTTTATTCAAAATATGTGCGCCTTCCTGAAGCAGATGCTCCACCCCCTGCTGCCATTCGGTGTAGCAGGAAATGGTGGCCATATTTTTTGAATGTCCTGGCTGCCATTGACGGTACACACATTAATTGCTCACCATCTGCAGAGGACCTGCACACAGCTCGGAATTGCAAGAGTGGTGTATCTCAGAACTGCCTTGCAGTTGTGTCCTTCAATATGTGCTTTCTTTTCTTCACAAGTGGCTGGGATGGGTATGCAGCCGATGCATCCATGTATTCTGCTGCTCGTTTGCGGAATTTTTTCATACCGCCAGGCAAATGCTATCTAGCTGATGCAGGGTTTGGGATATGTGATGCCCTTCTGGTTCCATACCGGCAGACACATTATCATCTTGCTGAATGGGCACGAGTGCACCAGCGGTACCTTTTTTATTTATTCATCAGCTTTCCTTCTCATACATTACAGGCCTGCTAGCCTGAAAGAGCTGTACAATCCCCACCACGCATCTGCCTGTAATGTTGTTGAGCGAGTCTTTGGTGTCATCAAGCACCGGTGGACCATCCTGACTCGTCCACCGCATTATGACATGAATGTTGAGGCAAAGATTCCATCTGCCCTTGTTGCATTGCACAACTTCATTTTGGAGCATGACAAAGCAGATCTGGATCACTGGATTATTGATGAGCAGGCGCAAGATAATTCACCTGGAGCACGCCAGAATCAAGAGATCAACTTTGGATGTCTTGCCTCTTCTGCACGTGTCTCGCCAGCAGAGAAGTGTCAAACAGAGACTACACACAATAATATTGCAAATGCAATGTGGGATGATTACATGCAGTATCTGGCGGAGAAGATGGATGTAGACAGCCACTACAGTGATATTTGAGCATAACCACTAGACTAGTTGTAGTTAAAATTTTGAGTGGGGTTGAGAAGCTCGTGCCCAATATCCGCCCGCAAAAGGGCATCATCATCCGAAATGTATGCATCTACTGCTGTAGTATTCCGTCCAAACAAAATGTGGAGGCTAGTGCGCTCATCCGACATCAGATACCCGTTATTCATATCCTGCAGCGCCATCTTCCGAGCCGCCGCGACCTTCTTTGTGAGAGACATCGCAGACAATTTCGGAGGCACGAATACTGTCTCAATGACCTTCCCAACACCAGTGACCAATTGACTGAGGGCAAGGATCAATTCTGGACCAGTAGTCCTGGTATGCTTACTGCTCCAGGATGAGGGTGAGTCGTAAGGCTGGATAAGATTATGGTTACATTCAGATATAATGTAATGTAATGTTAAAATTATGATTAAATATGCCTTGGTTGTATTCTTGTGTATTTTAGTGTAATCTGGTTATATTCAGTTACAAGGACTACACCAGAATGCTGCCAGAAAGAACTTCTGAGGGTCCCTTACCATAGTAACAGGTCTGTGTACCAAAATACATAAACCACCATTGGTGCAAAACTACATAATCCATAATTTCAATCAAAATAGCCAACAATATTTCGAGGGAATAGTCACATGACTTTATCACTGCAAAGGAAAAGTATGTTGAACCGAGTTTAAACAAAACCGTTGGACCTGAATGATGATTCTCAAAGGTCAATTGAGCTACCATAGGGCAATTGGATACTTCTAGGGCCATACTGATACACCTGTGATAGCCAAAGACATAATCAAATATAATCAATTAGATACTTGTTAAATACAATCAAATACAATTATCTTATAATTACATTACATTATGGGCGGAGGTCGTATTTAATCATAATGTTCCAGCCCTAGTGAGTCGCCATCATCCAAAAGGGAGTGCTTCAGCGTGGGAGTGGCAGTGGGAGTGGCAGGGATGGCAGTGGCCTGAGAAGCCGGTGGCTGAGTAGTGCTGAACGGTGGGGCAGGGAGGTCGTCCGTGAGGTTGGGGAGCTGGGACTCGCTGGTATTTGATTGAGACCACAAATCTGTGAGTGGCTGAGACAGCTGAGATGACCCATCATCGTCATCCTTTGACTGAGACTGGGGAGGGAGGGATGGGTCAATGGACTGGGTAAACCCGGCACTGAAGACGAAATGGCCGCGGGCACGTGACAGCATAATCTCGTCAACTATGGTGGAATGAGCCCATCCAGATGTTGCAAACGGCTTGAAGTGGGGGTGAGCTCGGGAGAAGTCGTTCCATGCGTCCCAGTTCTTGTCAGTGACATTGAACCCATGCTTATCAGTGTACGTCCTGCCAGACATGCCTGGGTATGCCTTCTGCTTCGCCTGAAGGATATATTCATGGAGTTTGCGTATCTGGCATGGAAAGATGTCAGTACCATAAAGGCTGTCAATATGCAGAAGCACACACATC
The DNA here is from genome assembly GCA_029282495.1 of Mycena albidolilacea. Taxonomy (NCBI): domain Eukaryota; kingdom Fungi; phylum Basidiomycota; class Agaricomycetes; order Agaricales; family Mycenaceae; genus Mycena; species Mycena albidolilacea. Next base: position 6,146 of record JARIHO010000080.1, on the reverse strand, counting down.
CTTCCATTTATTACCAATAGAATTGGCTGTCTTGGGTCCACCCTTGGCAGGTGGCCCAAGTTTGTGCATATGAGCAGCTGCCTCATTGAGGACAGTCTTGTCCCAGTTCCCCCCCTCCCCACAATGGCTATGCTGTGCATGGAGGAATTTGAGAAGGTTGGATATGTCCTCAGGGTCTGCCATCCAGTTTGCGGCATCCTTAGGGGGCATTTTGCTGTCAAACGGGCCTTGGGGACACAATATAACGGGCGGAAAGGAAGAAAAAAGTCTGTGGGAACGCTTTTTTTTGGTGCATGCCGTAATTACATCAGTACTATCTCCGAGCCCACACCCAGCTCGAAATCTGTTACCGGAGTAACTCTTATACCATGGAACCAGATTGTTCAACCTCTCAAGTGATTACCATCATTCTCCTTATTTTTACTCCCCAATACTCATTTCTGTCTCATCTACCTCCTTGCATCAACCCTTACTCCTTACATGCCCTCCTCTTTGTGCTACTCCTTGCTGTTCACCAGCTATGTTCTCAACACTATCCTGGTCTATTCTCCAGTAGCTCATCCATTTCGCTTGCTTTTGTATTTTGCGCTGAAGGCAAATGGAGTGAGAGAGAAATGCAAGCATAAGACAGGTAGGTCAAATGCAAGGATCAAAATGGTGAGTTTGGTAAGGAGGATGTGTAGTATATAAAGGAAAATTGTGTGTGAGGTGAATGAAATATAAGGCGAATATTAATGGAAGTGAGAGTCATGGGGCTCGATATACTGTACCAACTTGTATGGTAGCAACATAACACGTAACACGGGGTCAAAAATGTTGCCTAAATTCGAGTGTGACACCAAAAATTTTAACTTTTCCGGGCTGAATTTGGAATTTTTTCAGCCCTGTGGGGCCATAATTACCATTTTAGGCAGGTATGGTGCCAAATAAAGCAAGCCATTGCTACATTTTAACCTGAATTTTGTGTAATGTTCCTTGGGTGGTTGCTATCATACAAGTCGGTACAGTAAATTAACTTGCAGGTGACCTGGATCTGTGGCTGCAGGTACCTGCATCATCCAGAGCCCCCCTCGGATCTGTTGAACTGCCTGGAATTCGACTATACCTGAACACTGCACTTTTTGCACGTTTTGGAATGGTCTGGTTACAATATAGGCTTATTTCTAAGAGCTGGTATACGGTCTTAGAATAGCTGGCTGGGTCAGGATCACAGAGTAACAAATAAAAAGGGTAGGTGACTACCCTATGGACTGGCAGGTGCTCGCCTTTGAAAACTGTAGAGGAGTATGTAGCTCACAAACCTCTGAAGGGACTGTTTCTGGTGTTATTTCTGCACAATGAAATAAGCTGGAAGTACTTGTGACAGGGCATCCGGGAATAAGCTTATTTCTGCACGGCTAGGCTGTGGGCCTTCCATGTGATAGATGTCTAGGGCCTGGGGATGCATATTCCAATGAAGTTCTGGGATAAGCGAAGGTCAGCTAAGGCAATCTGATGGGATTGTTCTTATTCCGAGTAGACAGTTGGGGAAATAAGAACCCTTTCTGGGAAGAGTCTCACTATGGGTGTCTACAGAGATCTGGAAGCTAGGGGAACACAACCTGATGATCAGGAGCAGGAGACAACGGGAAATAGGAGGACAACTCAATATCAGTCAGCCAAGAGACTGAGGGTTTCAGACACCTTGGATGACCAATGCCACATGGTTGGACATCAGGATCGACCTGTACACTGGCTAGTGGCAATATGCTCGTGGGAAGCCTTCCAACAGATAAACACATAGGGAGGGGGAACTTGGGTGACTTTACTAATTTCTGTTTCGTTTGTGGATTTGCATATGATTTTGGGGTTTGTATAAGTAGCCAGGACATTATTCCGAGTAGGGTACAGAATCACCTGTGTATTAGTAGATTTTTTTTTTTTTTTTTTGTATCCATTTTTATTTCCCGGTGTGCCTATGGCATATGATGGAAATAAAGCTATCTAAGTATCGCGAACCATCTTTGTAGATAATGGTGTTTTCTGGTGGTATTGTAATCAGACTCTAATACTTGGCAAGTGCGAGGTGCACCTGCTAAGCGGATAACCACCAGGATATATGGTGGCCGTAGCCTCTAAAGAAGTAAGTCAAGGAATAGGCATAGAGAGGAAGTAAGGCATAGGTAAAAGTAACAGAGACAGATGTAAGTCTGTGCACGCTGGGTTCAAGTCGGCATTGCGGAATCTGCAGGTGGTTTTGCAGGATCTGTAGGTGGTGGAGTGGGGCAGTGAGGGCGAGGGACATAGTGGGTAGCCCTATACCGGCCACCTAGAATCATGCCTCCGTGGTCCACAAGCTCCTGTGCCGCCTCTCGACTGTCCACCGTCACACGCATGGGCACTGTAAGCCGCCCGACCTATCTGCGAGACAACTCTTCGTCCGTGCAAAGAATTGAAAATGCCTTTACAGTGTGGTGAAACCCGCCAGCTGTGAGCATCTGGCGGATGTGAGGAGATCGTAGGACTTCCGTCCATCCAGAGAAGGCACATTGTGAAACACGACTGAGTGCCAAGGGTTACCGGTCTCGAATGTGGGACACGGATGTCCTGCTAGATATCCCAGAACGGGCCGGATCGCGTTCCAAATGCTTGTCGCGTATTTCTCGATCATGAATTGTGCTGTTCCGGTGCCTGGCTCAACCTGGATGACAAGATTCCAGTTGCGCGTATAGCGTACGCCAGTAAAGAGCCGTTTCCCTGGGGAAGGAGAGAGAGCTCTGTGTATCGCATTGTAGATGAGCTGTGGATGGGCCCCGGCTGATTTGGCGATGTCGGGAGGCTCGAGATCAAAGCGAATCACAATGTCGCACGATTCGGAGTGCTCCTGTGATTCACGGCTATCAGACCGTGCAGCCGACACGGCCCGAGTGTATGACACGTGATCTGTCTTTGTCTCTTTGTCTGCGGGCCCGAATCCGGAAGCATGGCAAGAGGGGGGGGGGTCTGGGGCAGTGGCATCGACTCCAATGGGGGCAGTTGTGATGGGGTTGGGAATGTGGGCATTCATACGATGGTTAATGGCTCCGCTGAGCTCCAGAAGGTGGTCAGGATAGGGTGCATCGCAAATGTCGTTGATTAAGACCAAAGTCACTAGAGTGGACTCTAGGAGAGATTCCAGGCGGTGGAGGAGGGCAGTGCCGCGTTCTGGGCAGCGTTGTGCAGTTGGCTGAGGGGTCGTTGTTGCTGGGGCAGAAGTCTGCAAGCCGGCATGGTGGTGGTCAGAGCGTGAGAACATCTTAGTAGACTTAACATTTGCAATTAGGCTATTTCTGGAGTTGGTGCAGTGTGTATTTTCGTTGGACTTTAACATTGCGAAACCTTCAGTTGGGAAATAAGGAACTGGTTATTGGAAACATCTTAGATGTGATTGAGGCTACCTAGTGTCTGGAATTTGAATCGTTGATTGTCATTGTTATTGTCATTGCTATTGTCATTGCTCATTTTTCATCAACATTGTTCATTGTTGTCATGAATCTCCCGGGTTCTATTTTTCGCGCAATGTGTCTGTGCGGATACAGACATGCCTTAGCGGCACAGGACTCTTATGATGCCACCACATGACCTTCTCACAGTTGAAACCCGACCACGGAGTCTAAAGCCGCAGACTCAGGGTAGTCTATGCCACGGGATACAGAAGATGTTAGGGACTAGGAACCCATACAGATGGATCCTAGCCCCCAGACGCATCACAGCTGATGCAGAGGTGTACATGAAGTGCATGACTGGTTGCAAACTGATCGGGGTTTGAACCACTGAGACAATGACATTAAGGACTAGGAAACCTGAACATCGGGTCTCCTAAGTCCTCCGATGCTACAGAAACAGACACAGAGTCCAGGAGTATCAGCATTAACACTCCTTAATGCTGTGGTACAGGAACTGATCGCGACCAACTGTGATCACTTTTAATTTATTCAAAGCCTATATAAGCTCAGTAGAATCTCCATGTACAGTGGATTCTACCTTGTCTAATCTCAGGCTTCTACCTTGGCTTGACGTAGGTGTTGTCTCCACTCTGTCCTGCTTCATATCTATTGTATTGCGGGTTGTGTCCATACCCCAGGTTTTATACCTGAGTGGATATCACACCTTCTTCGACTTGTTCCAGGTTCTGCCTTGCATCCCGACCTACAATATACGGTCTCCTAGGGAGGACACCATACAATTGGTCTTGCTGCTCGGGGAACACACAAGCTACTAGTGTCTATTGGGTTTCTTCTGGTTGGGGTTCTCATCAGGTTACTCGCTGTTTAGCTGACCCAGAGGCCGTTGTTGACAATCATCATCACCATCATCATTGTCTATTGTCTCGGAGTCATCTGGCGAATAAGCTTTCGGAACTTGGTATCATCTGGGAATTGTTTATTGTTGACCTCTTTGAGGTCTCCTGGTCATCTTTGGACACCGCCACTGCTGCCGCACACAGCACTTACTTGTCTTGTGGGCTGCGGGGCTTTTAAGCATCTTATTTCCATTGCTCAATTGTTGCTGTGGCGGTGTACAGACTATGGACATGGCTGAGGACCACTGTAATGTACGACAAATGCTTAATATATACCTATACATAGTTAGTTCATAATAGGTAGATGATCTGTGATCATTACTTACCTAATCTTATATTACTATGCTGCAACCTTTATGTCGTGAAGCCTGAGATCCACCAAGGCAAACCACCTCAATGTGTTAGACCCCCTGCATGTCTGAGCATCTGTATAACTGCTCCATGGCCCCTGCATTACAGGGGTCTGTCTCTGGCTTCACGACCAGGAACCACACTACTGCAGGAGTGCTCCATAGTGTCTCCTGCCATTATAGCTGTGCCAGACTCGATGTCCGTGCACTTCACCTCCAGCATGGCGAAGCCTCAAAGACCTGCATCACAATGGAGCCCACTGTGAGGGGCTTCACCATGGCTGGAGAAGTGACAGCAGGCATGAGCGCTCAGCTCTGGAAGAGAGCAAGCAGCTATTGCCTGCGTTGAGGAGCAGGGAGGCACTGGATACCCCCCACTGCTCCTGTTGCTAAAAGTGCAAGGGGAGAGGTATGAGGTTATGCCCCGCCTGCTGGGAATGAGGCACTTGGGAAGTGTTCAACCTTACAGGGAGTGCTGAGGTGCCCCAGTCCCCCTCCTAGCACAGTAGCAGTCCTCTACCTGGTGGTAGCATAGCTATAAAGAGGGCTGAGGTTGTGCTGCTCAAGGAGTACAAACTTGTACTCCTGAGCTTTATTCACCAATCAGCCTGGAAGGTCCAATCATGTGCTGGTCATACTCTTCAAACCTTCAAGTCCTTCTTCCTCTGTAGCAGGAGTAGTAGAGAGCAGGGTCTTGGTCGCTGCATCGTGCGGGGCACAGGTGTGCCTGTGGGAACATCTTCGGGGCCATACAAATGGGGCAACTTGCCTCCAGGGAGACCTAGCCGACATCACAGGGACAGGAGGATTGAGTGCATATATTGCTGCTCACCACCCTTCCCTCCTTCCTTGACGCCCTGCTTGTATGTCTCAAAAGCCCAAGACTTCTAAAGGACCCTAAGACCCCATGTTCAACTACCAGAACCCAAACCCCATCATTAACCGAGCCGCCTCTACGTGAAAAGCCACCCAGATGGAGACGGTGGCCTCGACAAGTGAGTTCTCAGCCTCCACTTTGAGTTCCGGCTCTTCCCCTCGTTGTGGACCCTCAAGCCATCCAAAGGCTCCCAAGACAACTGGTTCTGTGCTGGCGAAAACACTGGCAACTGCCCATACCTCAGTACTAGCACCTTTAGCTGCTTGAGTGGGCCTTCAGACTTCTACAGCAGCCTCTGTCGCTAAAAGGGTGGCTGCCCCTGCCTCGAAACACCCCTTTTGGTGGTGCTAACCCGTAGATGCCCTCGCATATGGCCGAAGGAGGGAAATGAGGACCACCACCCCTTCTCGATTCTGTGCTAGGAACAGAGGAAACCCGCCCCGAGCGTGCTGATTCTGTAGCTGCGCTGCATTCAGAGCTCCCTCTCTCAGCGGGAGGACCCGCAGCTCTGCCTAGGATGAGCACATCTCCTCTGCCGGTATTGCCTCCAGAGAATGCTCAACACTCCTCCAGGGAGCCTTCTGAGGAGTCCGATCTT